>CM032449.1:216412302-216521339 GCA_019049505.1 Pachyrhynchus sulphureomaculatus
TATATATATATATAATATATATATATATATATATATATATATCTATATATATATATGTATATATATATATATATATATATATATATATATATATATATATATATACTGGGATTTCTCTTTTTTTAGGTTGAGAGTGCAAATAAAAGTTATTGTTGCATTATTTCTTCGTCTGAATTTTATTTTAAATTCTCAAGCTTTCGTCTGTGTTTACAAGCTTCTCCAGGAGATCTGTAAGAGAGAAATCACCGATCGTGAAAATTAAATTATATAGATTATATCAGTTTATGAACTTCGTTACTGTTATAAAAGTCTTTTTTTACTTACAAAAGGTATCAGTGATTGCTCTCCAAGACATCGGTAAAAACATAAAGCTCCAACATGGTAGCACACTAAGACAATGAAAGGGCACTGTTTTACATATTAAATTTTTTTAAAATTTATTTAAAACTAGCCGTGCCCGCGGGCTCGCTCGCGCGTGGACTTAATACACTACTATCGTCACTGCTTATTCCTTAGGGTTACCTACGGTATAAAAATATATGCCATTATTTCCCTTTATCTCCCATTATTTCTCCATATCTCCCATTATCTCTACATAATTTCCATTATCTAGGCTTATCTCTGCTCATCTCCCATTATTTCTCCTTATCCCCCATTATTTCTCCTTATCTCCCATTATCTGACCTTATCTAGGCCTATCTTGACTTATCTCGCAATATTTCTCCTTATCTCCCATTATTTCACTTTATCTCCCATTATCTCATCATAACTCCCATTACCTAGACTTATCTCTGCTTATCTCCCATTATTTCTCCTTATCTCCTATTATTTATACTTATCTCCCATTATCTCACCTTATCTCCATTATCTAGGCTTATATCGAATTATATAGAACATATGTATAAAATTTATAAAAACACGTAAATCGGATAAGTGGTTTCTCAAGTGATAAGCGTACTAACGGATAGACAGACAGACAGAGAGACGTTGCATTTTAATATTATAGATAGATAACCTGGCCAGAGAACATAGTGTATGTTTAAAAAAAAAAAATACGTAAATCGGATAAGTGTTTTCTCCAGTGATAATTATTATTATTATATAACCTGGCCAAATAATATATGTATGAATTTAAAAAAAGACACGTACATCGGATAAATGGTTCTCGCGTGATAAACGCACTAATGGACAGACAGACAGACAGAGAGACTTTGCATTTTATATATATTATAGATTATAGATATTCTCTGCTACATAATATTGTTCCATATTTAATGATTTAGGTTGTTATTGCAAGAGAACGCGCTAGCGTCAAACGTTTTTTCCGACTTCATTCACTATTATCGTCACTCCTCATTTCTTATGCTACCTGTCGTAATAAAATATAGCCTATAACCTGGCCAGAGAACATATAATATGTTTAAAAAAAAAATACCAAAATCGGAAAAGTGGTTCTCCAGTGATAAGCGCACTAACGGACAAACAGACAGACAGACAGAGATACGTTGCATTTTATATATATTGTAGATGTAATAAAATATATCTATAACCTGGTCAGAGAACATATGTATGAATTTAAAAAATCACGTAAATCGGATAAGTGGTTCTCGAGGGATAAGCGCATTAACGGACAGACAGACAGACAGAGAGACGTTGCATTTTATATATATTATAGATATAGATTATTATTATTATTATATAACCTGGCCAAAAAAATAACATATATATATGAATTTAAAAAAAGATACGTAAATTGGATAAGTGGTTCTCGCGTGATAAACGCACTAATGGACAGACAGGCAGAGAGACATTGCATTTTATATATATTGTAGATTGTAGATTATAGATATTTTCTGCTACATAATATTGTTCCATATTTAATGGTTTAGGCAAGGGAACGCGCTAGCGGCAAACTTTTTTTCGACTTCATTCACTATTATCGTCACTGCTCATTCCTTGTGCTACCTATCGTAATAGAATGTAGCCTGTAACCTGACTTCATTCGCTATTATCGTCAATGCTCATTCCTTATGCTACCTATCGTAATAAAATATAGCCTATAACCTGGCCAGAGAACATATGTATGTTTTAAAAAAAAAAGTACATAAAATCGGATAAGTGGTTCTCCAGTGATAAGCGCACTAACGGACAGACAGACAGACAGACAGACGTTGCATTTTATATATATTATAGATTAGCAAGATGATTCAAGATTTAATTTTTATACAGACAATTAAGCGTGCCATCATAGCTAACTGATTTGACAGAAGCCGTTTTTTTTAAAATTTGAAGTTTTTAAGGTTATGGACAGTTTACAATGTATCAGAATTGTACAAACCAATCTTACTAAATGACAGATAAAAGTACTAAAACGGTGGACCATCGGTACCATACCTACATCAATCTACCAATTTTCATATCTTTTTTTTTTTTTTTTTTTTAAAAAATTATCCTTACATCATTTATTGAATACATTAGATTTAAATACTGAACCAAATCGCTACAAGTCTCAGTATGCACGTCAACAACCTCGATCACAAGGTGAACTACAACGAGAGTTTTATCCTAGCTACTGAGAATAACCTATTCAAACGCAGCTTTCTAGAAATGTGTTACATACATGCTGTGATAACAGTCTAAACCACAAAAAGGATATTCAGGGTTTAAGTTTCTATACACATATCTATATTACACAGAATCTAACTAAAAATATTAAAGTCAATGAGGCCTTCAAAAAACGTAATTAAAAAAAAATTTTCTCTAATAAATTCAATATACTCACTATAACATTGAGTCTATGAACCTGATGGTTATTTAATTCATATGTAACTTTTCCTTTATAATTTTGATGATGTTTTTTGTGTTCTGTGCCTTATTCAGTATTTAAATCTAATATATTCAATAAATGATGTAAGGATAATTTTTTAAAAAAAAATAAAAAAAGATGAAATTTGGGTAGATTGATGTACATAGGTATGGTACCGATGGTCCACCGTTTTAGTACTTTTATCTGTCATTTAGTAAGATTGGCTTGTACAATTCTGATACGTTGTAAACTGTCCATAACTTAAAAATTTCAAATTTTAAAAAAACGACTTCTGTCAAATCAGTTAGCTATGATGGCACGCTTAAATTGTCTGTATAAAAATTAAATCTGAATCATCTTGCTAATTTTAAATAAATTTTAAAAAATTTAATATGTAAAACAGTGCCCTTTCATTGTCTTAGTGTGCTACCATGTTGGAGCTTTATGTTTCTACCGATGTCTTGGAGAGCAATCACTGATACATTTTGTAAAGAAAAAAAAGGCTCTTATAACAGTAACGAAGTTCATAAACTGATATAATCTATATAATTTAATTTTCACGATCGTGATTTCTCTCTTACAGATCTCCTGAAGAAGTTTGTAAACACAGACGAAAGCTTGAGAATTTAAAATAAAATTCAGTCTATGAAATAATGCAACAATAACTTTTATTTGCACTCTCAACCTAAAAAAAGCAAATCCCAGTGTTATAGTTAGGTTTGTTTGTTACGTCAGTAGCTCTTTTACTGTCCTTCAGTATATATATGTATATATATATATATATATATATATATATATATATATATATATATATATATATAAATACAATCTTAGTTGGGGAACTCGGCAAGAAGGGGACGTGATAAGAGATCACACAATTTTCATTAGGCCAATATTTCGGTCCTGGATTGGGACCTTCTTCACTGATCGTGTCTGGGACAACTTAAAATTAATGATGTTATCATTAGGTTGTTATAATAAATAAAATTAGTGTAGAACAAGAATAAGATATTAGTTAAAATAAGTTAAAAAACTCACATGAGAAGTGCAAAGATTTCGTTAGCCTAAATGGCCGTAGGTTATACATACAAAAGTTGGTTAATCCATAAAATATATAAAATACACACTAAAACACTGTAGACAAAATTCTAAAAACCAAATTTAAAACATGGATGCAATTGGGAACCTTGGATGTTGAGAACATTGTTAATTATTTCACTTGTGACCACCACATTATTTCATTAGATAATCTCCTTGTTCGTTGCTCCCATTATTGTCACTCTCTCTCTCTCGCTCCCTCGCTCACCATTTACTTATAATTAGGTTATGATTTATCCTTCCGCTACCACATACCGGGTTTTTTGGTCTCCTTCTCACTTAGGGCCCAATATTTGCACTTCCTTTTCTATCGGTTCCTTCCAGGTGTCGACCCCGCATTCTGGTTAATTGAGTTTTCTTGACTAAACCCCTTATCTCTGTCGGGCAGCTGTCTCCTGTCGTCCTTGTCATTTTTCCTAAATGGCGGTGGCCATATGTGGTGGTCACAAGTGAAATAATTAACAATGTTCTCAACATCCAAGGTTCCCAATTACATTTATGTTTTAAATTTGCTTCTTTCTTTATTCTATATATATATATATATATATATATATATATATATATATATATATATATATATATATATATATATATATATATAATGTAATACTTGCGCGCACTTTTCTTTGTATTATTTTTAAAAAATCGCGAAAAATCGCTGTCCACTTGCTTTATCTCGAAAAGCACTTATCAAAAAATTTTGGAATATTCTCCACGGGGTGTAGATTGAGCGTAAAATTATCACGAGTGCCTTACCTTTAATAATTTATCTGGTATATAAAAAAAAACAAAAATTTCAAGGTCATCAGTTGTCAGTAAAGATTGGAAAAAAACTTTGTTGAAAACTCATTTAGGGTGTGTTTTGTGAAGTCGCTGATCATTTTATACCTCCGTAACAAAATTTTATATTTTAAAAGCAATTAACGTACGAAACACTAACTGTACACGTTCAACTAGCACTTGACCGGTTATTTTTGCAAATTGAAGCATTAAATGCGAATTAGGCAAAATTATTAGGTGAAATTACCTCACACCTTCTGATCAATTCTGATAATGGTTTCTGTCTTTTTCAGAGCATCCTACGTTTCTGTGCTTACAGTCGTCGCATTTTTCAACAGAAAGATACATTGCCGTTTGTTATCCGTTGTATTTACGGGCGATATCCGGACTTCAAAGAGCAATATGGATTATCACCGGACTTTGGATGGTCTCTTTCATGTGTGCTCTTCCGTTTGCAATGAACACAAATATTTCTTATGTGTATTACCCGTATAATTCGACGGAAAGCGAAAAAGTAACGGTAAGTAAAAAGTACATAAAATCAGTTGAAATTCGTTATGCAATAAACAGATATATTCCGCAGCCAATACAATATCATATAAAATTAGAATGGATTTGGCATCAAGGGATTTGTTTCATCACATAATGCTTCAAGCGCATATGTAAGTTGGTATTGGATCGTAGGTATAAATATTGTACATTCCTGAATTTTCTGTCTACTATTTTTTTCCTGCACACATTACAGAGAATAT
Organism: Pachyrhynchus sulphureomaculatus; assembly: GCA_019049505.1. NCBI lineage: Eukaryota > Metazoa > Arthropoda > Insecta > Coleoptera > Curculionidae > Pachyrhynchus > Pachyrhynchus sulphureomaculatus. The sequence continues at coordinate 216,417,739 of CM032449.1, forward strand.
TCTGTTATGCATTTAAAACACCAGTGGCTTTAATAAATATATATATTTTTTTAATTACCTGTAGTTAATAAAGATGAATTCAATTATTGTATATATATATATATATATATATATATATATATATATATATATATATATATATATATATAATAATAATTTTTCTGTTGAACCTTTTGTTTACATAAACTTGATTGGTTTTTCTTGGGTACTTAGGTTCTTTTGGAAAACACAAACTAGTTTATTTGACGTTTCGCCTTATTTTTCTTAGGCATTTTCAAAAATTCTTTATTTTTTAATATTCATTCCAAAATTAGAAAACACAAGGTTAAAATCTTTTAAGTCAATTTACACTTTTAAAAACATATAGCATTTTTACGCATACTCGGACATTTAAAATATTACACCATAACAAAAATATAAAAACAATTTATTAACATGTAACATATATACCCTGAAAGTCAACTATTTGTGTGTTTGTGAATTTCAAATTCTGTATTTCTTTCAGCATTTTTTTACTGATTTTTTTAAACTTTTATTATCTATAATGGGTGTCTTAACGAAAAAACTATTATTGATGTTAAGTATATATACCATTTTGTATTATTAAGAGGATATGCATGCCAACATGTTTATTTTTTAATTAAATTTGTGTAGATATGACTGATTCCTTTTATGTCAGTCCTATCGTTCACAGTGTTTTCATCTTTTTTTATTTCAATCATCTCTTTGATTTGTAGTTTGGCATAATTCCGCTCTTTGCAGAGGACCTTGGTTTCATTGAATTTAAAGTCATGTTTTTCTTCTGCTTCGTGTTTACTAAGGGCAGTGGAGGCATTCCTAGTATATTTGTGTCCATTCAGTCTGTTTTTTAGTAACTGAGAAGTCATGCCAATATATTTCTTCGGACAATTCGCACACGGTATTGCATACACAACATTAGATTCATTCATTGTGGGGATATGGCTTTTTAAGTTTGTAAATAATGAACTTGGTTTATTTTGAGTTTTATGGCAAACTATAATGTTATATTTTTTCAAGACCCATTTCAGCTTCTCAGAAAGTTCTTTTGTATAAGGAAGTGGTAAAAATTTATCACAGTTTTGTTTACTATTTTTGGTGTTGTTTTTTGAGTTTTTATAAAACTTGTATATTCTCTTTTTTTATTGTTCGATTGATGTCATTCTCTTTAAAATTGTTTTGTATTAAGACAGTTTTTTTACTTTTTTTAGCGCGTCTGGTCTTAGTTCAGGGGAAGTCAATTTTATTGCTCGGTCTGTTAGGCCCACTATAACGCTGATTTTCTGGGACATTGCATGACTAGAGTGAAAATTCAAATATCTCCCTGACCAAGAAGGTTTGTGTACCACTCTGTAAGGATTTTATCTTGCTTTCTGATAAGAGTCAGGTCTAGAAAATTTATTTTACCATCCTTTTCAATTTCTGATGTAAATTGTAATTTTTTGTGGAAGCTATTAAATTTGTATAGAATTTCGGTAATTTTATCATTTTGGGCTGCTAATAAACAATCATCTACGAATCTCTTGAAAAACAAAATGTTACCTTTTATTTTTTTAATGACTTGTTCTTCCAAAGAACTTTCTGAGAAGCTGAAATGGGTCTTGAAAAAATATAACATTATAGTTTGCCATAAAACTCAAAATAAACTAAGTTCATTATTTACAAACTTAAAAAGCCATATCCCCACAATGAATGAATCTAATGTTGTGTATGCAATACCGTGTGCAAATTGTCCGAAGAAATATATTGGCATGACTTCTCAGTTACTAAAAAACAGACTGAATGGACACAAATATACTATGAATGCCTCCACTGCCCTTAGTAAACACGAAGCAGAAGAAAAATATGACTTTAAATTCAATGAAACCAAGGTCCTCTGCAAAGAGCGGAATTATGCCAAACTACAAATCAAAGAGATGATTGAAATAAAAAAAGATGAAAACACTGTGAACGATAGGACTGACATAAAAGGAATCAGTCATATCTACACAAATTTAATTAAAAAATAAACATGTTGGCATGCATATCCTCTTAATAATACAAAATGGTATATATACTTAACCTCAATAATAGTTTTTTCGTTAAGACACCCATTATAGATAATAAAAGTTAAAAAAAAATCAGTAAAAAAATGCTGAAAGAAATACAGAATTTGAAATTCACAAACACACAAATAGTTGACTTTCAGGGTATATACATGTTAATAAATTGTTTTATATTTTTGTTATGGTGTAATATTTTAAATGTCCGAGTATGCGTAAAAATGCTGTATGTTTTTAAAAGTGTAAATTGACTTAAAAGATTTTAACCTTGTGTTTTCTAATTTTAGAATGAATATTAAAAAATAAAGAATTTTTGAAAATGCCTAAAAAAAATAAGGCGAAACGTCAAATAAACTAGTTTGTGTTTTCCAAAAGAACCTAAGTACCCAAGAAAAACCAATCAAGTTTATATATATATATATATAATATATATATATATATATATATATATATATATATATATATATATATGTATATATTATTAGTGTATAGACCAGGAACGTCGATTGACATTGAAGGTTTTCTTGACATTTTTTCTGAACTATTGACAAAAATTTTAGATAATTATAAAAATAATTTAATCTGTTCTGATCTTAACATTGACCATCTGCCTAGTAGCATAAACTGTAAATACTATAAAATGCTTAAGGATATATTTGACTGAAATAGACTAACATCTTTGCTTAATGGAGCAACTAGAATGGTTACTAATAGGAAAAATATTACCAGTACCTTGATTATGTCATCACGTCCAAACCAGAACTTTTTTCTTGCAAAAATTTTGATGCTGGAATTTCCGAACATTTTTGTCAACTTATATATTGTCACAACGAGCAAGCAATATTACCAGAGGCAGTTCAACGGGAAACGGTCCGGTGCCTTAGGGTGGTTGACAATGGTTCAATTAACGAATTTAATTTTCTTTCTGATTCATTTAAAATAGACTTTACTCAGAGCAATATGGAAAAAAAACTTTGAACACTTCTTTGATGCGTTTAATTGGTGCTTTCAAATAAGCTGTCCAAATAAAGAGGTTAAGGAAAATAAGCTACTTAATAAAAAAATTAATTTTTCTAATGAACTCCTAGAGGATCTTAAAAACTTAAAAAATTTACATTGGTTACAGAAACGTTACTGAGGACTTTCAATTAAAAAAATAAAGATAAACACCTAAAAAAAGACATAAACAGTAAAATTAAGAAAAAAGAAAAAGAAAGCTACTATAACAGGAAAATAAATAACTCAAAAAACAAAACAAAGACCACCTGGAATATAATTAATTTCTTAAATGGCAAAAACCAAAATAATTCCAAAAGATACATTAACCAAATATGCACAGATAATGTCACTCTTACTAATGCAGAAGACATAGCAAGTAATTATTTATCTACTGTTGTAAAAAATAAATTAAATTCTCACTTCAGTAACGGTTTATCACAGGAATGCACTGTATCAAAAAAATGTTTTGATGCCTTTCAATATACTAATGTAACTTCACAGGATGTTAGGTCTGCCATAAAAAAGTTCCCCAAAAAATCAACGGGATCAGATTTATTTAATAAAATATATCTGTTTATGAAGGTATTTTCCCTTCACGACTGAAAGAGGTTAACATTTTACCTGTATTTAAAGAGGGCGATCCTCTTTGAATTGAAAATTATAGGCCTATATCTTTACTTAACTGTTTTTCAAAGGTTTTCGAAAAAGTTATTTACAATAAGATAACTCCATTCTTGATAATAACAAAGTTCTAACCTCACACCAGCACGGGTTTAGAGAAAAGCATTCTACAGAGACCGCAGCGATCGACTTTATAAGGAATATATATAAAAACCTTGATATAAATGAGAAAGTAGTAGCTCTACTATTTGATCTAACCAGTGCATTTGACACAATACACCAGGCTTTGTTGTTAGAAAATTTGAAAGGCTAGGTATTCGAGGACCACTAAATAAATGGTTTAATTCGTTTTTGAAGGGTAGAAATTTTAAATAAAAATTGGTAATATTTTTTCGCAAATGACAAACTGTGACTTAGGGACCCCTCAAGGGGGTCCTCTGGGTCCTCTGATTTTCTTGTTGTTCATAAACGATTTACCTGAATACATTTCATGTGAAACGTTTTTTATGTTCGCTGACGATACGACCATAGTCATCTCAGCCAAAGATGAGGAAGTTTTGGAGAAAAAAAATTAAAATAATATTGACTGAGTTCTCAAACTGATGTAAAAAGAATGACCTTATAATAAATCTGTCAAAGACCGTGTCTATGGAATTTAAGACAAAATGCGCAAACCAATAAACCGAAATATTGTATTTAATAATATGAATTTGCCTGTTAGCCATAGTTCAAAGTTTTTAGGAATCATAATAGATTCTAACCTCGAATGGAATTTGCACACAGATGACGTTTGCTCAAGACTAAATAAATGTTTCTTTATGATAAAATCTTTAAAAAACTCATTAACTGTCTATTACGCTAATGCGTACCCAGCCATGTCCTATGGTCTGGCGGTTTGGGGAAGTGCGCAGGAACTGGGCAGAGTGCTGGTAATGCAAAAAACAAATCATGAGACTAATTTTTAGTATGCCATATAACGTCCATCCTGTAGGGAAGTCTTTAAGAATAGAAAAATATTAACAGGTTGACTGCCGATCTATATTTTTGAGTTTGTGGTTGACGCCGGTAAGATTTTTCCAAATATTTTTATTTTATTGTGGTAAATATGAATTAAAATGAGTCTTGGATGTGTTTTTTTTTTATGTGCCATTCAAAATATTAGAAAAAAAAAAATTTCACTCCGATCGGAGTAATCGGCATTGCAAGTGAAAATTTTTACTAGATGCCGAACACTCCGATCGGAGTGTCCAATTAAATAAGTAAAGAAATAATAAATCGAACTCATGAACTCAAAACATTTATTTCTAAATCATTTTTGTACATTTTTTATGGTAATCCTCAAAGCAATTAAGACAAAAAAAACCTGGTTGTCCAGGGCACATTTTGCATTCATACACTGTTTGCTTTCTTATTTTATTTTTCCTGCATTCTTTGCATTCCTTTCTGCTTACCCGTTTTGTTTCTTTAGTTCCTTTTTTTCACTAACAATTTTTTCTACTTTGCTAATGCTGTGGACATTTATTTGGCCTGGAGGAATTTGCGGCAAATTAGTAATTGGTCGCCTGGCTAGTAAATTTCTTATGACATCCAATCGGAAGTCATATAATCGTAACTGGTCAGACCGCGAATATTTATTGTACAAAAAATAGGCGTTTATTATGCTCATTTGCAGCACATGCATGAATAACTTTTTGTACCACCGAATGGTTTTACGGCTGCAAGGATAATATGCCATCATTTGATCCTGTCTATCTATACCGGACATAAAAGCATTATATCCAATGATTGCGGAAGGTTTTTCAGATTCTTGATTTCTTTTGTTTTTAAAAATGCCCATTTCGCTTCCAAATTCTGTTGAAATGTATTGAACATTGCGTTTTATCGCGCCATTTTCCGACATGCACTCCATTGCAAAACATAGATTTATTCTCACCACGTTTTAAGTTTGCACTCATTACCTCTTTCGGATTATCTTTCCTCTCAGCTCTCAGCGTACCAGTGCAGTATGTATTTTGTTGAAGTAATTTCCTAGCTAAATTAACACTATTGTAAAAATTGTCTAGATAAACAGCATGTCCCACACCCAATTTTTCCTCCAATAAATGTAAAACAATCTTTTCAGTATGTCGCACCTTCGTAGACACGAAATTTCAAAATAAGTCCATTAGGCTCTGTCAGCATGTATAACTTCATACCATACTTATGACGCTTATTCTTGATATACTGTTTAAACTGGAGACGACCCCGATAAAGTACTATAGCTTCATCCAAAGACAACTCTCTTCCAGGATAGTAAAATTTCTCCCATCTTGTTAAAAAAATCTGCCACAAATCTAATCTTTCCTAGCCGATCTGCCGGATCCATATCTGGAGATGTAAAATGCAAACACCTCAAGATAAGCAAAACCCTATTCCTTGACATATATTTTCTAAAAACAGGTAGATTAAATAGCGGATCAGTTTTCCAATAATCGTTAAGACGGCTCAAGGATATTGTGCCTGTGTGAAGTAACAGGGCCAAAAAAATTTTTAGTTCGTCAAGAGTAAGATCTTTAAAATTAGTAATACGTGATTTTGTACTTGTTTCTGGGCGCAGCAAAACCTCGACTGCGTAAGAATTCGTTCGTTCTACAATAGTTTGTAAAAAATCATCATCAATGATCATTTCGAAAAAATCGATAGGTGCACCCTGTCCTGGAATTTGCACCAATAATTCCTGGGTTTTTTGGAACAAAGTTTGTTTTAACGCACCTTTGTCGTTCCATTTTACCTCATCAAGGCTAGGAAGTGTTTGATTTGGCCGAATAGGGTCTATAAAATTCTCTTCTCGGACTCGGAGCTTGAATTTACGTCACTATCGTCTGTGTCTGGTACGTAATGTTCGTCACTACTACCTCCGCTTTCTTCCAATAGCTGCAATAATTCAGTGTCAGTTAGCTTCTTTTTCTTATCATATACCTTTTTTTCATCACTACAATGTCTTTTTTTAATACCAGAAGGCCCAGGTTGATTGTCCATATTGTACGGCAGATTACAACCAAACCAAAAGCAAATCCGCGGAACCACTTAAGCACCTGTTAGAACTTGAGTTTTTAAGCAACGCCACCACTAGAAACACGTTTCATATACAACGCCGATGGAATACTAAAACGTTTCGTAAGAACGCATGTCGAACTCCGATCGGAGTAGACGGCGTTGGCGAAGAGACCCGACGCACTCCGATCGGAGTGGTCGGCAGTCAACCTGTTAACAGTTGCAAGTATTTATATATGTAAACTCTTAATGTATATCTATCAAAATCAAGATAGCTTCATGTCACATAGATCTTTTCATAGTTATCCGACCCGAAACAGAGAAAATTTTTGTATTGAAAAACACAATCATGAATATGTTAAAAAAAACTAGTCATTACTTAGGTTGCAGACTCTTTAACATCCTTACTTAATTAAACCATCTTCAGTATGTATTTTGTTTGTTATAAATTTGTTTGTTGTAAATATGTATGTTATGTGTTTTGTTATATCTTGTATTTACTGTGTACAAACGTGTTTAATAGTAAGATTTTTTTTTTCAATATATTATTTTTGATATTACCTAAGATGGGATTTTACATCCCTTTGATGACATGTCTTATCTACAACTTTTGTAGCTAAAAAGATGAATAAATTGTCTATTTTCTATTGTCTATTATAAAACTCTCTCTATGTTGTTCAATATATATAGTGAACATCTCATGAGAGAAGTGTTTGACGATTGGACGGGTGGCATAACAATAGGTGTTTCTAATATAAATAATCTACGATATGCCGACGACACCGTAGTCTTGGCGGCCTCAAAAGAAGAACTCCAATACATCATGGACAGACTTAACATCGTCAGCAACAAATACGGGATACAGTTGAATAAAAGCAAGACTGAAGTGATGATCATTGTCAGTCAGTTCAATTACCTCGGCTCAGTAATAACAATCAACGACGAATGTGCCGATGAAATATAAGATGTCTTGCCATGACCAGAATAGCTATCGCCAAACTAACAAAAATATGAACAGACAGTGACTTTAAGCAGAATACCAAATTACGACTCAACACACTAATATTCCCAATTACTACATACGCAACCGAAACCTGGACCATTAAAAAAATAACAAGAAAAGAATCAGCGCATTTAAAATTTGGGTGTACAGAAGGATGCTCCGAATACCCTAAACAACACACTGCACAAATGCTTCCATCCTAGATGAGCTCAACATCAAAACAAGACTGACTACTAGAGTCAATAGAAATATACTGAGATATTTTGGTCACAGAGCAAGAGGGAGGGACAAAGTAGAGCGGTTTATTGTGGAAGGTAACGTCGAGGGCAAAAGGTCGAGAGGACGGTCTCCGACACGTATTAAAACAACAACTGGTCGCACATTCCCGGAAGCATCACATCAAGCCCTTCTATTCAGAGAAGAGATGTTCGTCTAATAGGAGACCCGGAACTGACCGGCGGCCTTGATTCGCTGGAATATCGAAGAACGGTTGGCGACTTGAGCCTATTCTACAAGTATTTTCATGGAAAGTGTTCGAAGGATGTAACCCGCTTAATTTCTCCCAGAGCGGTGCATGTTAAAAATATACGTCGCGCTAATACTTCACATCCGTATGAGGTTCAGCTTGTTACTCCTCGTACAACGCTTTTCAAGCAGTCTTTTCTATGGACAACATCATCCCTTTGGAATAATTTGCTTAGGACTGTTTCTCACCGAGTACAATTTACAGCGATTCAAGAACAACGTGAATCGCCTTTTCCGCACACGTGTCTCTCCTGTAGCGCCTTAGGGACTTTCCTGCAGCACGTGTGCTAGACTCATAAAAAAAAAGCCCAAGATCGAGAAACATGGGCTAAAATAGTGGCACAAATACACACACACACACACACACATACACACAAATAGGTTTTCCAAAAGCCTATTAATATTTCTTTTCAGATACCACCTAATATCTAAAAATATCTTTTGCAGTGAGAAAATCTTTTTCAGTCAAAACGATGGCAAGTAAAGGAATTTAAAAGAGTTTTGAAGCAAGAACCTGAAAATGATTACTTCTGTTCATTTTATGCTGATTTCAAAAAATATATTAATATTCCTATATCACAATATAAATTCAAAGGTTATTCTATTTCCTTTCGCTGCAAATTTTCTGAAATTATTATGCTACATATTATTTTTTGAGGTAAAAGTAAATTGAGGAAAATTCGTTTCGGAGAAACAATTTTACATACAGGTAAATCTACAGAATTTCACGCAGTAGCTTCATGTAATTTCGGAAGAATAATTGATGGATAGGAGTCGGTATTTTATCCTGTTCTTTTTATTCATATTTTCTTTTATAAAAGTTAAAAAACAAGTTTACTTGTAATATTTTAGTGATTAGTGTAATAAATTTATATACTATATTGGGTGAAAAGTGCCGAGACTTTTGAAAAAAAAAAAACAATGTTTGTGTTTTTGGATGCTTCACTCGGCTTTCAAGAGATTCCAGCCACTTTTTGGACTGCGCGTAGTGGTGGATCCATATTTCATCCATTCTTACAAATATTCATGCAAAATATGCCTCACGCGCTCTGTTGATATCTTCACGATGTCAGGTACTTTTCTCACTTTTACTTTGCGGTAATTCGGAACAATATGGTAGATTTTTTTTGTGTTTTTTTGGAGTGACAGACACATTTGGAGGTCTGGAACGTGGTGCATCATCATCATTAAACGATCGATACATAGTTGCTTTCGTAGGAGCAGATCTGCCATAACACTTCTCAAGCCATTCTTGGGTTCTGGCTGTATGTTTTGCCATCGAAAACCAATATTTCATCAACACACGAAATTCTTTTTGGTCCAAAAATCAAAAGTAACGTCACTCAAACAGCTGTAGCTCGAAAACTAATAGACACAATGTCAAGAAAATTTTACACGAATCTTCTGAGAGTTGACACTAACTGAAAATCATATTGTTTTTTTTTTATTTATGCTACCATTTCTCGGAAAATGTCGGGACTTTTTACCTCATGTAGTATTATGAATATTATTTAGAGGCGTATAACATAATATCTTATATTGTGATATTAATTTATTTTCCATACATTTCCGATTGCCGAAAAACTTAAAATGACTGTAATTTGAAGTTCTTCTCAGTTGCAATATTTTTGGTGGAATAGGTTTGTAAAAGTAAATTAAATTTAAAAAAAAGTTTTGAAATCTTTCATAGAGACGTTTTTTTTGAAAAAAACGTGTTTTTTCGAATTTAATTGATTATATTAACTATTTAAAATAAAATAATGAGTGTGTACGTACTTACAGTCCCTGGCCAAATTATTAGACGCACTGCAAGATTTCATGTAAAATATTAATTACCGAGTGACATTGTACCGTTTTATTATTTTAAATTGATTTGTTTTTTATTTTTATATTATCCAATCAATTACCTATTTACTTGACATAAATAAAACAGCATTAATTTAGAAAAACATAAGTTTATTAAGTTTTAAAGAAAAGTGAAATTAATGTTAGTAAAAGTCAATATTTAGTTGAGCCACCTTTAGCCGCTATCAAAGCTTTAATTCTGCGCGGCATGCTATCAATGCAAGATTGTACTGTCTCCTGCATTTGAGGATGATGATTCCACACATGAATAATCTTTTCTAGGAGCTGGGTTTTGTTGGTAATCACATCTTTAGCCACTTCTCTTTTCATCAGTTCCCACACATTTTCAATGGGGTTCATATCAGGGCCAATCCAACAGAGGGATATTTTTTTCTGCCAAAAAAGCTTTAACAGACCGAGCAGTGTGGCAGGGAGCTCCATCTTGCATGAAAGTGAATGGGTCCCCATTTGGAAACCATTCTCTGAGCTGCAGAATCAACCGATTTTGTAATACTTCTTTGTACTGATCTTGCCTCATTATTCCTTTGACGACGTACAGACGTCCAGTGCCCTTGCCGCTGATGACTGACCAAATCATCACTTTGGTGGGATGTTTAACCGTCGGGACGACACAATCAGGATGAAACTTTTCTCCATGACGACGACGCACATACTGAGCTTTATTCTGCAAAATTTCGAATGTGCTTTCGTCACTGAAGCAGACCTGTCAAAAATAGGAAAAATATATAAACTTCCATGTTTATTTGCTTTATTTAACTGAAAATGATAATAATGTATCAATTATTGATTAAATTGCTGTATCTTACCGATCTCCAGAAGTCCACATCTTTGTCTTGCCATTGTTTGGCCCACTTCAGGCGCTTTGCTTTCATTGCAGCTGTTAACTTAGGCTTCCTGGCGGCGCGACAGGCCTTAAAATCTAATTCTTTCAATTTTCTTCGAACAGTGCGCTCAGAAGCATTTACGCTAGCATCCTGGAGTTGTGATTTTATTACCTTTGTGGTAGCAAATCTGTTTTCTACACAAATTTTCTTCAAACATCTCTCTGACCGTGGAGTGAAAATTGGTTTTCTACCGCATCTTTTCTTTCTTTTCGGGCTTAATTCCTTCCCTGACTCAATTTTCTTTTTTATGCGTCGTACACTAGCTTCAGAAACCTCCAATCTTCGTGATATTTCTCGGTTTGTAAATGTTTTCGCAATCACAAGGGCCTTCACTTCAGCTTTTTTACGTGGTGAAAGATCGCCTTTTCTACCCATAATGAAAATAGTCCAATTACTTTTTTAAAACACTGCATACAAAATAAACTAATAACTGAGTAGTATAAAACTGTTAAACAAACAATCACAGTCCATAAAGCCACAGAAACACGTCCGTACCTGACTCGATTCCGATCGCGACTGATACAGGTTTGTACTTATTTACGTTCATGTATCACTTTGTCAACACAGTGTTACCATATGTTAAAAATGAATACAAATATGTAGTCTACAACAATTCTTTTAAATAAAAAATCAATAATATTGTAGTTTAAATATACCATTATTGCATAAAAAGTCTTAAGAAACATAAAATTACTAAAAAAAATACAGTGCGTCTAATAATTTGGCTAGGGACTGTATGTGCGTACATTGTGTATTATGCGCGTGCTTGTATAAGTGTATTGGAGAATGCAAAGTACTACTTAAGTATTTAATAAAGCTTAAAATAAGTAAAACCGAAAATTAATAATGTTTAGATGAACTTGTATATTTGTGTATGTTAAATATATTTTTTTCTCACCTAAAGTGCCCCACTTTTGCAATTTCTCACGATAACTTGCACTACCGTATACTTACTTTACATATAGAATTTATACGTAGATATTATTTTGGAAAAATTCTTTTATATGTAATAAGTGATAACGCTTAACTGTAATATATATAAAATGCAACGTCTCTCTGTATGTCTGTCCGTTAGTGCGCTTATCACTCGAGAACTACTTATTTAATTTACGTGCTTTTTTTAAAACATACATCTATTCTCTGGTCAGGTTATAGGATATACGAGGCTAGTTTGAAAAGTCCGTGCAAAGTCCGAGAGATGGCACCACCGGCGCGTATCGAGGTCATGTTTAGTTAGCAGCATCTCTTGAATGAACGCACACCAAGTTTCAGCCATATTGGTCTATTTCTTTGTGTTTGGCATTCGTGTGAATCAAGGAAGTCGAGTGATTTTCAAGAAATGGACGAAAAAGAATTTCGTGTGGTGATTAAACATTACTTTATGAAAGGCAAAACGCCTCAGGAGACTAAAGAGAAGCTTGATAAACATTATGGTGACTCTGCACCTTCGATTAGAATAGTTTATAAGTGGTTTGAAAAATTTTCGGACTGGCCATATGGGCACAAGTGACGCTGAACGTTCTGGACGGCCTGTGGAGGTTACGACTCCAGAAATCATTGATCAAATCCATGATATGGTGACAGAAGAGTTAAGGTGCGTGAGATTGCTAGTGCTGTGGGCATCTCGACTGAACGGGTACATATTATTTTGCATAAACATTTGGACATGAGAAAGCTATCCGCAAGATGGGTGCCGCGATTGCTCACGCTTGACCAAAAACGGAATCGTGTGAAGTGTTGCAAGGATGGTTTGCAGCTGTTCCAGAAGAATCCGGAGGACTTTAAGCGTCGTTTCGTCACTATGGATGAAACATGGATACATTACTATACCCCAATTTGAAGAAATGGCTGGCAGGACAAAGATTTTATTCAAACGAGGAGGTGATTGCAGACACTAATAGATATTTTGCAGACTTGGACAAATCCTATTATTCGGAAGGGATCAACAAACTAGAACATCGTTGGACGAAGTGTATAAGCCTAAAAGGAGACTATGTCGAAAAATAAAAAAGGTTTACCCCAAACACATAAGTAGTTTTTATTTTTGCACGGACTTTTCAAACCAGCCTCGTATTTTATTACGTTAGGTAAAATAAAGAATAAGCAGTGACAATAACAGTGAATCAAGTCGGGAAAAAGTTTACAACTAGCGCGTTCTCTTCTAATACAGTGCCTAAACCATTAAATATGGAACAATATCATGAAACAAAGACTATAATTATACATATATATATATATATATATATATATATATATATATATATATATATATATATATATATATATATATATAAACTACAACGTCTCTCTGCCTGTCTGTCTGTTCGTTAGTGCGCTTATCACTCGAGAACCACTTATCCGATTTACGTGTTTTTTTTATTCATACATATGTTCTCTTTCCAAGTTATATAATAATAATAATAATTTTGTGCTGACTTGGTTTTGGCCCGTCAGCCAAACATGGAACCACATTGATCAAATGTGAGAAAGAAGAACTTTTTGTAATCTATAATCTATAATATATATAAATCCAACGTATCTCTGCCTGCCTGTCTGTCCGTTAGTGCGCTTATCACTCGAGAACCACTTATCTGATTTACGTGTTTTTTTTTGGATCTATACATATGTTCTCTGGCCAGGTTATAGGATATATTTAATTACGTTAAGTAATATAAGATATAAGCAGTGACGATAATAGTGAATGAAGTCGGAAAAAAGTTTGCCGCTAGCGCACTCTCTTGCAATACGCTACCTAAACCGTAAAATATGGAACAATACCATGTAATAAAGAATACAATGCAACATCTCTCTGTCTGTCTGTCCGTTAGTGCGCTTACCACTCAAGAACTACTTATCTGATTTACGTGTTTTTTTTTTAATTCATACATATGTACTCTGGCCAGGTTATATAATAATAATGATCTATATAATATACGAGGCTGGTTTGAAAAGTCCGTGCAAAAATGAAAACTTCCTATGTGTTTGGGGTAAACCTTTTTTACTTTTCGACATAGTCTCCTTTTAGGCTTATACACTTCGTCCAACGATGTTCTAGTTTGTTGATCCCTTCCGAATAATAGGATTTGTCCAAGTCTGCAAAATATCCATTAGTCTCTGCAATCACCTTCTCGTTTGAATAAAATCTTTGTCCCGCCAGCCATTTCTTCAAATTAGGGAACAAATAGTAGTCCGAGGGAGCCAAGTCTGGAGAATAGGGGGATGTAAAACGAGTTGGAATCATATTTCCATTAATTTTGCGACCACAACTGCTGAGGTGTGTGCTGGTGCGTTGTCGTGATGGAAAAGGACTTTCTTGTGGGCCAATCGCGGGCGTTTTTCTTGCAGCTCGGTTTTCAAACGGTCCAATAACGATGAATAATATTCACCCGTAATAGTTTTACCCTTGTCCAGATAGTCGATGAGGATTATCCCTTGCGAATCCCAAAAGACAGTCGTTATAACCTTTCCGGCCGAAGGAACGGTCTTTGCCTTTTTTGGTGCACATTCCCCCTTGGTAACCCATTGTTTAGATTGTTGTTTGGTCTCAAGAGTATAGTAATGTATCCATGTTTCATCCACAGTGACGAAACGACGCTTAAAGTGCTCCGGATTCTTCTGGAACAGCTGCAAACCGTCCTTGCAACACTTCACACGATTCCGTTTTTGGTCAAGCGTGAGCAATCGCGGCACCCATTTTATGGATAGCTTTCACATGTCCAAATGTTTATGCAAAATATTATGTACCCGTTCAGTCGAGATGCCCACAGCACTAGCAATCTCACGCACCTTAACTCTTCTGTCATCCATCACCATATCATGGATTTGATCAATGATTTCTGGAGTCGTAACCTCCACAGGCCGTCCAGAACGTTCAGCGTCACTTGTGCCCATATGGCCAGTCCGAAAATTTTGAAACCACTTATAAACTGTTCTAATCGAAGGTGCAGAGTCACCATAATGTTTATCAAGCTTCTCTTTAGTCTCCTGAGGCGTTTTGCCTTTCATAAAGTAATGTTTAATCACCACACGAAATTCTTTTTCGTCCATTTTCTTGAAAATCACTCGACTTCCTTGATTCACACGAATGCCAAACACAAAGAAATAGACCAATATGGCTGAAACTTGGTGTGCGCTCATTCAAGAGATTCTACTAACTAAACATGACCTCGATATGCGCCGGTGGTGCCATCTCTCGGACTTTGCACGGACTTTTCAAACCAGCCTCGTATATAAAACGCAACGTCTCTCTGTCTGTCCGTCTGTCCGTTAGTGTGCTTATAATTCGAAGACCATTTTTCCGATTTACTTGTTTTTTTTTTAATTCGTACATTTATTCTCTGGTCAGGTTATCTATAATCTTCTATAATATACATAAAATGCAACGTCTATCTGCTTGTCTGTCTGTCCGTTAGTGCGCTTATGACTCGAGAACCACTTATCCAGTTAACGTGCTTTTTTTTTTTAAACACATATATGTTCCCTGGCCAGGGTATAGGATATATTTTATTGCGTTGATTAATAAGAAATAAGCAGTGGCGATAATAGTGAATCAAGTCGGAAAAAAGTTTGCTGCTAGCGCTCTCTCTTGCAATACGCTGCCTAAACCATTAAATATGGAACAATATCATGTAACAAAGAATACAATATATATAAAATGTAACGTCTCTCTGTCTGTCTGTTCGTTAGTGCGCTTATCACTCGAGAACTACTTATTCCATTTACGTGTTTTTTTTTTTTAATTCATACATATGTTCTCTGGCCAAGTTATATAATCATAATAAATATATATAAAACGCAACGCCTCTCTGTCTATCTGTCTGTCAGTTAGTGTGCTTATCATTCGAGAACCATTTATCCGATTTACGTGTTTTTTTTTTTAAATTCTTATCTTAATATTTATCAAAAAAAATCTATAATATATAAAACCCAACGTCTTTCTGTCTGTCCGTTACTGCGCTTAGCACTCAAGAACCATTTATTCGGTTTACGTGTTTTTCTATAAAATACTATGTTCTTTGGCCAGATTATAGGATATATTTTATTACGTTAGGTAACATAAGGAATAAGGAGTGACGATAATAGTGAATCAAGTCCACGCGGGCGCAGCCGCTGACACTGCTAGTGTTTATAATATAAGAAGTTCAACTTAGGAGCAAACGTATTTTAATTGACTTTTTTCCACAAGCACCACAAATTGGATTTTTAAACATCCTCTAGCTGAGTAACTATGTTTACCATACACCGCACAATCTGCGTCCCTCTTATTTTTCCTTAGAGAGGTCAGAAGTCATTATTTAATTGAAAGCCTCTGAAAAAAGTTTACTAGATTTAGGCCATTGATGAGGAGTGCTTCTATGTAACTTATTTACACACTGGATTGCCCAAAGGATCTATATTTTCCGACGGCTTCTAGGTTGTTGATTAATATAAAAAAGTATATAAGTCAAACCAGCCCCTGGGTTTCATCCCCAACCATAATCATCAAAGTTACTACTTTAAGACATTCTTTCATGACTTGTTCGAGTCGGTCTACATAATTCTTCAGAATTTGGTGCCTGGTTGAATCTTTTGGAAATTTAGACACTCATCATATCTACTTGGTTAGCTAAATCATACAGTGTTACCGTTGAATTCCAATTTAGCGCAACGTGAACAGTTTTCAAGCCTCAATTATTTTGGCTTGTTGTCTATTTTTTCTTTCTCTCTTATTAGGCTACAGCAAGCTTTAACACTGTAGTCGTGTTAGTTGAAATATTCTACCGTTTCAAATGCATAGTTTTCTTTCTGGCTGTCACAGTACTGAACAAACTTTTCGCGGAGTACTCTGGATTCAGATATACTTAATTTGGTGCCAGATATTTTCGTACTATTACATACTACTCAGTATATATCACCACTACACCAAACTCTTTATTTTTGCACTCGACGCGCGTTTCGCTAAACATGTTAGCTTCATCAGGAGCGATGATTGACTAAAGCTAACCTACAAATCTACCCTATTTATACTTAGCCTAACCCTTGAATTACTCAGGCGGAACTAATGGCATAGGCCAGGCCATCAGTTCTGGTCAAGTAACCAGTAGAGGGGACTTATAAGGAATAGGCCCTGTCTTTATTTAAACTACTTTTATATTTTTTAATTTTCATAATTTCGTATGCGTTCAACAATCTCCTATCAGATACATTTTTTATTAATCTTATATTATCTAATGTTACACTATGATCAGCTTCAAGGGCATGTTCGGCAATGCTAGACTTTTCTGTTCTACTGTATTTTAAGTGTGCTAAATGTTCTTTAACACTTTCGCTGCAACTTTGTGAGTAGTGCGTCATCCCGAGGAGCCAAATTAAGTTTTTCGCACATAATTATGAAACTACGGTCGAAAACCCTTAATTCAGTATTAAATGTTTTTTGGAAGCAAAAAAAAAGGGAGTCGGTGGCATTGACGAGCATTTTTTTGTGAAACGGTTACTGTGTGCCGGCGACACCGATCGGATTTTTTACTAAAACAGATTATTGCAACCTCATTATTTATTATCTAAAGCATAAGAAACAGTAAAAATAAAAATTTTAGCTATTCTGTATGGAATAACTTTGAAAACATGAAAAAATAAATTCATTTCAGGTACCACAACAAAATAGTACTATTATAAAATATATCAAATAAAAGAACGATAACGAAAGAAAACCAAATAATAACCATAGAATAAAATATAAAAGTATTTATGAACTACAAGGAATCGTGATATTTGTCGAAACACTCCACACACAACCCCGGTTTGTCATTACAGTCATTACACTGGAATACAGTTTGTTTTCTTCCTTTACCTTCTTTAGTGCACTGACGACACTGTTTTCTTTTTACCCTGAGTGTGTTTTCTTTGTCACGAGTTTGTTCAGGTATCTTCGTAATAGAATGTTTTGATTCTACACGTCTGGGGACAATTGCAACTCCTGGTCTGACTGGAAGAAAAGCATTTATAATAGAAATCCGAAAATCGTACAGTGTCATTTTTCTATTTCCATAATCGGCATTGTAGAATTTAAAAGCATTCTGCGCAAGCAATTGTACTACATGTATAAATAACTTTTTATACCACCTTATTGTTTTGCGTTCGCAAGGATAATACGAAAGAAGTTGATCTTGGTTGTCAATGCCTGACATATATTTATTGTACTCAATAATTGCCAGCGGTTTTTGTTTTTCAACTCCCCTTCTATTAGTGGTTATTTGTATTGTATTGTCGTACTCTGTTGTGATATACGTCACTTCCCTCTTGTCTTTCCATTTTCCTATATGAACGCCATCTTTGAATGCGGATACATTTTCTCCCACCTTAATCTTTTTTTTTTTACCAATTCTAATGGATTTTCTTTTAGATTGGATTTTAGGGTACCCGTGGAATATGTTTTTCTGTCAAGAAGTTGTTTTGACAAGACAAAGCTGTTATAAAAATTGTCCATATACAAAGAATGGCCATTATCGAGTAATTCCTCCATAAGTGTCAAAACTACCTTGGATGCATGCCCTGTACCACGTAGATCTGCATCATTAGCTCCTGTATAGACACGGAACCTCAAAACGGTTCCATTCGGCTCCGTCAACATATAGAGTTTGATCCCATATTTGTGACGCTTGTTTTTCATGTACTGGCGGAACCCCAATCGTCCTCGCCACAACACCATGCTTTCATCTAAGGCAAGCTGCTTCCCTGGATAATAAATGTGTTTCATTTTATTATTGAAATAATCAATTACATGTCTAATCCGTTTCAGAACATCTCTGTTAGGTTCCGTAAGCTCATCTTCTGAATAAACATGTAAACATCGCAAAATCAATAGAAAACGATTCCTACTCATTTGTTCTCGAAACACAGGAAAATTGAACACTCTGTCGTTAGTTTTCCAGTAATCTTGCAATCTGGACAGTGGGACCATTCCCATAGTGAACAAAAGTCCAAGAAATATTTTCATTTCATCAACGGTTACATCTTTCCATGCACTAATGCGAGATTTTTCCGACGAACTCTCACATAAAACGCTAACTGCATTTTTGTTTGTTTCTTGAATAATGAAATTCATAAAATCCTCGTCGAACAATAAAAAGAAATAATTTATAGGGCTGTTCCCCGGTTTTGGTACTAACAATTCCTGCCTCTTCGTAAATTCAAAAGTTTTTATATCGTTCGGACTTTTAGAATCATTTGCCCAGCCCGTAATTGGCGTAGGCGTAGGTGGAGTAGTTTGAGCAACGTTGGTACCTTCTAAGTTGACAGTTGGTGGCTGTTGTATCTGTCCGACTTCTTCATCTTCATCAGAATCAGATTCTGAACTGTGGGATAATTCGTATTCAGATTCACTTGATGGAAAAAGGTCGTCTTCTTCATTAAGAATGGCCTCAAGCTCTTCTTGAGTTAGTGCTCTCCTGTTCGCTGTAGTCCGTTGTAAGCGCGGGCGTTTCCTTTGAGACGGCTCAGCCTCGTCATATCCACTCATTTTCTCAGTAAAAATGTATAAAACAATACAATATGTAAGTAAACAACACTTATCACACGACAGATTTGAAATATGTATTGTAAAACTTTGAATTTTTCAAATTAAAAACCAAGCCAATAAAATACGTCTCGAAACACTCTTACTCTATGCCACCACGAAAAACATACGTTAACAACGGAGGCCAACAAACTAATGACTTGTCAGAACATGAATCGCTAGGACGCCGGTCGGAGTAGCCGGCAAGTGCGTCAAGCGCCGATCAACTCCGATCGGAGTAGGCGGCAGCGAAAGTGTTAAATCGTGTTTTAATTAACCTTTTAGTTTGCCCAGCATACTTTTTGTCACAATCATTACAACTAATCTCATAAATTCCACTCTTCTCACGATTAGGAAGAATTTTGCTCCATACGTTATATTTCCAATATAATAGTCAATTTTATGTTCAGAAAGAAGGAACAGCTATGAGTAATTGCCTATCACCATTCATAGCCAATTTATTCATGAGTAAGTTTGAAACCGAAGCCAGTCAAGAATTCGAATATTTCCGAAGGGTATGGTATAGGTATGTGGATGATATATTCGCGATTTTTGATACAAAGAAAGTAAATATTAATGATTTTGTTTTTAAATTAAATAGCCGGTATGATTCCATTAAATTCACTTACGAAGTTGAGAACGAAGGACAATTGCCTTTTCTACATATATTAATTATTAATAATAATAATATATTAGAATTTGATATCTATAGGAAGGACACAGTAACGGATAGATATATTCCTAATGATTCATTTCATTGCAAACAACACAAATTAGCCTTATTACATTTTTTAGTTTATCGTTTGGTCACTTTCCTTCTAAATAGTGTAAACTTTAATAAAGAAAGGAATCGTATTAGAAATATAACTAGAGTTAATGGTTATGACGATGACTTAGTAAATAAGCTAATAAATAGACATAAGTTTAGGTTGAATATTCAGAATTCCACCTTTTTTACACGAGAAGAAAATAACACCAAGTATGCCTCCATGACATATAATCCGAAATATAGCAAGGGACTCAATAAGGTATTTAATAAGGTAGCCTGACCTTAGTCTACAAGTCATCAGACAATCCGAGGAATATCTTAGGAAGTCCCAAAGATAAGATTCCTAATTGTGAGAAGAGTAGAATTTATGAAATTAGTTGTAATGATTGTGACAAAAAGTATGTTGGGCAAACTAAAAGGTGAATTAAAACACGATTTAAAGAACATTTAGTACACTTAATTTACAGTAGAACAGAAAAGTCTAGCATTGCCGAACATGCGCTTGAAGCTGATCATAGTGTAACATTAGATAACCTAAGATTAATAAAAAATGTATCTTATAGGAGATTGTTGAACGCATATGAAAGTATGGAAATTATAAAATGTAAAAGTAGTTTAAATAAAGACAGAGGGCCTATTCCTTATAGTCTCCTCTACTGGTTACTTGACCGGAACTGATGGCCTTGCCTATGCCATTAGTTCCGCCTGGGTAATTCAAGGGTTAGGCTAAGTATAAATAGGGTACATTTGTAGTTTAGCTTTAGTCAATCATCGCTCCTGATGAAGCTAACATGGTTAGCGAAACGCGCGTCGAGTGCAAAAATAAAGTCTTTGATGTAGTGGTGATATATACTGATTAGTATCATTGTGCCAAAGAATCCACATTTCCAACTTAGTACTATTACATACTTAAAATATTTCAACACATGCCGTTCCTCGAGAAGTTAAGTTGGTCGCGATCGGTTGAGAAATAAGAAAACTAGTGCGATATGGGCATCAGATCTCTAATCTTCTTAGACAACAGTAAATACGTGTATTTAGTCACGTAGAGTATTTTATATGAATTTTTTCAAAAAAATAACTATACTTTCGAACTTTTCACCATAAGAATAAGATGCAAGAAGCAGTAATTTAAAACATTTCGAACGTAACATGCAATTTCGTTTTATTATTTTACTGTACTTAGAGAAAACGGCCTTTTCTAGGCCATTAGGTGTGTAAGTTACCATGCACCTTGTTTTGTTCCGCATATTTATTAATATTCTTCATAAACTGGAATTCGTTTTGATATTGTATTTTTTTTATAAATTAGGAAATTAAAATTCCTATTCCCGTTAATTCCGAAGGTTGAAAAGGATTGCGCTTCAGCTTTATAAATATTTAAAACTGGTCCTTTTTTTCGTCCTGTTAATATCCAGTTGGTCTCGGGGCAATTTTGAAGCGAATTTTAAAAAAACTGAACAACCTGATGAAAATATGTGCTACAGGATATTACCCATTTTCTTATAGATAGAATTCCCAACGTACTATCAACAGGGTCGAAACAGCCCATATGAAAACCTATTAAATTTGCATAATTAAAGCCTTTACGTGATTATACACTAGGGAAATCGACTAAAATTATTTTATACATATTAGGCTTTAAGCTCGTGTTTTTATGCAATAATGCATTGCTGCGTAGTAGGTTATTGGTTAGTGTAAGATGGTTCTCTTGTGTAGTTGCTCATATCCATGCAACAGGCAGGTAGACGGCAACATTTTTATTATTTAATGTACCATTTTCACAAGTTCAATTTTAATTAGTTCCCGACGTAGCTTATTTTATTGTGCTATCGCTTTGTTATTTCTATGTGTTATATCTATTTTATTTGAGTGTTTTGTGCTACTAGTAGTGTTCTCATTTAGGAGGAAGTAGCTTCAGATTGTAATCGTAATAGATGGTGTTTTGAAATAGCGTACAAAGACCCGTTGATGTGATTTGGTTTTCTGTATTCTATCTGCTTCAGGTGTTTTTTACCGTCTTCTTCGCAAATACCTCGAAAAAGAGTTATTTCCTTCATACTACATAGGCTCTCTATCACACAGATCGATTTTAACCATTGCCATTATACAATCTACAAAACAGTAATCATCCAAGGAGACATTAAAAACGAAAAAAATAACACCTCAAATATAAGAGATGATGTTCCCAATTACAGAAGACATTCACACATCAGCAATTAATAGCCTTCTGAGCAGCGTAAAGACCGTTGTCGTCAGCATAGACAGGGCACCAATAACGAATCAGCTCTACAATCTTCGGTTTCGGTATAAATATATATATATATATATATATATATATATATATATATATATATATATATATATATATATATATATATATATATAGATATATAGATATATAGATATATAGATATATATATATATATATATATATATATATATATATATATATATATATATATATATATATATATATATATATACAGTCCCTGGCCAAATTATTAGACGTCCTGTATTTTTTTTTAGTAATTTTATGTTTCTTAAGAGTTTTTATGCAATACTGGTATATTTAAACTACAATATTATTGATTTTTATTTAAAAGAATTGTTGTAGACTACATATTTGTATTTATTTTTAACATATGGCAACACTGTGTTTGACAAAGTGATACATGAACGTAAACAAGTACTACAACCTGTATCAGTCGCGATCGGAATCGAGTCAGGTACGGACGTGTTTCTGTGGCTTTATGGACTGTGATTGTTTGTTTAACAGTTTTATACTACTCAGTTATTAGTTTATTTTGTATGCAGTGTTTTAAAAAAGTAATTGGACTATTTTCATTATGGGTAAAAAAGGCGATCTTTCACCACGTAAAAAAGCTGAAGTGAAGGCCCTTGTGATTGCGAAAACATTTACAAACCGAGAAATATCACGAAGATTGGAGGTTTCTGAAGCTAGTGTACGACGCATAAAACAGAAAATTGAGTCAGGGAAGGAATTAAGCCCGAAAAGAAAGAAAAGATGCGGTAGAAAACCAATTTTCACTCCACGGTCAGAGAGATGTTTGAAGAAAATTTGTGTAGAAAACAGATTTGCTACCACAAAGGTAATAAAATCACAACTCCAGGATGCTAGCGTAAATGCTTCTGAGCGCACTGTTCGAAGAAAATTGAAAGAATTAGATTTTAAGGCCTGTCGCCCCGCCAGGAAGCCCAAGTTAACAGCTGCAATGAAAGCAAAGCGCCTGAAGTGGGCCAAATAATGGCAAGACAAAGATGTGGACTTCTGGAGCTACAGCAATTTAATCAATAATTGATACATTATTATCATTTTCAGTTAAATAAAGCAAATAAACATGGAAGTTTATATATTTTTCCTATTTTTGACAGGTCTGCTTCAGTGACGAAAGCACATTCGAAATTTTGCAGAATAAAGCTCAGTATATGCGTCGTCGTCATGGAGGTCATGGTCTGATTGTGTCGTCCCGACGGTTAAACATCCCACCAAAGTGATGATTTGGTCAGTCATCAGCGGCAAGGGCACTGGACGTCTGTACGTCGTCAAAGGAATAATGAGGCAAGATCAGTACAAAGAAGTATTACAAAATCGGTTGATTCCGCAGCTCAGAGAATGGTTTCCAAATGGGGAACCATTCACTTTCATGCAAGATGGAGCTCCCTGCCACACTGCTCGGTCTGTTAAAGCTTTTTTGGCAGAAAAAAATATCCCTCTGTTGGATTGGCCGGGTAATAGCCCTGATATGAACCCCATTGAAAATGTGTGGGAGCTGATGAAAAGAGAAGGGACTAAAGATGTGATTACCAACAAAACCCAGCTCCTAGAAAAGATTATTCATGTGTGGAATCATCATCCTCAAATGCAGGAGACAGTACAATCTTGCATTGATAGCATGCCGCGCAGAATTAAAGCTTTGATAGCGGCTAAAGGTGGCTCAACTAAATATTGACTTTTACTAACATTAATTTCACTTTTCTTTAAAACTTAATAAACTTATGCTTTTCTAAATTAATGCTGTTTTATTTATGTCAAATAAATAGGTAATTGATTGGATAATATAAAAATAAAAAACAAATCAATTTAAAATAATAAAACGGTACAATATCACTCGGTAATTAATATTTTACATGAAATCTTGCAGTGCGTCTAATAATTTGGTCAGGGACTGTATATATATATATAGAGAGAGAGAGAGAGAGAGAGAGAGAAAACCACTAAATCCGCAATCAAGACCTCCTCTCTTAGTGAAGAAACAAAAAAGAAACTTATCCCTAGAGAGAAATCATCAAGATGCCCAAAAATGTATGGATTACCGAAAGTCCATAAACAAGGAGCACCCTTAAGACCAATAGTCAACTCGTTTGGTTCCCCGACACAAGCTTTAGCCAAGCACCTAGCCATGACTCTGCAACCTCATGTGGAAAAAGCCGCATCATACGTGAAAAATTCCCAACATTTTATTCAAATCATAAAAAACATGCAGCTAGAGAAAAATGATTTACTTGTCAGTTTTGATGTCGTATCCCTTTTCACGCAAGTACCAGTTACCGAAGCACTGTCTATCATAGAGACAAAATACAACCTGCCCGAATACGTCATCGGTCTATCAAAACACTGCCTCGCTAATACATACTTCGTCTATTCAGGCCAAAGATACAAACAAATAGAAGGTGCACCGATGGGCTCTCCATTGTCATCAGCACTAACTAATCTATACATGGAGCATTTCGAAACACTAGCTCTAGAGACTGCTCCACACAAACCGAAAACATGGCTACGATACGTAGATGACACATTTGTGGTATGGCAACACGGTGAAGACAACTTAAACAAGTTCCTGGAACACCTTAACAATATACACCCAAACATTAAATTTACAATGGAAAGAGAAGTAGCAGAACAACTACCATTCCTAGATGTCTTGCTTCAAAGAAAATTAGATGGTTCTTTGTCTCACTCAGTATATAGAAAACCGACACATACAAAGAGATACTTAAATGCCAGCTCACATCATCACCCAGCCCAACTTTTCTCCGTTGCCAAATCCTTAGCTCACCGATCAGAAACTCTAACAGACAAGGAACATTTGCAACAACAAACCAAGCTCCTTCGAAATGTTTTACTTTCAAATAGATACAGTCAAAACACGATCCGACGGGCCCTAAATAAACAACAAAAACAGGAAAGAAAGACATATACTACAAAAGCATTATTCCCATATATAAAAGGCATCACAGACAAAATAGGAAGACTTCTAGGAAAACACCAAATTGAGACCATTTACACAACGAATCAATCAAAAAATTAAAGATATTCTACCTACACCAAAAGACATTATAGCCTTAGAAGACCAAGGTGTATATGAAATTCCGTGTCAGGATTGCGGTCTTTCATACATAGGCCAAACAAACAGGAAAATTAGCGCCAGAAGAGACGAGCACAAAAACGCCGTAAAACAAAAATCCACCACCTCTTCTCTAGCACAACTTGCACACAATACCGGCCACGAAATCGATTTTAACATCTATCCCAGTACCAAGTCCAACCAAGAGAAACAATAGTTCAACCATATGTTACTTCACCAACACAAACATTACAAAGAACCACAGGACCGACAACGCGCAGCCAAGGCCAAGCTCCTATTGGCCAGATCCGTCCGACCAATAGAGCCAGCCCCCGAGCATATAAACGACAAGATGAGTGATCAACACTTTGAAAAAGATGGATGAGATTCCATCGAAACGTCAGCGAAATCGTACATCAAGGGATACCCGAAAAACGACTACTATATATATAGTTGGGGAACTCGGCAAATGGGCAACAACAAATGTTCACACTATATCCATTTAGCCAATATTTCGGTCCTAGGTTATTGATAAATACTTATTGTTGTTTAAAAGTATTGTTGTTATAAAGAAACGTACATTATTATTATTATTATTATGAAGAAATGTCAAAATAAAAATTGCAAGTGACTAACATGCAGTGTGCGAATTAATCTAACAAGAATGACCATAAATAACAATTGTCACAACAAAGACCAACACTGAAATAAAACAGCCATGTTGCCCATTTGCCGAGTTCCCCAACTATTTTCGTAACTTAGGACTTTATTAGATACGGCAACTTTTGCTTTCTCTCTCTTTATTTTATATATATATATATATATATATATATATATATATATATATATATATATACACATATATATATGTATGTATATATATATATATATATATATATATATATATATATATATATATATATATATATATATACGATTTACGTAATGGGAGATAAGGAGAAATAATGGGAGATAAGGAGAAATATTACGAGATAAGTGGAGATAAGCCTAGATAATGGGAAATAAGGTGAGATAATGGGAGATAAGGAGAAATAATGGGACATAAGGAGAAATAATGGGAGATGAGCAGAGATAAGCCTAGATAATGGAAATTATGTAGAGATAATGGAAGATAAGGAGAAATATTGGGAGATAAGGGGAAATAATGGGAGATATTTTATTACGTTGGGTAACATAAGGAATAAGCAGTGACGATAGTAGTGAATCAAATCCACGCGAGCGGAGCCGCGGGCCCGGCTAGTATATATATACATATATATATATATATATATATATATATATATATATATATATATATATATATATATATATATATATATACATACATATATATATATATATATATATATATATATATATATATATATATATATATATATATATATATATGTATATATATATATATATATATATATATATATATATATATATATATATATATATATATATATATATATATATATATATATATATATATATATATATATATATATATATGTATATGTATATATATATATATATATATATATATACATATATACATACAATTCATGTAACGATATATTTGTCGCCCTAAAAATAATTAATATAAAAATTTTGATAAAATTAAATAATCTATAAGAGGCCGCCACTTCTAATACCACCACATAACATATCTGCATTAAATTTTAAAAAATAATTTCCTTTTCAGGAATCTGCAATGTGTACGATGGAATCCCAACCTGAAAATGTTCCGCTTGCAGAGTTAAGCAGCATTATATTTTTTATTGTTCCGATGATCATCATAGCTGTACTTTATACTAATATGGGCATAACAATAGCCAAAGCATCGAAACAAAAACTGGAAAATAAAATGAAAGGTTCCATTCATAGAAAAAACAAGAAGAACCAAAGCAACAAAAGTATTATTCGAATGCTATGTAAGTACCAATACAAAAATAAATATTCAATTATATTTTTCTGAAGTTAAAATTTGTAACAAAATTCGTACGGGTGCCACTTATATCAGATGTTAAATTGTATCATCATCATCATCATTAGCTACGCAGTCCATCATCGGACATAAGACTCCCTTAAGTACATCCACCTTCTTCGGTTTTGGGCCTTGTTTATCTGGTTGTATACCACTAGTATTTTGATGTCATCAGACCATCGGGTTTGTGTGCGTCCTCTACTTCCTTTCTCATTCTAGATTCTCCAGTTGATTACTTTATGGATCCATCGATTATTAGAGAGTCTTGCGATATAACCTGTCCATCTCCACTTCAACCTGCTTACGCTCTCTGCTACAGCAGTTATCTTGAACGTTCCTCGAATTTCTTCATTAGCCAGCCTATTCCTTAATAATATTCCCAACATCCTCCTTTCTATCGCTCGTTGAACTACTTCGAGGCGATTTTTGATGTCTTGATTCAAAGCCCACGTTTCCTTTCCGTAACGTAAACAATTTCGGCAAACAAAATATATATATATACAGGGTCCATTATAAAAGTAATGCGCATTTTCTGGGAAAAATAGATTTATTAATCGTACCAGTACAAATGCTTAAAATTCTTCAAAATACTCTCCCCCAGCATCAATGTACTTGCGGAGACGTGTCTGCCATGCCTGGAAAGCACCCTGAAACTCCTCGACGGGAATGTCTCTTAAGAACGTTGTAACATGCTTTTGGATGTTTTCCACGGACTCCCAATGCTTTCCTCTCAGCTCTCTCTTCAGTCGGGGAAACAAAAAAAAGTCGCACGGAGCCAAGTCGGTACTGTAAGGGGGCTGGGGGACCACCGGGATGTTGCTCCGAGCCAGGAAATTGGTAACGATGAAGACCGTGTGGCTGGGGGTTCTGGCCGTTGTTGGGCGTCCAGAACGGGGTTCGTCGGCGATCTCCTCCCGGCCCTCTTTGAACGCCTTGTGCCATCTCCCGGACTGTGACCTTGAAATGCAGTGGTCCTTGAAGGCCTTTTGAAGCATCTGGAATGTTTTTGGGTTGCATTCTTTCCAAGACGCACACAAAACTTGATTGCGTATCGCTGTTCAAGCGAACGCTCCATCGCGCCGTATTACAAAGTCGAAAAACACACTTCACGCGGAGGCACGTCTTTCCACTCAGACTGCTCGGAGCAAACTGGTGACCGGCTACATTGGAAGGGCAGACCCCCCCACCACATTTGCCGACCCGTTTTACCCCGCTGCGATGGATAGTCGCGTCACAATAAAATCATGCGCATTACTTTTATAATGGACCATATATATATATATATATATATATATACATATATATATATATATATATATATATATATATATATATATATATATATATATATATATATATGTATATATATATATATATATATATATATATATATATATATATATATATATATATATATATTTATATATACATATATTTGGGTACTTCCAAAGTGTAAATTTTTTGATGGTTCCTTCTCCAATTCGCCATCTATGCCTTCGAGCGGGAAGCTTGAGAAGGTGCGCTTCTGCAATTAAGTGTCAGCTTTGGTTTGGCCGCTTTGCTCGGAAAGACTTTATAAAAGTCACCGTCAGAGTGCCGCACAAGCATCTATTTTGTCATGGTTTCCCGTTACTACCCGGATAAGGTCTGAAATGGAGTTTTTTGTGTTTGCCGAACCTAGCCCAGCCGATGTGCCGTGATATGGCGAAACGCGTCTTGGGATCGTCTAGCTAATACATAGAACACTTTTAGGAACTTCCAAAGTGCGGATTTTTCGATTCGTCTTGGTTGCTTTACCAAGACATATATATATATATATATATATATATATATATATATATATATATATATATATATATATATATATATATATAAATATATCGGGTCTTCCATTAAGGACTTGACAACTTTTTTTTTAAATAAAAAACGCAATCCATTTGAGACATTTCGAAAATTTTACTATCGGCTTGAAGTACAATCAAAACATTTATGTATGGAATTCGACTTCATTCATCCACCACGGGCACGTTTGCAGCGGTCGATTCGTTGAACCCAATTTTCGATGACTCGGCCACACATTTCGACGGAAACGGCCGCTATCTCTCTTTCAATATTGGCTCTGAGCTCCTCTAACGGCGCAGGCTTGTTAGCATAGACCAATGATTTAACGTACCCCCATAAAAAGAAGTCTAGAGGTGTTAAATCACACGATCTAGGCGACCATTCGACGGGACCATTTCTCGATATAACACGTTCACCGAATTTAGATTGCAGTAAGTCGATTTTTACACCCGCGGTGTGGCTTGTGGTGCCGTCTTGTTGAAACCACATATCATTAATGTCTAGCCCATGCAATTGATCAAAGAAATAACGTTGCAACATGCCTCTGTAGCGATCTCCATTGACTGTAACTTGACGGTTATTTTCATCAACGAAAAAGAACGGCCCAATGACACCACCGGCATGAAAACCGCACCAAACAGTAATTTTTAGTGTTCCGTACGGAACACTTATAAGATCACTTCGGTGTCTGTCTGTCTGTCTGTCACACCCGATTTTCTCCGAAACTATTTGACATAGAAAGGTGAAATTTGGTAATAATATAGGAATTGATGGCCTCATCAGAGCCATGTAGTTTTGAGAATTAAATTTTGACTTAAGGGGTTAGTTTTGGGGGGTGAAGTCGGAAGTGAAAAAAAAAATTTTTTACTAGGTCATCGAGTGTGTTGTCAAATGAAAGCTTGTGAAATCACGAGTAAAAAATATATATATATATTATACTTGCGCGCATTTTTCTTTGTATTATTTTTAAAAATTCGCGAAAAATCGCTGTCCCGGGCCTTATCTCGAAAAGCACTTATCAAAAAATTTCGAAAAAATTCTGGAATATTCTCCACGGGGTGTAGATTGAACGAAAATTATCACGAGTGCATTACCTTTAATAATTTATATGGTATATAAAAAAAACAAAAATTTCAAGGTCATCAGATTTCAGTAAAGATTGGAAACAAACTTTGTTGAAAACTCATTTGGGGTGTGTTTTGTGAAGTCACTAATCATTTTATACCACCGTAACATAAATTTTGATTTAAAGGGTTCGTTTTGAGGGGGTGAAATCGGAAGTGAAAAAAAATTTTTTTACTAGGTCATCGAGTGTGGTGTCAAATGAAAGCTTGTGAAAACACGAGTAAAAAAATATATATATATAATGTAATACTTGCGCACACTTTTCTTCGTATTACTTCAAAAAAATCGCTGTCCCCTACCTTATCTCGAAAAGTACTGATCAAAAAAATTTTGAAAAAATTCTGGAATATTCTCCACGGGGTATAGATTGAACGAAAATTATCATTACCTTTAATAATTTATCTGGTATAGAAAAAAAACAAAATTTCAAGGTCACCAGTTTTCAGTAAGGATTGGAAACAAACCTTGTTGAAAACTCATTTGGGGTGTGTTTTGTGAAGTCACTGATCATTTTATACCACCTAACAAAATTTTTTATTTTAAAAACAATCAACGTACGGAACACTAAATGTGCAAGTTCAACTTGCACTTGACCGGTTTTTTGTGGATGAAGTGATGTTTCTTCAAGCACATGAGGGTTTTCACCTGACCAATAATGCATATTCTGTTTGTTGACGAAGCCGTTTATCCAAAAATGCACTTCATCACTAAAGATAATTTTGCTATGAAATTGGTCTTCTTCCAACATTTCTAGAGCCCAATTCGAGAACGTACGTTACTTCATATG
Source organism: Pachyrhynchus sulphureomaculatus (assembly GCA_019049505.1). NCBI lineage: Eukaryota > Metazoa > Arthropoda > Insecta > Coleoptera > Curculionidae > Pachyrhynchus > Pachyrhynchus sulphureomaculatus. The sequence goes on from CM032449.1 coordinate 216,449,148, forward strand.
ATCGAGTGGTTTTAGTTCTTGAGTTAACTTTAACTTATAAGGGTGCAGGCCAAGATCCTTTCGCAAAATTCGCCATAGTGCGGTCTGAGCGATGCCCAATTCTTGAGAACGCCGTGAAATCGACTGTTTTGGTTCGTTTGAGATGGACGCTTGAACGGCAGCAATATTCTGGCAACTTCGACTAACCCGTTGTCTCACTGGCACGGGAACATCCAGCAGAGAATATGTTAACTCAAATTTTTTCGCTAGACTATGAATTACTTGTCTACTGGGACGAGAATTACGACCAAAAATTAGCGTTAACGTTCTTAAAGTTGCAGTCACCGACTCCAAATTTTGGTAGTAAATTTTAATTATTTGTAAATATTGTTCGTTCGTGTACTTCACCATGATGAAAATGTCGACTTTACTGAATGTTTTGACCTTGACAGTTCGGTGATTGGCTTAAGGGTGCGTTCACAGTGAAATTTCAAAGTTGTCAAGTCCCAAATGGAAGACCCTTTATATATAAATAAAACCCACGTATTCTCTTCGTGCCAGCTCATAACTCACCAGAATATGCAAATATGACCTTAGTGAAATCGTTAGATTTCGAGATATTGACACTTTTATGAACTTCGTGAAAATTTACACCTTAGATCAAATTATCGGGTGCCACATTTACAAATTTCCGTATTCCAGATTCTAATTATTGTTACGTAATCCTGAATAACTCTGCTACTGATCATAAGTTCAAAATAAAACTAATTGTTCTAAGCCTGTGGGGGGGAAAAACATATTTTTGCCAGTATCATGAGTAAAATCGTTTTAATTAGCTGTCAATATCTCGAAATCTAACGATTTTTCACTAAGATACATTTTCTGGTGAGTTATGAGCTGGCCTATCAGCCCTCGAAGGGAATATGTTGGTTTCTGAGACGCCCTATATACATGATAATCGTTTATTATATTTAAACAAGTGATTTTTTGGCTCAAGTAAAGAAATAATCAATACTTTCTTTCTCTTTCTCATTTCGGACTTTTATAAAATTCTCGCTTACTAGCCTTTATGAGACGAACATTTTTGCCACTAGAATGTATCAAACAATCCGTTGTTATTAAAACCGAAACACCACTCCTTAAATGAACGTTTTCATTAAAATATGTGCGCTGTACTTCCCAAACAACAAACAGAATTGTGTTTGTCTTTGTATAGGCACTAGATGAGGATCAGTAACTAATAACGTAGTACCAACAGGTAGTTCACTTCGCCCACCATTGCGCAGCATGTGTTTAACAACAATTGGGCCAAATGGGAAAAGGCAATCGCCAAAAAGTATGTAGAAGCAAAGAAAAACCTTTGGTTTATTTTAACGGCCGTTCTGTATAAAAATTATATTTTGGGGTGGCTATTCTTGTGCGTATAGTATATTAGTACGTTTGAAATACTGATCTTCAGAAAGAGGTTATAGGTATCAGTGTTCCGAATGGAATACTTATAAGATCACTTCGGTGTCTATCCGTCTGTCTGCCCGTCGGTTGCACCCGGTTTTCTCCGAAACTACTTGGCATGGAAAGTTGAAATTTGGCACTAATATAGAAATTGATGGTCTCATTAAAACCGAAAATTAAATTTTGACTTAAGGAGTTAGTTTTGAAGAGTGAAATGTATATATCAAGGATTTTCTACAGCTGACGCTGTCTTCGTTCTCTCAGCCTTTGATTCCATCCGTTTCTATCTTCCCAGTCTCCATCTGTTAGATCCCTGTCCTCCATAGCCTCGTCCTCATCGTCTCTCCACGATCGTATGGGTCTTCCTCTTTTTCTTCTCCCTATAGGGCTCTACTCCGTTATTTTCTTTATCCACCTGTTATATTCGCTCCGTCTTATGTGTCCATACTATTTTAATCGTTTTTCTTCAATGGTGTTTACTGCGTTATCTTTGATGTCCATTCTGCTTCTTATTTCTTCATTTGTTATTCTCTCCATACGTGTCACTCTACAACATCTTCTCCAATACTCCATCTCTAGCGCGTTAATTTTAGATTTATTTCTTTTGTTGATCGTCCATGTTTCTGACCCGTATAATATTATGCTTTGTATTATTGATTTGTATATGCGTGTTTTGTTTCTTTTTGTAATGTGTTTGTCCCACAGGATCGAATTTAATTGTCTTATGCATGTCCGCGTTTGTCTTAATCTAGCTTTAATCTCTTCTTCTGATGTTGCGTTTTTTGAAATGATGGTTCCTAAATATTTAAATCTATCTGTTCCTTTGATTATTGTTTCGGTATTGACTTCTCCACGTTTCCCTCCTTTGTTGTTAGATATTCCGTTTTATCAAAGTTTATTACTAATCCTGCTTTAGTGTATTCTTCTTTCAGTTTTCTTACCATAATACTGAGGTCTTCCTCATCTTGCGCTATGATTACTTGGTCGTCTGCGAAACTTAGAGTATATAAGTAATCTTCTCATATTGGGACTCCCATGAATAGTGTGGGGGATGTAGAGCATCCTTGTAATAGGCCATTTGATGTTTGGAGTCTCTTCCCTACTTTATGTCCTATTTTTATGTTCACTGTGTTGTTTTCGTAGAGAGCTTTTACTGCGTATATTAGTTCTTTGTCAATGCCTATTTCTTTCATTGCGTTCCATAATCTTTGTCTTGGTACTGAGTCATAGGCCTTTCTTATGTCTATGAAGGCTAGATGAACTTCTCTATTCTTTGCCAGTTTTTTTCCATTGTTTGTTTTATGGTGTATATGTGGTCTATACATGATTTTCCGGCCGTAAAGCCTGCTTGGTCTTGTCCAATTTTTCCTTTTATATTTTCCTCCATGATATTTTTAATAATTTTTCCATACAAACGTCCCATACTCGATATTCTGCTTAGGCCTCTATAGTTTGTGCATTTTCTGCGGTCTCCCTTTTTAAATATAGATACTACATAGGCTTTTGACCATTCCTCTGGTATTTTTTCTCCATTTATCGCTCTGTGGAACATGTTTCTCAGAATTCGATGTAATTTATTAGACCCGTACTTAATCATTTCATTTACCACACCTCCAGGCCCTGCAGATTTATTATTTTTGAGTGTTTTTATTGTCTTCTTTACTTCTTCATAGCTTAGTTCTATCTCTCTTTTTTCCTTATTCTGTTCTTCTTCGGGGTTCTCTTCTTGGAATTCTTGTCTGTCTTCTGTTAGCGGCTTCTTATAATATTCCTCCCACTCGCTTTCTGGGATATACTCTATATATGTCTTCTCTCTATTGTTGGTCCTTAATGCTTTAATTATCCTCCATGACTCTGTACTTCTAGTTCCTCCTATATACTGTTCTACATGTTTGCACGATTTTTCCCATCTCTCGTTCTTTTCTTTGTTTATCATCCTCCTCGTTTTTGCATTTTTCTCTTTATATTTCTGTAGATCTTTTTCTGATTTTGTATTCAGCGATTTTTCGTAAAGTCTTTTTTTCTCCTTTATAGATTCTTTGGTTTTTTCACAGATTCTAATTTTATGTTTATTATTCTCGTTGTCTTCTTTACCTAATGCTTCTAGGGCCGCCTGTTTGATGCATTCTTTTATGTGGCCATACATCTGTTGGAGGTTGTCGTAGTTAAATTCATTTAATTTTTGATCTAATCGTCGTCTATATAGGTCTCTTATCGTTTCGTCTTGCAGTAAGTGTAATTTGTATTTTATTTCTTTGTCTGCTTTTTCTGTTATCTCATTAGTATTTCTGTTTTCTTTATCTATTGTTCCTGTTTGTTTTATTATACCACGGTATTTTTATATTTGCTACTAATATAGACTATTAGTAGCAAATACTGTTCCAGTCTGTTCCACATTCTGCCCCTCTCTTTACTCTTACGTCTTTTATTTTGATAGTGGTATCGTTTTTAATTATAATGTAGTCTATTATTGATTTTAAGTTTCGTGTTTCTTGCATCCAAGTATATTTGTGGATGTCTTTGTGTCTGTAGAATCCGTTTGTTATTTTGAGGCCATTTAGTTTACACAACTCTATTAGTCTCTCTCCGTTGTAGTTGTCGGGTGAAATCAGAAGTAAAAAAAAAAAATTACCAACACATCGAGTGCTGTATCAAATGAAAGCTTGTACAAAAACGAGTTCAGAAATATATATAATGTGATACTTGCGCACACTTCTCTTTGTATTATTTTTGAAAAATTGCGGACAATCGCTGTCCCCCCTTTATCTCGTGTGTCGTTTTAACTTCGCCCGCACATTGAGACTCTATTTTTGTAGCCCCTCCTTTCTATACTTTTTTTATAATTTCTGAGAATGGATTGAGTGGGTATTAATATTAAAAGAACTAAAGAAGTTAAACATACACTAGCTCAGTTATTCTTGGTAGAGTAATATGGGTAAGAGATAATTTTTGTACGTCTTTTAGAAATAGTCTCTACAGTTGTTTAAAATTTTTGGGTGTACAAATTTTGGGCACCATTCATTTTAAAATAAAAAGGATCTAACTTCAGCTAAAAAAAAAAGAAAAAACACTGAAGGGTTATGTAGTAGTTAAGGATAATTTTGATAGGGTACAACCCTTTGTCCTGAAAAGTAAAATGGGTGGTACAGTGAAACACTAGCCTTAAACAAGAAAAAAAGGTTTATTAATGACTGAATTAAAAGTTCTAACTTTGCGGTTCTCTTATTACCCTGTATTACAAAAAAACCTTAGCCTAATAGGTGGTATTGCTAACTAGAGTCCTTAAATCAAGGTTTTTTAATTAAAACTTTGCTACACCCGATGTTGGTGAGGTTCACTTCACGAGTTATCAGTTCAATACGATGTGACGATGATACGCACTTATCAGTGGGAAAGTAGGTCTACCGATGGATATTCTGATGACTTACGGTTTTTCTACGAGCTTTTAGGCCTGTCCTGGTGGGATGTTCATAACGCAGATGTCTCCCCCTTTGTTACTTCAATTCCCTTTGGGCTACTAAACTTTTCTTTGGCCTCTAAAGGTCTGGGAATAAACAGGATATTTCAAGGAAAAAGGAAATATAAACCTTAATTATCAATTTAAGGAAAGTCGAGTTTTTAGATTTTGAAAATGATGCTTGTTTTTAATTGTAATTAAAGTACTTATATATCATGAATGGTGAATTTGTATATATATATATATATATATATATATATATATATATATATATATATATATATATATATATATATATATATGTATATATATATATATATATATATATATATATATATATATATATATATATATATATATATATATATATGTATATATATATATATATATATATATATATATATATATATATATATATATATGTATATATTTGGTAATAAATCTTATATTTCTGTAACTTTATTTTTAAGATAATTTTATTTATTAAAGACTAAAAGCAGATTACGCTTGGACGGCTATGCTACCGATGAACACTTATTTACATTTTATGACTTTAATGTAAAGCGGAGGTTTTCTGCCTAAAATAGGGTGAACTCTTAAAAATAATTGAAAACAGGTACCAAAATCCAGTAAAATGCATAAGAAATCTCTTTTTTTGGCTCACCCCAACATGTATTTGCATCTACAATAAGAGCAATTTTGTATCAATCCAAGTTACTATCAAAATTAACTTTGATTGTTTTTGATATGTGTATTACATACAACCTTTGGCGCACATGCTGAAAAACCATAAATCTTCACAGTCCAGTTTCTCGTTAGTTATACCGAAGTGCTATTTATCATAATTCTCTCCCTCTCTCTCTTTCTTTCGCTATTATCCTCAAAAATTGTGGAATGATTTTCTACTTCAAGTACCGTGTGTTCTAAATTTGAAATCAATAACTCATTTACGATTTTATTTTCACTATTTAAATTATGAAGCTCAATTGAACGAATAAGAGTTAATTTGTATTTAGATTAAAACTCAGTAAGGAATCGTATAAAACATAGTTAGAGGAAAATCATGGATTTTCCATTATTTTCAGTGGAAAACTTACTTAATCCTAATGGTTAATTAACTTAAGGACAACGTTTAATTGTATTATTCTTATCCGATAACTTTAATTTCAGAGTAATAGCAAGGTTAGCTCTACTTCATAAAGTTATGTATGTTTGTATATATATATATATATATATATATATATATATATATATATATATATATATATATATATATATATATAAATATGACAAAATAGGTGCTTATACCGCACTCTGTTGGTGACTTATTTAAAGTCTATCCGAACAGAGCAGCGGGATCACAACTGATACTGAATTGCAGAAGCACACCTGCTCAAGCTTCCCGCTTGAAGGCATAGATGACACATTGGTGAAACAACCAAGGCAGATCGAAAAATCCGAGCTTGACAGTTCCCAAAAAAGTTCTCTGTATTTGCTAGACCATCCCAAGACGCGGGAACTACCAAGTTTTTTTTTTTCGATCTGCCTTGGTTGCTTCATCAAAGCGCCATCTAGCCTTCAAGCGGGAAGCTTGAGCAGGTGCGCTTCTGCAATTTAGTGTCAGTTGTGGTCTGACCGCTCTTTTCGGATAGACTTTAAATAAGTCACCGACAAAGTGCAGTATAAGCACCTATTTTGTCAGAGTTTTCCGTCAGTATCCGGATAAAGTCTGAAACGGTGTTCTATGTGTTACAGCGAAACGCGTCTTGGGATGATCTAGCAAATACAGAGAACACGTTTGTGTTATGTATATATATATATATATATATATATATATATATATATATATATATATATATATATATGTGTATATATATATATATATATATATATATATATATATATATATATATATATATATATATATATATATATATATATATATACATATATATATATATATATATATATATATATATATATATATACACATATATATATATATATATATATATATATATATATATATATATATATATATACATATATATACAGCCTTGGCCAAAAGTATTAGGCACCCTACAATTTACTTCATTTCTTGTGTTTCAGGGTAAAAAATTAAATTCGTATGTTTTGTAAAATCATATATTGAGATAAAATTATGAAATAAATTAATATTTGGTGTGTCCGCCCTTAGCTTTAATTACAGCAGCAATTCTTTGAGGCATGCTGCGTAAAAGCCTAGTACATTTAGTTGTACTTATGGCATCCCACTCATCCATCAAAGTTTGATGTTATGCTATGCTTCCGTATCTCGCGCTTCAGAATACCCGAAAGATGCTCGATAGGGTTTAGATCTAGAGACTGCGCCGGCTAATCCAACAAGACAATGTCAGTGTCTCTAAACCAGCGCATCGTAGGCGCTGATTTATGACAAGGTGCATTATCTTGCTGGAATTTCATGTCGTCTAAATTAGTATCTCCAAAAATGTGCCTTAACGAAGGCATCAGTACAGTTTCTAGTACATTTATATACTTTTGGCTGTTCATGCGGCCTTCACAAACGAACATTTCGCCGACACCTTTAGCAGCCATGCAGCCTCAGATCATAATGCTGTCTCCTCCGTGTTTTACAGTAGGTACCACTCAATCAGGATGGTATTCCTCGCCGGCACGCCGCCTCACGAATGTCACACCTGACGTACCGAATAGCTGTAAGAATAGAAAAAAATAGTTAATTAAAATATTAGTTTTTATTTTGACTAAAACGAATTACATCAAGAGTAATTGTAAGTAGTTATTGTTAAAATAAATCATATAAAAACTTATCTCAAAGTTGGATTCGTCGGACCATACAACATTAGACCAATCCTCATCGCTAAAATGTTGGTGCTTCGGAGCCCACTCTAAGCATTTCTTCCTATTGGTCTCTGAAAGCCAAGGCTCCTTTCTAGCTTTGCACCCTCTTAATCCAGCTACTGTCAGTCTTCTCCTTGCCGTTCGAGAACTAATCGGCATCCCAATCTCTTCCAACAGAGTGCGAGCTCGATTTTAATAGACTCGCGGATGAGTTTTCTGTCCTGTCGCTCATTAGTCTTACGTTTTCTGCCCGTTATCATTTTATTGGCATGGGAGCCAGTCTCTACAAACCTTTTAATAGCACATTGTACTGCGCACCGAGAACATTTCACTAACTTGGCTATTTCTACTTGGGATTTGCCTTGTTCATGTAGGGTTTAAATTTTAATTCGTTTTTCGATACCAAGCTCACTTTTCTTAGGCATTTCTCAAATATAAGAATGTCCAGTTCACAAATAAAACACGCACGGAAACTTCTTGACACTACAAGTAGTAAGAAGAGACTGATAAAACATTAAAAATATTTTTCAAAAAACCTCATTATCGCAATTTTATGGGCCAGGTGTTTTATGGACGTGTAAAAGAGATTGTCTCTTGTTTAAGTTAGCTGTTGACAGCGCCGCCTATAGTACAATTAGTCTTTTTTTTTTAAATATATATATATATATATATATATATATATATATATATATATATATATATATATATATATATATATATATATACAGGGTTACAGGGAAAGTCGTCCTAGATAATTAAGGACGTTATAGTTTAGGTCGTTTCTGACCGATTTGACTCTATGACATGATGTCCTAAACTTAACCGTTTTCGAGATATTGAAGTTTAAAGATTTTCTAAAAAAAGACATGTTTTTTAGTGTTCCATACGGAACACTTATAAGATCACTTCGGTGTCTGTCTATCTGTCTGTCTGTCTGTCTGTCACACCCGATTTTCTCCGAAACTATTTGTCATGGAAAGGTGAAATTTGGTAATAATATAGGAATTGATGGCCTCATCAGAGCCATGTAGTTTTGAGAATTAAATTTTGACTTAAGGGGTTAGTTTTGGGGTGTGAAGTCGGAAGCGAAAAAAAAATTTTTTTACTAGGTCATCGAGTATGGTGTCAAATGAAAGCTTGTGAAAACACGAGTAAAAAATATATATATAATATTATACTTGCGCGCACTTTTCTTTGAATTATTTTTAAAAATTCGCGAAAAATCGCTGTCCCGGGCCTTATCTCGAAAAGTACTCATCAAAAAATTTCGAAAAAATTCTGGAATATTCTCCACGGGGTGTAGATTGAACGAAAATTATCACGAGTGCACTACCTTTAATAATTTATATGGTATATAAAAAAAACAAAAATTTCAAGGTCATCAGATTTCAGTAAAGATTGGAAACAAACTTTGTTGAAAACTCATTTGGGGTGTGTTTTGTGCAGTCACTGATCATTTTTATACCACCGTAACATAAATTTTGACTTAAGGGGTTCGTTTTGAGGGGTGAAATCGGAAGTGAAAAATTTTTTTTTTTACTAGGTCATCGAGTGTGGTGTCAAATGAAAGCTTGTGAAAACACGAGTAAATATATACATATATATATATATATATATATATATATATATATATATATATATATATATATATATATATATATATATATATATATATATATGTACATATATATATATATATATATATATATATATATATATATATATATATATATACTCGTATATAATGTAATACTTGCGCACACTTTTCTTCGTATTACTTTTAAAAAATCGCTGTCCCCTACCTTATCTCGAAAAGTACTGATCAAAAAATTTTGAAAAAATTCTGGAATATTCTCCACGGGGTATAGATTGAACGAAAATTATCACGAGTGCATTACCTTTAATCATTTATTTGGTATATAAAAAAAAAAAAATTCAAGGTCACCAGTTTTCAGTAAAGATTGGAAACAAACTTTGTTGAAAACTCATTTGGTGTGTGTTTTGTGAAGTCACTGATCATTTTATACCACCCTAACAAAAATTTTTATTTTAAAAACAATCAACGTACGGAACATTAATTGTGCAAGTTCAACTTGCACTTGACCGGTTTTTTTTTTTGCTTTTATATCGATTTTTTTTTATTAGAGGTTTTCGAGTGCGATTTTTTGGTTATTTTTAGTTAGTCTGTATGTCAAGTATTAAAAATCATCAAAAAAATTTGAACTAGTTACTAACAGTTTCAAATGGCGGCTTGTTAATATTTCTAAATTACGAATTTTTACCAAGTGTTTCCTACTTTAAATCAATAAAGAGAAAAGAAAATGTATGGAAGTTATTCTGCAAATTATTTTTAAAAACTTTTACGTCTTTTTAGCTATCTAAAACAGTATAATATCTACTGGATCTATTGAAAATTCTAAGAAAATGAGATTTCAATAGGCCCAAATGTAGAGTAACGTCCAGTACTTATTACTTATTTAGTCATATCCTTATTAACAGGCTCTAAATATTTTTGATTGCCATATTGAAATTTTAGCATAATTATGTATGCTTCAACTTAACTACAACCTTCATAATAAAATAATATGATGATAGATAACGTAATTTAAGAAAATTTCAATATTTTGTAAAATTTATGCGCAGAACGGTTGTTTAATTCAAAATTACCTTTTATTTCTTCAGTAGTAAAATTAATCAAGCTTAAAAGTGAAATTAATTATACTTAAAAATAAAATTAATTATACTCTGCAAAGCTTTGCGCATCGAGGTTTTTCACGTGTTATTAATTGAACGTATTTTTGTTTTCATCCACAGAAAATATTAAAATACATATACATATATATATATATATATATATATATATATATATATATATATATATATATATATATATGTAGTAATGGTTTTTTCGGGTATCCCGTGTTAGCTTGAAGTCCCTTGATGGACGGTTTCGCTGACGTTTCGATGGAATCTCATCCATCTTTTTCAAAGCGTTGATCACTGGTCGGTGTCTTGGCGTTGAATGTCGAGACTGGCCTTAAGTGCGCCGGTTTTATGTACTCGGGGGTGTTTCTATTGGTCGGACGGATCTGGCCAATAGAGGCTCGGCTTTGGCTGCGCGTTGTCGGTCCTGTGGTTCTTTGTAATGTTTGTGTTGGTGAAGTAACATATGGTTGAATTATTGTTTCTCTTGGTTGGACTTGGTACTGGGATAGAATATGTTTCCAAGAGTTCGGTAAACGTTGGCTATCATCCCGATTATTTAAGTTGTTGGGCCTCTTTTCTATTTCTATTGTCACCAGCACTAGCTAATCTATACATGGAGCATTTCGAAACACTAGCTCTAGAAACTGCTCCACATAAACCGAAAACATGGCTTCGATACGTAGATGACACTTTTGTGGTATGGCAACACGGTGAAGACAACTTAAACAAGTTCCTGGAACACCTTAACAACATACATCCAAACATTAAATTTACAATGGAAAGGGAGGCAGCAGAACAACTACCATTCCTAGATGTCTTGCTTCAAAGAAAATTAGATGGTTCTTTGTCTCACTCAGTATATAGAAAACCGACACATACAAACAGATACTTAAATGCCAGCTCACATCATCACCCAGCCCAACTCTTCTCCGTTGCCAAATCCTTAGCTCACCGATCAGAAACCCTAACAGACAAGGAACATTTGCAACAAGAAACCAAGCTCCTTCGAAACGTTTTACTTTCAAATGGATATAGTCAAAACACGATCCGGCGGGCCCTAAATAAACAACACAAACAAGAAAGAAAGACATATACTACAAAAGCATTTCTCCCATATGTAAAAGGCATCACAGACAAAATAGGAAGACTTCTAGGAAAACACCAAATTGAGACCATTTACACAACCAACCAAAAAATTAAAGATATTCTACCTACACCAAAAGACATTATAGCCTTAGAAGACCAAGGCGTATATGAAATTCCGTGTCAGGACTGCGGTCTTTCATACATAGACCAAACAAACAGGAAAATTAGTGCCAGAAGAGACGAGCACAAAAACGCCATAAAACAAAAATCTACCACCTCCTCTCTAGCACAACATGCACACAATACCGGCCACAAAATAGATTTTGACAAAACCAGAACCCTACAAAAAAGTAATAACCTATCCACTAGGGTAATCAAAGAAACCATAGAAATAGAAAAGAGGCCCAACAACTTAAATAATCGGGATGATAGCCAACGTTTACCGAACTCTTGGAAACATATTCTATCCCAGTACCAAGTCCAACCAAGAGAAACAATAATTCAACCATATGTTACTTCACCAACACAAACATTACAAAGAACCACAGGACCGACAACGCGCAGCCAAAGCCGAGCCTCTATTGGCCAGATCCGTCCGACCAATAGAAACACCCCTGAGTACATAAAACCGGCGCACTCAGAGCCAGTCTCGACATTCAACGCCAAGACACCGACCAGTGATCAACGCTTTGAAAAAGATGGATGAGATTCCATCGAAACGTCAGCGAAACCGTCCATCAAGGGACTTCAAGCTAACACGGGATACCCGAAAAACCATTACTACATTTCACACCCGTGAGAACATTCGTCAAAACATATATATATATATATATATATATATATATATATATATATATATATATATATATATATATATATATATATATAGTTTATTTCAATTCTCGTTGATAGCGACTGTAGTTATTGCAAAAAAATAGTTAAAGTTTTTTTCTTTTTATTCTCGGGAAATCCGTCAATAAGACGAGACTCATTTGTTGTTAAATTCTATATTTCGTTGGTAATTTCCAACTTCAAACTGAGTATTACAAAAACAAAGGTGATGTTAACATTTGCCACACAGTACTAACAATTAAAAACACAAACAACAAGACAAGAAACAATGTAAAACCTTCTGTACCGATCATTATAAATTAACTGATAATTATTAAGGTAATTTGCTTGAACAGTAGTTTGACTGTGTGAATAGTAGTATCTTATGCCTAATTATTAATAGCCTATCAGATTATACTGTAAATCTACAAACTTAAAATGTTACAATAGATATTGCTTATGTTATTAAAATCCGTTTTATAATTAATTGTCTTATCATCCCTAATCATATGGCACATCTCAAGGAATAACCGTTTATTATATACGTTCTCAAATTCAAGTATCTTAGTATTCGCATAGTCAAAAACATGTCCCGTATTCAAATGGAGACACGCCACTGCACACGAGTTTTTCCCAGTCACGCAATCACTCCTGTGCTATGTCAGCCTATTTTTCAACCATTGAGACGTCTGTCCTATATAAACACCTTCACAACCCAGACATGCCAATCTATAAACAACAACATATGCTTATAGAAGTCCTGAACTATGGCAACAATTTCCGTTCTACTATTAACTACGGTACCACTGTTGTTCTTCAATTTACTTAATTTCGTTCTTCCATTTGATAGGTGGGATTTTAAAACTTTCATATTTTTGTTGTTTTCAATAGTATTCTTTACCAACTTTGTGTTGTATTCTCTTAGATCTTTTCGAATGTTCTTGTCTATTTCTCTATTTGTTGTCTTATAACTCTCAGCTTCCCTATCTGTTTCTCTTCTCATTTTGATCAGATTTTTAGTAGTTTGGCTAAACTTGCCGATGTTCTTTTGTTTAGCACATATTTGTTTTGTTGCTACTTGTATGCTACTTCTTATGGTTTTACTTAGATCTTCCATTTCCATGTCCTTCAATCTGTTTGTCTCTCTTAGTTTTACGTTTAATGTATCCAGAAATTTTTCTTTATTTTTTAATAGAGTTTCCACTGTAGGATATTTTTGTTTCTTTATTATTAGTTTGTTTCTTTCGAATTTGATGTTTAGGTATATGGTTGCTCTAACCATTCGATAGTCGCTATTTGTATCGAACCGATTTAAAACGGTAACATCCTGACAGATTTCTTTTTTGTTCGTGATTATGTAGTCAATTTCATTTCTAATACTGTCACGGAGCTACTCCAAGTCCATCTTCTCTTTTCAGGTTTTTTGAAGAATGAATTCATACAGTAAAGTTGTTCATTTCTGCAATAGTCGACAAGCTTTTCACCTCTGGCATTTCTATCCCCCACTCCGAATTTGCTGATATTTATGGTATCTTGGTTTGTATTTTTGCCAATTTTGGCATTGAAATCTCCCATAATAATCACATATTTCGCATTTTCATTTGTTTTTGCTGTTGATATATCTTCATATAGCTGTTCTACTGCTTCGTCGTCAGATGTGCTGGTTGGAGCATATACCTGTATCACTTGCATGTTATACCTCTTGTTGATTTGTATAGTAAATAAGTAGTTTTATAGTTAAAATGTACTGCCACAAAGTAACGGACCAATCAATCAACTCTTTAAGTCGAATAAAAGCTTTTAACGTTGATTTTACGGCCCCCATGCCCTGGAATGGCCAGATAAAGCCCAAAATGCTACATCTAACAATGAACTGTAGTTTAACCACTTGAATCAATCACCATAACATTTGTTGACACTAACAGGTCGGGGCGCTCCAACTTTAGGACCCAAAAAACGTCGATCCCAAAATTCATTCCACCATATAAAATCAATAAATGTAGTTCGTTCTTAATAAAATAATAGGACAAAGCTGGACCCACTGGGCATGTAAAGTTTTGAAACTCTTATTAAACGTGTTGTGTTTCTCTGTTAAAAGATGATTAGCATATGTTGAATTAGACTCTCTATAAATGAAAGTTTTTTCCTGTTCTGTAATTCTTTATATAAATGTACGTCCAGCTTGTCCAGCACGGGTTTAGAGAAAAGCACTCTAGAGAGACCGCAGCGATCGACTTCATAAAGAATATATATAAAAAACTTGATATAAATGAGAAAGTAGTAGCTCTACTATTTGATCGAACAAGGGCATTTGACATAATAGATCCAGGCTTTGTTGTTAAAAAATTTGAAAGGCTAGTTATTAGAGGATCACTAAATAAATGGTTTAATTCATTTTTGAAGGGTAGAAACTTTAAAATAAAAACTGGTAATATTTTTTCGCAAATGACGAACTATGACTTAGGGGCCCCTCAAGGCAATGTCCTAGGTCCTTTAATTTTCTTGTTGTTCATAAACGACTTACCTGAATACATTTCATGTGGAATCGTTTTTATGTTCGCTGACGATACGACCATAGTATTCTCAGCCAAAGATGAGAAACTTTTGGAGAAAAAAATTAAAATAATATTGACTGAGTTCTCAAACTGGTGTAAAAAGAATAACCTTATAATGAATCTATCAAAGACCGTGTCTATGGAATTTAAGACAAAAATGCGCAAGCCAATAATCCCAAAAATACTGTATTTAATAATATGAATTTGCCTGTTAGCCTTAGTTCAAAGTTTTTAGGAATCATAATAGATTCTTAGCTCGAATAGAGTTTGCAGATAGATGACGTTTGCTCAAGACTAAGTAAATGTTTTTTTATGATAAAATCTTTAAAAAACTCATTAAGTGTTCCCAATCTCATAACTGTCTATTACGCTAATGCGTACCCAACCATGTCCTATGGTCTGGCGGTTTGGGGAAGTGCGCAGGAACTGGACAGAGTACTGGTAATGCAAAAACGAATCATGAGACTAATTTTTAGTATGCCATATATATATATATATATATATATATATATATATATATATATATATATATATATATATACTAAGTTGGGAATGTGGAATCTTGGCACAATGATACTACTCAGTATATATCACCACTACACCAAACACTTTATTTTTGCCCTCGACGCGCGTTTCGCTAACCATGTTAGCTTCAAAAGGAGCGATGATTGAGTCAATCATCGCTCCTGATGAAGCTAACATGGTTAGCGAAACGCGCGTCGAGTGCAAAAATAAAGTGTTTGGTGTAGTGGTGATATATACTGAGTAATATATATATATATATATATATATATATATATATATATATATATATATATATATATATATACATGTATATATATATATATATATATATATATATATATATATATATATATATATATATATATATATACAGTCCCTGGCCAAATTATTAGACGCACTGCAAGATTTCATGTAAAATATTAATTACCGAGTGATATTGTACCGTTTTATTATTTTAAATTGATTTGTTTTTTATTTTTATATTATCCAATCAATTACCTATTTATTTGACATAAATAAAACAGCATTAATTTAGAAAAGCATAAGTTTACTAAGTTTTAAAGAAAAGTGAAATTAATGTTAGTAAAAGTCAATATTTAGTTGAGCCACCTTTAGCCGCTATCAAAGCTTTAATTCTGCGCGGCATGCTATCAGTGCAAGATTGTACTGTCTTCTGCATTTGAGCATGATGATTCCACACATGAATAATCTTTTCTAGGAGCTGGGTTTTGTTGGTAATCACATCTTTAGCCACTTCTCTTTTCATCAGCTCCCACGGGGTTCATATCAGGGCTATTACCCGGCCAATCCAACAGAGGGATATTTTTTTCTGCCAAAAAAGCTTTAACAGACCGAGTAGTGTGGCAGGGAGTTCCATCTTGCATGAAAATGAATGGTTCCCCATTTGGAAACCATTCTCTGAGCTGCGGAATCAACCGATTTTGTAATACTTCCTTGTACTGATCTTGCCTCATTATTCCTTTGACGACGTACAGACGTCCAGTGCCCTTGCCGCTGATGACTGACCAAATCATCACTTTGGTGGGATGTTTAACCGTCGAGACGACACAATCAGGATGAAACTTTTCTCCATGACGACGATGCACATACTGAGCTTTATTCTGCAAAATTTCGAATGTGCTTTCGTCACTGAAGCAGACCTGTCAAAAATAGGAAAAATATATAAACTTCCATGTTTATTTGCTTTATTTAACTGAAAATGATAATAATGTATCAATTATTGATTAAATTGCTGTATCTTACCGATCTCCAGGAGTCCACATCTTTGTCTTGCCATTGTTTGGCCCACTTCAGGCGCTTTGCTTTCATTGCAGCTGTTAACTTGGGCTTCCTGGCGGGCGAAAGGCCTTAAAATCTAATTCTTTCAATTTTCTTCGAACAGTGCGCTCAGAAGCATTTACGCTAGCATCCTGGAGTTGTGATTTTATTACCTTTGTGGTAGCAAATCTGTTTTCTACACAAATTTTCTTCAATCATCTCTCTGACCGTGGAGTGAAAATTGGATTTCTACCGCATCTTTTCTTTCTTTTCGGGCTTAATTCCTTCCCTGACTCAATTTTCTTTTTTATGCGTCGTACACTAGCTTCAGAAACCTCCAATCTTCGTGATATTTCTCGGTTTGTAAATGTTTTCGTAATCACAAGGGCCTTCACTTCAGCTTTTTTACGTGGTGAAAGATCGCCTTTTCTACCCATAATGAAAATAGTCCAATTACTTTTTTAAAACACTGCATACAAAATAAACTAATAACTGAGTAGTATAAAACTGTTAAACAAACAATCATAGTCCATAAAGCCACAGAAACACGTCCGTACCTGACTCGATTCCGATCGCGACTGATACAGGTTTGTACTTATTTACGTTCATGTATCACTTTGTCAACACAGTGTTACCATATGTTAAAAATAAATACAAATATGTAGTCTACAACAATTCTTTTAAATAAAAATCAATAATATTGTAGTTTAAATATACCATTATTGCATAAAAACTCTTAAGAAACATAAAATTACTAAAAAAAATACAGTGCGTCTAATAATTTGGCCAGGGACTGTATATATATATATATAAACTCTTAATGTATATCTATCAAAATCAAGATAGCTTCATGTCGCATAGATCTTCTCGTCGTTATTCGACTCGAAACGGAGAAAATGTTTATATTGAAAAACACAGTCATGAATATGTTAAAGAAACTAGTCATTACTTAGGTTGCAGACAATTTAACTTACTGCCGGAAAATGTAAAAAGGATTGAATCTATGGCACGTTTTAAAAAACAAATAAAAACTATACTATTAAGTAAAACTCTTTATTCTGTAACTGAATTTGAAAGTTATCTGCTGGGCAGAGTGTGAATGTTATTCTTTATAACATCCTTATTTAATTAAAGCATCTTCAGTATGTATTTTGTTTGTTATAAATTTGTTTGTTATAAATATGTATGTTATGTTTTTTGTTATATCTTGTATTTACTGTATATTAATGTGTTTAATAATAAGATTTCTTTTTTTTTCTTTCTATTTATTATTTTTGATATTACCTAAAATGGGATCATACATCCCTTTGATGACATGTCTTATCTACAACTTTTGTAGCTGAAAAGATGAATAAATTGTCTATTGTCTATGTATGCTTTAGCATCCTAGTCCTAAAGCATACATAGCACAAAGTGGACATACATTTATACAAAGTATTACAGAACACGAAAAAAGGTTCATCCATAGAAAGTGTAATTCAACATATGCTAATTATCTCTTACCAGATAATCACACGTCTAATAAGAATTTCAAAATTTTACATATCCAACCAAAAGATTTAAAACTAAACCCTTTAGAGACAATACAAATAAATCGATTAAAGACTACAGGTACCTTGCTCAACGACCAGGTAAATTTAAACAATTCACCATTATTGAATTTATTCTCCTAATACCATATCTGTGTGGATTTTGCAATGCTATTAATATAATTTAAATAGGTGTAATATTATAATTAAGAAATAATATAAAATTGTAAACAATAAACTTAACTTGACAGTGTAAAATGTAAATCCGAAGAAGCTGCATCGACAGCGAAACGCGTCATCACAATTATAAATAAACCAGTGGAAATCGACTAAAAACAGTCTGTTATTATATATTTATAATGAATTTCCATCAAGTAGAAGCTACAACGATCTAAAATTTAAAATTAAGTATTTTCTAAATTTTTCAAGCGTTTAATCGAAATTTCAAACATTTACTTGATTTTTCAAGCATTAATTTACTTGTTTTTTTTTTTAATTTATACTAGAATT
Organism: Pachyrhynchus sulphureomaculatus; assembly: GCA_019049505.1. Classification (NCBI taxonomy): domain Eukaryota; kingdom Metazoa; phylum Arthropoda; class Insecta; order Coleoptera; family Curculionidae; genus Pachyrhynchus; species Pachyrhynchus sulphureomaculatus. The sequence continues at coordinate 216,467,915 of CM032449.1, forward strand.
TAAAAGCAAATTTCTAGTTTATTATGTAGACCTTTGCTCCGACTTGTAGCAGTTAGCGAAAACTATCTCACATCGTTCTCTAAAGTGATCAAATATTCTTGAGAAATTTCTTTCCTTGTCACTTTCTGCTCTGGTATAAGGAGTTTAGAGATCCGTCATGTAGAAATTTCATCCTTAAATGTTCGAGCACAATCTTCAAAACTGCAGTTTCGAATATTTCAACTTCTTTAGGAAGCACTAGTACCTTCGTTCGTCGATCAAACAACGAACCTTTACAAACTTCAACATACTTTCAGGTACTTTTGGTCCATTTCGTTATTTAGTACAAAACTTTATCACAAAAAAAAAACAAATTAGGTTGTAAACTGATTGATCCTCCTTCGGACTACTGCCTATTCCCACAACTGAAAAATCACTTCAAAGGACATAAGTTTCATTTAAATGAAAAAGTAAGAACGTCGAAGACTGTTTTGAAAATCAAGTCAAGCTTTTTTTTTCAAAAAGTTATATATGTATACATTAGGGTGACAGGCCAAAACATTTTTTTTTTTGATTTTCTTTAGTTCTACCATCGCAAAATGTTCAATCCTATGAAAAAAAAGCTCCTAAATTTTTAGAAAAAAATATTAATATTTAGCATCCATCGATTGAAAATATATTTTTTTTTGTCAAACGTTTTTTCCCCTTCAGCAGCCTCCGGTTAGACTTCTGATTTGAATTTAAGGATTATGAAGGTGTGTTCTTATACATTTTTTGATGCTGAATCCATTCCCAAGGGACGTTTCCCCCTAAAAATCATTCAGTTTTCCGCAATGGTCATGTTAACTTCGCATTAAGAGTGAAAAAATGGGTTTTCGTTTCAAAAAAGTTCCGCAAAATTTATGGGAAACATTGTGCTGTTGGGACTCTATGAGAAAAATTGAAAATTTAATTGGAAATCCAATACCTTTATTATATATTTGAATTGAACTACAATATTAAGTCCAAGTAAACATTGAATTTTGATTGAGCCTCATTGGAACTGTAATAAAATGTGATACTTTAAAAGAATCATATCCGTATTAAAAGCTAATAACTAAGTTAAAAAATGGAATAACAACCCAATATTTCGCGTCGTTCGAGACGCATTTTGAAAATATACTAATTATCGTTGATTAAGTATCATTTGCTTCCGTGATTAAAAATAGCGCGTAGAAATCATAAAGGCCGTAACATGAACAAGGGAAAGGTTACTGATTTTTGGTTGGTGGAATCATGTTTGGAGGATTTTTCGGGTGCGTTTCTACAAATACCTTGCCGTCGAATATCTACACATATATTTTAAGATTGTTTCTTCATAGTCGTTAAAACGTACAATTAGAGAAAATGCTGCCATAGTATCTATGGAAACTGTAAAAATTTGGACATATTTTGGACTACCTGTCAGAGATAAAGGAAATATCATACCGAAGATTGAAAAAATAGATTCGAAATATTTATCTCATAACAAACAGAAGAATGTTCATTCTGTTTTTGTAATTGCGAAAAAAAAAAACTAATTTTATAGACAAATTATACGAACTGTTTGAAATTGACGATATGTGCAATGAGAACAGTACGCAATATTCTGTCTATGCGAAAGCGAGGGAAAGTCGAAGAAACCTCAATGGGATGAGTGAACATTTCGTCAATAACTTTATTCAACGAAAGCGATATGGCAGAAGAAAAAGATGGCAATTAAGAAACCGCGGAAATATCGTTCGCCCAGTGTAGATGCAAACTATTCCATTTTATGCGTAAAATTTTTTCTGAATTCAAATATTTATTAAAAAAATTAATTGGCAACCCAATAGGCTTCCAATTAAATTTTCAATTTTGGGACAACAGAGCATTAGGTCCAAACTCTAATAGACTCATTCAATTCCCAGCAAAAAAATGCTAAAAATTTTGTCTGAAACATTTTTTCTGAAGTTGTCTTCCTGTCGAGTTTTTTTAGGTGTGTTAATCATTTTTCCAACAAGGCGCTTCGTTCTCGCTGTCTTTGTCCTATATTAGTCGTGCGCCGTGAAATTTGTCAAAGATCTATGTCATATCTATGATTTTGCATTATAAAACTTGATCTACAATGCTTCCCGTAAATTCTGGGGAACTTTTTTGAAAAGAAAACGCATTTTTTCACCCTTAATGCGCACTTAACATGAGTATTGTGGAAAACAGAAGGCTTTTAGGGGGAAACGGCCCTTGAGAATGAATTCAGTATCACAAATTGTTCAAGAAAACACTATCATATTCTTTAAATTCAAATCAGAAGCCTAACGGGGGGGGGGGGGGCTGTTGAAGGGGAAAAAACGATTAAGAAGAAAAAATATATTTTCGTTAGATGGATGCGACCTCTAAATGTTAATATTTTTTTCTAAAATTTTTTTCATAGCATTGAACATTTTGCGGGGGTAGGACTAAAAAAAATCAAAAAAAAAATTTTTTGGCTTATCACCCTAGTATACATACAATATGGTTTTTGGTTGGAAGGAAAACTGAAACAATTTTTTTTAAAGGCACATAAAATTTGGGCATATTTTGGACTTGGATAAAAGAAATATTATCCCTAAGATTAAAAAAATAGATTCGGAATATTTATCTTAAAAGGCACAGAAAAATGTTCATTCTATTTTTGTAATTGCGAAAAGAACTAATTTTATAGACAAATTATACGAACTGTTTGAAATTAATGATATGTGTAGTGAGAATAGTGCGCAATATTCTATCTATGCGAGAGCGAGGGAAAATCGAAGAAACCTCAGTGGGATGAGTGAACATTTCGTTAACAACTTCATACAACGAAAGCGATATGGCAGAAGAGAAAGATGGCAATTAAGAAACCGCCGAAATCTCGTTCGCCCAATGTAGATGCAAACTATTCCATTTTATGCGTAAAATTCTCGCTGAATTCAAATAAGTATTAAAAGTATTGGGTTTCCAATTAAATTTTCAATTTTGGGACAACAGAGCGTTAGGTCCACACTCTAATAGGCTCATTCAATTCCCAGGAAAAAATGCTAAAACTTTTGTCTCAAACATTTTTCCTGAAGTTTTTTAGGTGTGTCAATCATTTTCCAACAAAGCACTTTGTTCGCGCTGTCTTTGTCCTATATTACCCGTGCGCCGTGAAATTTCTCAAAGATCTATGTCATATCCATGATTTTGCATCATAAAACTTGATATACATTGCTTCCCGTAAATTCTGGGGAACTTTTTTGAAAAGAAAACGCATTTTTTCACCCTTAATGCGCACTTAACATGAGTATTGCGGAAAACTGAAGGATTTTAGGGGAAACGGCCCTTGAGAACGGATTTAGTATCACAATATGTTCAAGAAAACACCATCATATTCTTTAAATTCAAATCAGAAATTTAACGGGGGGCTGTTGAAGGGTAAAAACGATTGAGAATAAAAAAATAAATGTTAATTTTTTTTTCTAAAAATTTTTTCATAGGGGTCAAAGAAAAATTGTTTGACTTGTCACCCTAGTATACATACAAGATGGTTTTTGGTTGGAAGCAAAACTGAAACAAAATTTTGGATGGTTGTAGCTTCTACTTGATGGAAATTTATTATAAATATATAATAAAAGACTGTTTTTAGTCAATTTCCACTAGTTTATTTATAATTGTGATGACGCGTTTCGCTGTGGATGCAGCTTCTTCGGATCTACATTTTACGCTGCCGAGTTAGGTCATTGTCTTTATTGAATTTAAGTTAGGCTATGCCTCTTACTTACATTTATGATAGCTTATATTCCTATACTACTTAACCTAGGTTCTATACAGTAATCCTAATTAACTTAACCTAGGACATTGGGTTTTAATTACATTAGTTGACTAATCTAACTTAACTAGAGCTTAATTCTAAACTAATCTAGAACTTAATTCTAAACTTAATCTAGGTTACAATCTTCATGGGGGTGGGGGAGGGCCATCGTCTTCGTCGGATATGGGGTCAGAAGGTCTTGGATAGTAATGGCGGGCGTTGGCGGGCACGTGGAATGCGCTCCTTATGGTGGCGTTTGGGTGTTGTAGCGCCTTTGCGAAGAACTTGATGTTGGTGGACCTCATGTGTGCCTTGATTATTGGCACACCGAGGTCTCTATGCAATTGACGGTTTCGGACGAACCATGGGGCTCCCGTGATCATCCTCAGGGCCTTGTTCTGTACTGCCTGAAGTTGAGCTCTGCATGTCTGGGTGAGTTTAGACCACGTAGGGCAGGCGTGTGTGAGTCCTGCCCTCACGATGGTTTTATAAATTAGCAGCTTGATTTTTGGTTGCAACTTACTGGACCGGCTGATGATTGGGTACAGCTTGCCCAGTAGTTGCTTGGCTTTCCTTGAGGCAGCACAGACCTGGTCTTTCCAGATGAGGTGTTTATCATACTGGATTCCCAGGTACTTGATGGTGGTTGCCCATTGGATGCGGGATCCCTGGAGCTGGAGTTGTCCATAAGGAGTGCCGTTGCCTTTGGCGAAGACGATGGCCTGTGTCTTACATGGGTTTAGCTGGATCTTCCATCGGTCGAACCAGAGGGCGAGGACGTTCAGGTGGCGCTGCAATCTACTAGTGATGATTCTGTAGCTGCTGGATTCTGCTATGATGGCTGTGTCGTCAGCATACAGGAGTAGAGTAGTCTGATCCGTTTTTGGAATGTCGGCTGTGAAAATGTTAAAGAGGTGGGGGGAGAGGACGGAGCCTTGAGGGACTCCGGCTCTAATGGCCTTGACTTCGGAGGTGGCCTTATCGACTCTGACTTGGAATGTTCTGTCAGAGACGAAGGATTGAATGAGTTTGTTAATGAAAAGGGGGTAGCCGTGTCGGATCAGTTTCAGAATGAGGCCTTCGTGTCAGACTCGGTCGAAGGCCTTTGCTACATCGAGAAACACAGCTCCAACTTTGTGACGTTTGTTGAAGCTGTTGGAAATGGTTTGGGCGAGTTTCGTGGTGTGATGGATGGTGCCATAAAGGGGCTGGAAGCCATACTGTTCGTCAGGGACAACACGGAGCGCTGTGGACTTTGCTCTGACGATTTCGAGGATGACTTTTTCAGCTATCTTGCCAAGGCCTGGAAGTAGGCTGATTGGCCGATAGCTGCTTGCCTCGTGGGATGGAGAGCCTGGTTTTTTGATCATAATGACCTCAGCTTTTTTCCAGTAGAGTGGAAAATAGCTGAGTCTCAGTATGCTGTTAATGATATTGGTGGCTTCTGAGATCTGTTTCTTGGGGAGTTTTTTGAGGGCTTTATTTGTGATTTTATCATGACCTGGGGCTTTTCGGATTAAGGTAAATCGAATGATCTCATTAACAGCGGAGGGGGTTGTGAAGTACGAATTGCGAGGGGGGCTGGGCAAGATTTAGGGTCTGTATGGTTGTAGCGACCCTAAGATCACGGGCTGGATCGGGATGGGCAGGAGTGTTAGGAGAAAACTGTTCCTCTAGCAGATCTGCCAGAAGGTCACCCTAGTATACATACAAGATGGTTTTTTGTTTGGAAGCAAAACTGAAACAAAATTTTGGATGGTTGTAGCTTCTACTTGATGGAAATTCATTATAAATATATAATAAAAGACTGTTTTTAGTCAATTTCCACTAGTTTATTTATAATTGTGATGAGGCGTTTCGCTGTCGATGCAGCTTCTTCGGATCTACATTTTACACTGCCGAGTTAGGATTAATGTTTACAATTTTATATTATTTCTTAATTGTAATATTATACCTACTTAAATTATATAGATAGTATTGGAAAATCCACACAGAAATGGTATTAGGAGAATAAATTCAATAATGGTGAATTGTTTAAATCTACCTGGTCGTTGAGCAAAGTACCTGTAGTCCTTAATTGATTTATTTGCATTGTATCTTTAAACCTTTTTGTTTGGTATGTAAAATTTTGGAATTCTTATTAAACGTGTGATTCTCTGTTAAAAGATGATTAGCATATATTGAATTAGACTTTCTATGGATGAAACTTTTTGGTACCCCCTGATTTATTATCTTTATTGATTTGCGGTTTGTAGTTTTTGAGATATATCCTTATAGTATTGTTTGTCTTGCTATGTTGATATTTTTTTAGTTAAAAATTTTCCCAGCTTTTCTGTTGGTTTGCCGAAATAGGTTAAGCATTTAAATGTGGTTTTTCTGTCCTTAAAACATCCGTATATTTCTGAGATTGCCTTGTTTCTAAGTTTTTTCCTAACGATGTTATCGATTAAGGTAACTGAATAACCGTTGTTAACGGCTACTTGTTTTATGTAGTTTAATTCTTTAGTAAAATTGTAATCTGATAAAGGGATATTAGTTAGTCTATGTATAAAGCTATGATAGGCTGCCAGTTTATGATAGTTGGGGCGCTGAGAACTATTGTGAATTGTGGTATCTGTATGACAAGGTTTGTGATATATTGTAAATTCATGTTTTTTCCTGGTTTTACCGATTGTTAAGTCTAGGAAGTTGATTTTCCCTTCGACTTTTTCTTCCATTGTAAAACTGATATTTCTATTTAAAGAATTGATGTACTATAAAAAGCGAGTTAATTGTCTATCCGTTCCTGTAAAGCAAACAATTTTATCGTCTACGTATCGATACCAGTACAGACAATTATTACTATGTTATTATGGTTGTTAAATAGCATTATTTCAGTACTGTCCATGAACGAACATTTATACAAAGAATTACAGAACACGAAAAAAGTTTCATCCACAGAAAGTCTAATTCATCATATGCTAATCATCTTTTAACACAGAATGTCAAGAGTTTGCAAATGCAAAATGACCAACAAATAAAGATCCCATGAATGCTATATTCCGCCTTTCCTCCTACGACTATAGTTTCTGAGCCTATACTCTCAATCAGGTAGGCTTTAGTCAACGGTATCGGTCGTTAAAACCAGAGTACCGTGGAGAGTCAAGTTGGAATGACTCTCGCTGGCTTATAGCAATCATAGTACTTTATATAAACGAGATACTACTCGTTGAACAAGATACAGACTCTTGCGCCATCTGTCGAGAGTCATTCCAACTTGACTCTCCACGGTACTTTGGTCTTAACGACCGATACCGTTGCCTAAAGCCTACCTGATGAACAGTATAGGCTCAGAAACTATAGTCGTAGGAGTAAAGGCATGGAATATAGTATTCATGGGATATTTATTTGTTGATCATTTTACATTTGCAAACTCTGGACATTCTGTTGTAGTGACCAATCAAGTAACAAACCATATGCCGAAATTTTATCTCGGAATATCGATTTGATTTATCTTTTAACACACTTTTATTCACACGTTTAATAAGAATTTCAAAACTTTACATACCCAACAAAAAGGTTTAAAATTAAACCTTTTAGAGACAATGCAAATAAATCGATTAGGGACTACAGGTACTTTGCTCAACGACCAGATAGATTTAAACAATTTACCATTATCGAATTTATTCTCCTAATACCATTTCTGTGTGGATTTTCCAATACTATCAATATAATTTAAATAGGTGTAATATTATAATTAAGAAATAATATAAAAATGCAAACATTAATCCTAACTTGGCAGTGTAAAATGTAGATCCGAAGAAGCTGCATCCACAGCGAAACGCGTCATCACAATTATAAATAAACCAGTCGAAATTGATTAAAAGCAGCCTCTTATTATTTATTTAAAACTGATACATTTTTAGTGTTCCGTAGGGAACACTTATAAGATGACTTCGGTGTCTGTCTGTCTGTCTGTCACACCCGATTTTCTCCTAAACTATTTGTCATAGAAAGTTGAAATTTGGTAATAATATAGGAATTGATGGCCTCATCATAGCCATGTAGTTTTGAAAGTTAAATTTTGACTTAAGGGGTTAGTTTTGGGGAGTGAAATCGGAAGTGAAAAAAAAATTTTTTTACTAGGTAATCGAGTGTGGTGTCAAATGAGAGCTTGCGAAAACACGAGTAAAAATATATTTATAATGTACTACTAGAGCGCGCTTTTCTTTGTATTATGTTTAAAATCTCGAAAAGTACTTATCAAAAAATTTTGAAAAAATTATGGAATATTCTCCACGGGGTGTAGATTGAACGAAAATTATCACGAGTCCATTACCTTTAATAATTTATCTGGTATATAAAAAAAAACAGAAATTTCAAGATCATCAATTTTCAGTAAAGATTAGAAACAAACTTTGTTGAAAACTCATTTGGGGTGTGTTTTGTGAAGTCACAGATTATTTTATACTTCCGTTACAACATTTTCTATTTTGAAAGCAATCAACGTACGGAACACTAATTGCGTAAGTTCAACTTGCGCCTGAACGGTTATTTTTTAAAAGCACATAAAAGGTACATTTAGGATTTGAGAAGTGGTGGGAAAGAAACATAATGTGTAGATTTAAATATAAAGTAAAAATATAACCGGATTAACAAACAATCCTGTAAATTGCCAACAATATACAATGTCCTATAGCCTGTTATAAAAAATATATACGAAACGACACAAGAGAATAAAATAAAAATAATGAACAACATTCCGAACGAGCCTCTTTTGAGATTAGCTGAAAAAACAACCTCTGTCAAGAGCATAAAATACTGTGGCAATCCGAGACCTTTGCGTTAGTTCGGAGTAATTTAATGATAAAAAAATACCTGAAGATAAAAATAAGCGTGTCCATTCTTGCGTTTCCCTTTCAGGGAATGATTCTTTTAAAATTTATAAGTTTATGTGACCCCTCAGGTGGAAAAATGGAAATAAATAACCGACAATGTAGCAGACTGATATTATGAAACGTTATATCGTTGGAGTGCGCATTTTTCGTTAAGCGGATTAGCTGAGGATTTTTTTAATACTGCGCGTTTATTTTTGTTTTTTCTTTTAATTTTTATCGCTCTTATAATTTCCATATTAAGTAATTGTATAACTGAGGTGTTCGTTAGTTTGTGACAGTACATTTTAAATTTCTAAATGAAGAAACGAATTTCTTTGTAAAATTGTATAAAACCAACACTATGTTTTAATTTCCAATATATTTAAAGTAACTTGACAATGGTTTCACCATACAATGGCTTCTTCAGAAGTAAATAAGAAAGAAAAATATTTGGTAGTAATCCTGGTTATATAGTGCTTAAAACTATCCTTAATTACCTAAGATTATGCTAATCTGTGGGACTATTTCCGAGAACTAATAAAGATTAAGTAAGGGTGAATGGTTTAAGTCTACCTGTTCGTTTAATAACACAAGTCTGCAAAAAAAAATTGAGAGCTGTTTTGGTTTTTTTTTGCGTAATTCTTATATTTTTGGGTGTACTGAATCCGAAAATGACTTTCATTTTGTCATAGAACGTCACGTTTTCTGACAATGTAGGTATCTATGTTAAACAAGTTATCATCTTAAAATAAAAGATAAAAGACTAAAAAATTTTTTTTTTAATTTATAATTGCGTAACAAAACTTATTTTTTTATCTAAAATACATTCATTAGTAAGCACTAAACACATTTATTTTTCCCAGTGAGACTCCTTTTGGTACATTTTCGCTTGTAGGAAGCATCTGGAAGGTCTCTCTGAAGCGTCCGACAGTAGTCTGCCATCATTGAGACGCTCCATCTTCCCTGGTATCTTTTTTCCATCTCCGTAATATCTTGGTGAAATCGTTCACCTTGCTCTTCACTCAGATCTCCTAAATTTTGTGGAAAGTAGTCGAGGTGGGAATGAAGAAAATGTACTTTTAAACTCATTAGGCAACCTAAAGCTTGAAATGCTTTTAACATTATTTTGACGATTTGTCTGTAGTTAGGGTCTTTGTTATTGCCTAAAAATTTCTCTATGACCTCTTTAAAGGCAATCCACCCTTCTCTTTGAGGATCTGTCATGGTTGTGATGAATTGTGGATCAGCCATAAGCCGTCTAATATCTGGTCCAACGAAAACACCTTCCTTCAACTTTGCCTCATAGAGACCTGGAAACTTTGATATTAACTATTTGAAGCAATTTCCATCTCTTGGAAGTGACTTTACAAATTGCATCATCAATCCCAGCTTTATGTGAAACGGTGGTAGAAGAAATTTGTGAGGAGGCACCAAAGTTTCATGCAGGACGTTCTTTTCGTCAACTTTAAGCTCCCTCGGAGGCCAACACTTTTTTGTCCAGTGATTTGCTCGGTCTCTACTATCCCATAGACACAAAAAGCAAAGGAATTTGGTAAACCCAGATTGTTGTCCGAGCAACATGCCCAAGATTTTTAAATCACCGCACACTTGCCAACCGTGGTCTTTATATTTTAATTTGCAAAGAACCAATTCCAAGTTCTTGTAGGTTTCCTTGAGGTGTACGGAATGACCGACAGGAATGGAAGCATAGAAACCGCCATTGTGAAGCAGAACTGCTCTAAAGCTTCTTCTTGAAGAATCTATGAAAATACGCCACTGTGCTGGGTCGTATGAGATCTTAAATATATCCATCAAACCTTCAATATTGGTACAATAAACTAACTCGTCCTCTTGGGCAAAGTAGGAAGTGAACTGCTTCTCACGATATCTAAACCAGGAGGAAGACACTCCCGGCAAAAGTAAGTTCCTGCTTTTGAGCCTTGATCCAAGCAACTCAGCTGCGTTTTTGGGAAGATTCAAGTCTCTTACCAAATCATTTAGCTCGCCCTGGGAAAACAATTTCGGACTGCTGTCATCTTCAAATTGAAAACTTGACTTGTCATCGGGTTCAGGGACAGCACCATCTTCGTCAGAACTTGGAATCTCTTCCAAGGTAGCAGGGGCCTTGGGCACTGGTATTTCGGTCCCATGAGGGATGGGACGAATAGCTGATTGCAGATTGGGGTATGAAATGGACTACTTCCATTTTGAATTATACCCTTTCACATTACACGAACAAAAGTAACAATCATCACTATAGTTCTTTTGCTCGCGCCATACCATAGGAATCGCATATCGGAAAGCTTCTTTCTTGCCCTTAAACCAATTTCGAAGGTCTTCAACACATCGTTTGCAGACTTTATGAGGTGCTCAAACTTTACCCTGATCTCCAAGTTTTAAGCCAAAATACGTAAAGTATACTTTTTTTACAAAATCCGTAATATTAAGTTGTTGCTTTAATACCATATATTCGCAACAAATATAACAGAAACTGTCAGACGAATTCACACACTTCCGCACAGATGACATTGCACTATATTGAACCAAGATCTATAAAACAATGACGAGTTAACACGTAATTATACCGCGCCACTTTCTACACTATCGGAGCGCGCACGTTCTGGTTACAACGTTTATGTTTGTTAATTTAGCTCACACAGGGCGTTCTTTATTTAGAAAGTAATGATAGTTATGGCCTGTATACATTTAAAAACAGTAATCAAAATAAAATTGTACCTATTTATTTATGACTTCAAGTTAGCCAAAAAAAAACCTTTTTTATAATAAAATTTTGCGTTTTGCAAAATAACCTGACGTTCTGAAATTTTTTGAATATTTTTTTAGTTTTCAGAACCCCTAAATACATAGAAATCAGTTGAAAACATCCAGACAGCATTTTCGTTGCAGACCTGTGTAATAGATTGGAGTTTTTCCGTTTGTTAATTACAAGACATTCAAGCAAATTTAATTTTTTAGATTGATTTTCTAGATGTAGGATGTTTAACGTATCATCAAAATTATGGGATTCGTTTATTATATGGGTTGCGTAATGTGATTTTTTTTAAATAACTATGTTTATGTTCTTTAATGCGAGTTTCAAAAGATCTACCAGTTTTTCAGATTTTTCACAAACCTTCACATACTGACACAGTCATATACAATAGTTCATCGCACCCTTATACTCACAAAATGACAGCTCTGAACTCTTCCATAAATAGATTACATATCCCTATGACTAAAACTAATTTGCGTAATGGGATTTTTTTAAATAACTATGTTTATGTTCTTTAATGCGAGTTTCAAAAGATCTACCAGTTTGTCCAACGTAGGTTTTAGTACAAGATCCACAATTTAATAAATAAACTCCTGATTTATAAGGATTTTTTAGATTTGGTTTGGTTATTCACAATTATATTCCCTGAGGAATTACTGGTTTTGAATGCTATTTTATTGTTATTTTTTATTAAACGTTTGGAAATTGTTCTAGTTAATTTCCCGGTGTATGTGAGTGTACTAAATTTTCCTTTTTTGTCATTAATTGTGGGCTAAGTTGGGAATGTGGAATCTCTGGCACAATGATACTACTCAGTATATATCACCACTACACCAAAACACTTTATTTTTGCACTCGACGCGCGTTTCACTAACCATGTTAGCTTCATCAGGAGCGATGATTGAGTAGTCAATCATCGCTCCTGATGAAGCTAACATGGTTAGTGAAACGCGCGTCGAGTGCAAAAATAAAGTGTTTTGGTGTAGTGGTGATATATACTGAGTAGTATTAATTGTGGGATAAAATAGAGCTTTTGCTTGTTTAAAGGATTTTTTATTCAAGATATTATCTATAATGTTGGGGTCATATCCATTATTAATTGCTACTTGTCTGATTATGTTGAATTCTAGTTTTAGTCACAGAGATATGTAATCTATGTATGGAAGAGTTAAAAGCTGCCATTTTGTGAGTATAAGGGTGCGATGAACTATTGTATATGACTGTGTCAGTATGTGAAGGTTTGTGAAAAATCTGAAAAACTGGTAGATCTTTTGAAACTCGCATTAAAGGACATAAACATAGTTATTTAAAAAATAAGAACAATTCATATTACGCAACCCATATAATAAACGAATCCCATAATTTTGATGATACGTTAAAAATCCTACATGTAGAAAATAAATCTAAAAAATTAAATTTGCTTGAATGTCTTGAAATTAACAAACGGAAAAACTCCAATCTATTATTAAACTATTCACCCTTACTTAATCTTTATTAGTTCTCTGAAATAGTACCACAGATTTGCATTTTTAAAATAATTCTGTCTGCAAATATTATAATAAAATGATTAGCATAAACTTTGTTGTTGTTTTTATATAACTTTATTATGAATTTCCAACAAGTATCGGCTAACACAATCAAAAATGGAATTACTTTGTTGAAAACTCATTTGGGGCGTGTTTTGTGATGTCACTGATCATTTTATACTTCCGTTACAACATTTTTTATTTTAAAAGCAATCAACGTACGGAACACTAATTGTGCAAGTTCAACTTGCACTTGGCCGGTAATTCTTCATGACAATGCTCCATCACTTACGTCAAAACCAGTTCGCGACATGTTGGAAGCACTCAGCTGGGAAGTTCTACCCCATGCGGCTTACTCACCAGACTTGGCGCCTTCCGATTACCACTTGTTTACATCGATGGGTCATGCACTTGCTGAGCAGCGCTTTGGTTCGTACGAAGATGTGAGAAAATGGCTCGATGAATGGTTCGCAGCAAAAGGGGAAGATTTTTACTGGCGTGGTATTCACAAATTGCCCGAAAGATGGGAAAAATGTATAACAAGCGATGGAGTATACTTTGAATAAAACACTTTTTATCAGTCTTTCAAATTTAACATGTTTTTTTAGAAAAAAAATCCGCATTTCATATGGAATGTCATTTTCCTGTTTAACATAGTTCTTTAAGCTTGGGTGAGCCGACATTTCTTACCCGTTAGAGAACCTGTGCAAAGCTTCATCTCTTCAAATAAAAATGTTTCACTTAAGAAGCTTACCAACAACAAATACTCTTCGTTACTTTTGTTGAAACAAAAACTATAAAACTTAATTTCAAAGTTGTTTTGTATTTTATCTAGAACAGTCGTTTGCAGACAATAAAAGTAAATCGTTTCCCCCTTTTTAAAGCCAACAAAGAGCAAAACGAAATCGATAAGAGATAAATTCTCTAATTAATAAAAGACATAATAATGGTTAATAATTCTAGCAGAAGAGATTTTTATTTCTTTTCCGTTATATTTCGGGAAGATATATATAGTAGAAGTAACTTTATACGTATACTACCCAGGTCATAATTTAATACAGGGGTGTGTTTTTAACTGCTTGTTTCTTCAAAATTACACGTTGATACGAATCTTAATATCAATGGACAGAGTTCAGCAGGTTTCGTCTTTTAAATACCTGGATACATTAATTAATATCTAGTGTAATCTAAAAATAGAGATTAGGTCGAGAATCGAGCAGGCTCATGTGACCTTCACGAACATAAAAAATCTTTAGTTTAGAACTTCGAGTGCGTGTGTCTAATCCAGGAGTCGGCAACCTATGGCACACGTGCCATCTCTGGCACGCCAAGCAATTTTGAATGGCACGCGTACCTGTTCAAAGTTTACACATTAATTCTGTAATCTGTGACATGTTTTCTAAATTAAGTAAATAATCGAAGACAGTATTACATTAACGATACAAACAAAAACGATATATTATATAGGTCACTAGGTATTATTACCAAAAACTACAAAATATATATTTTATAATTTATAATTTTACTGAATGCATTGGTTTGGCTTTAATTTCGGCAAGTATTAAAGACGGCAAGCCTCAAAATACAAGCCTAGGCAAAAACACAAATAAATGTCCTCAATTCAGATCAAAAGAGCCGCTATAAGGCGGTTTTTGTTTGACTTGACTTCAATCGTCCCGACGCACGCCGCAACTCTTTTTATATTGCCGAACTTAAGTTTTTGTTGTAGATAGTAATTTTTGTTCTAAGAAATTTAATAAACGTAATTATTGGAATTTTCTGGAAATATTATTTTTCTATATATAGCAAGCGGCTACACGTTTGGATCATTTGGTATAGAAGTAACATCCGTTCCAGTCAATAGTCGTCGAAAAGTTTAAAAATTAAAATTACGTTGCGTTATGACCGCGAAGAAACAGAAGGTAGACGTTCGATCATTTCAAACTACATGGACAACAGATTACACTTTTGTTCAGCAAAACGATCGGGCCGTTTGTGTCCTATGTCGGGAAAGCGTAGTTTTCCGTACATCTAGTGTTCAACGACATTTCCAGATAAAACATGAATCGTCATTTAAAGATAACGCTGATAAAAGGGAGGCAATACAAAGAGCAAGTAAACAATACAACAACATTCTTTAGCAAAGTTTTCCAAGGAAAAAATCAGGTAACTGAATGCAGTTTCAAAATTGCACAATCGTTGGCACAAAAGGGTAAGCCGTTCACTGACGGAGAATTTATGAAGCAAACGTTTTTGAGTACTGGCGAGATTTTATTTGACGACTTGCCCAATAAGGATACAATATTGGCCAGGATTAGGGATATACCGGCATCAGCGCGGACCATCGAGAAACGAATTACCGAAAGGACACAAAATGTCCAAAAACAGCAGAGAGACGTTATCAAACGGAGTTTTGTATTTAGTGTAGCATTGGATGAAAGTGTCGATATTAATGACATTGCCCATCTGGCAATCGTTGCGCGATACTTCGATGATGGCAGTGTGTATGAAGAGCTGATTTGTCTGCTCCCATTGCAGGGAACTACAAGAGGAGAGGATATATTTTCGGAATTTGTTAAACATTTTGAAAAGCGGAACATTGATTTAAATAAAAATTTTTGCGTAACGACACATGGCGCTCCTGCGGTGGGTGACATAAAAGATTTGTTTCTCTTCTTATTGAATGCATGGGTAGATCAGTTTTGAATTTTTATTGCATAATTCACCAAGAGAGTTTGTGCGCTAAAGTCCGTGATGGATTGTCGGTTGTTCTTCACTGATCCATAGACAATTTAAGGCGTTTCTGCAGGAATTAGAAAGTGCATATTCAGATATACTATTGCACAATAATGTGCGCTGGCTCAGCCGTGGTAAAGTGCTCTCTAGATTTGTGCAATGTCTGGGCGAAATTAAATCGTTCTTGTTGGAAAAAAATCAGGTGGATGCTTATCCTGAACTAGAAGATAAGAACTGGATCTGTATGTTAATGTTTCTTACTTATATTACAAATCATCTCAGTGAACTCAACTTATAGTTACAAGGTTCAGGCAAAACAGTTCTGAATTTATACGAATCCTGAAAATCATTCAAATTAAAAATAGATTTATTTATCAGCGATATTACTACAAACACATATAAATATTTTCCAAATTTAAAAACTTATATATCCAGTGTCGACGATGGTGCACTAATAGACGAAATTCTTAAATATATGACTAATTTAAAAGAGGAGTTTATCGAGAGGGGCCAGGATTTTGATAAACATGGTCCTATGTTCGCTTTTTTAATCAAACCAGATTTAATGGATTTTTCCAGCAGTTGCTTTGACATATCTCTTTTCTCGTGGATTGACATTAATGATTTTGATCTTCAATACATTGAATTTAAAAGCTCCGAGTTATGGAACACGAAATTTGTAGAATTAAGAAGGGTATTAGAAGGTGACTGCCAGAACCATTCAAACGAGATACTCAGTTGTTGGATGAATTTACCAGAGAAATTTATTTGTCTTAAGAAAGTAGCGTTTGCCATGCTTACAGCTTTCGGATCATTCTATATCTATGAATAACTTTTTTCCCATATGAGAAAGATTTTAAACCCGTACCGAAGCAGGCTAACAACAGACAACTAGGAAGCATGTGTGACACTGAAAATAATCAGACATGAACCGGATATAAGAAAACTCTCTAAAGAACTTCAAGCACAGGGTTCACACTAGGTCCTAGGACTAGTATAATAAAATTATTTGTTAAATGTTAAAATTTGTTTGTAATTAAACCTTCTAAAAGCAATATTTTAAGTTAATTTAAGTTAATTTTTGTTAATTTTAGTTGTAGTAAGTACCTATGTCGGCACGCAAAGTGTTGTATGGATGAAAACTGGCCCCCTTAGTTAAAAGGTTGCCGACCCCTGGACTCTCATCTAATCTTGTTTGTTCAGTACTCCTGTATGGATGTGGAAGATAGATTCTTGATAGCAACACAGAAAAAGGATTCAAAGTTTTCAAAATGAATGTTTATAGAATGATTCTACGGATATCATGGGTGGATAGAGCAACAAATATTGTAGGTGAATGACTAATCCATAAAATTGCTACTGACGATCAAGGAAAGAAAAACTAGATATATCGGTCATACAATGAGGAGAGCAAAGTATGATTTGCTGAGACTGGCCATCGAAGACAAAGTACATGGTGGAAGATCAGCTGGAAGACGTCAAAATTTTTGGTTAATGGACATCCGAAGATGATTGAATCGCTCATCAATAGATATGTTTAGAGCTACAGCTTCCAGGACTATGTTAGCCATTTAGATAGCCAACCTTTATTAGGAGACGTCGAACTAACAAGGAGCTCTAGTTATGAATGAATATTAACAGAACTTGTTAAAAAAAAATTTATACCGTCTATACTAATATACGAGGATTATTCAATAAGTAAAGAGACAAATAGCTCTAGCTCAAGAACGACACAATCCTCCCCAATGTTAATACATTTGCCCCACCTTTCTGCTAGCTTCTTGATTCCTGCACTTTCTCCTTCACCTCTTTATTGTCGGTGAAACTCTTTCCACATAGGTTATCTTTGAGAGGTCCGAACAGGTAAAAACCACACGGAGCAAGGTCTGGGCTGTCGCGGGATGAGGCAAGATCTCCCAACCCAGTTCTTCAAGCTTTTCTGGGATAAGTATGAGGGCGGACACTGTAAATGCTTCTGAATAATATTGTGAATAGTTTCAACGCTTACTCCAACTTCCTGAGCTATCATTTCAACAGTAATTCTTTTATTATCACGAATAAGTCCATCAATCTTCGATTCCAACCAGGGACCGGAAACTTCGACTAGAGGTCTACTTCGCTGCTCGGCACACACTCTTATTTGGCCATTTTTGAACCGATCTATCACTTGTAAATGTTCGCACACTTTATTCAACTTTGTCCATATTGCAATAACATTCTAGAATGGATTTTACACGGTTTAGCACCTTCTGCTACTAAAAATCTGATGACAGAACGCTGCTCTTGTAAAGTGCAGTCTTCCAATGGACTTACCATTGTAAACTGAATATTTTGAGGTTACGTTTACATTACATGATCGAGCAGCTGATTAAGACTCATCACAAGGTTGCCAACTTGCACTCCTAGAAATATGGAGCGGTTTCGTTGAATGGGTTTAAGCTGAGATCAATTATCTCTTTACTTAATGAATGACCCTCATATATTAGTACCATTATTAATATAAGTCGATGGAAACTTCTCTTGAATATGTGTATCAATACTTAAAGGAGTATAAATTAAAGATGAATTTAAAATAGTAAATTACCATCCTATCTAAAAACAAATTTACGATATTTTTCTTTCCATCCTTAGCCATCAAACCCTCGTCCACTATAGTTTATCTCCCATGAACTTCCCACTCAAATAAATTCTTCTATAAAATATTTATTATTATTTTCCCAAAACCTAGCTCGGTTTAAACGACCTTATCTTTTAATTAGAACCTTATACCTCAAACTTTTTAGGGTACATACACTGTTCATTTTAAATTAAGTTTTGGTGGACATATACAAAACTTTGGTATTAAAAAAAAAAATTATTTGATTTCTCACCGTGACAAAATATTATATTTTTAATACTTGCCGTACCCGCAGCTCCGCTCGCGTTTACTTGATTCACTATTATCGTTACGGCTTATTCTTTGTGTAATCTGACGTAATAAAATACATCCTATAACCTGGCCAGAGATCATGTATTTTATAAAAAAAACACGTAAATCGGATAAGTGGTTCTTGAGTGCTAGGAAAGAGACAGACAGACAGAGGGACGTGGCATTTTATATATTATATTCTTTGCTACATGATATAGTTTCATATTTAATTGTTTAGGCAGTGTATTGCAAGAGAACGCGCTAGCGGCAAACTCTTTTCCGACTTAATTCACTATTATCGTCACTGCTTATTCCTGTTGTTACCTAACGTAATAAAATATATCCTATAACCAGGCCATGGAACATATGTATGTTTAAAAAAAAGCACGTAAATCGAATAAGTGGTTCTCGAGTGATATATATATATATATATATATATATATATATATATATATATATATATATATATATATATATATATATATATATATATATATATATATCTTCTTCTTATAGTGCCATTTCCATTACTCAGTTGGGCTGTAATTACGGCGAATTCTTCCTTATTCTGGGCAATTCTTAATAAAGTGTGGGTATCCAGACCTGTCCAATCTCGTATATTTTTCAGTCAGGAACATTTTCGACGCCCCACACCTCTTTTCCCTTCAATTTTCCCTTCCATCAACCACCGGAGCAACGTGGACCCCATGAATATGTCCCAAGTAATGAGTTTTTTGTCTTTTAATAAATGACAATAGTTCTCTTTCTCTACCCATTCGACGAAGTACATCTTCATTAGTAACACGCTCTGTCCAAGAGATCATCAATATTCTACGCATGACCCACAATTCGAAAGACTCCAAACGATTCATTGATCGTACTCCCAAGGTCCAGGCCCCCAACTCCATATAAAAGCACTGGATATATATAGACCTTTACAAAACGATAACGCGTATCCAAAGAAAGGGTTGAGTCTGTGAGGAGGTGTCTCATTTTGAGAAAAGCCGCTATAGCTATTTCAATGCGAACTCGTATCTAAACTTCAGGATTCAAATCATTAGTTACCCAACACTCTAGGTATTTAAATTTGCTTACTTGTTTTATCAATTGATCGTAAACACGAATATCTGTTCGCAACTCGGGTATTCCTGAAATAACCATTACTTTCGTTTTATAAACGTTTACATTCAAGCCTAAAATATCGCCTTCCCTAGATATATTGTTCATAAGACGCTGAAGTCCATCCTCTATAATAACGCGTATCTTAGGTAGTTAATGATTTTGCATTAACTTTGATACCATCTGTAGCATTCTCTAAGGCCTTCGGGAATATGTGCTTAGAGTATAGATTAACAGGAGCGGGAAAAGAACATATCCCTGACGAACACCTCTTTTTATTCCTATTTCCTCAGTCTCTCTGCTATTTACTCGTATTGTTCCCACCTGATCCCAATATAGGTGAGTAATGAATCTGATGTCATTTTCGTCAAGGCCTATATTTTGAAGCATTTGTATTAATTGTGGATGCCTGACTCGGTCAAAATGCTTTTTCGTAGTCGATAAAATACAAGTAAACGTCCTTCCTTTGATCTCTACATTTTTGTAAAAATACACTCAGCCCGAAAAGTGCTTCTCGAGTTCCAAATCCTTGTCTAAATCCGAATTGCTCTTCGCTAACATCTTGTTCGGATTTACTGCGTATTCCATGGTAAATGATCTTTATATATATATATATATATATATATATATATATATATATATATATATATATATATATATATATATATATATATACTAGCTGTGCCCGCGGCTCCGCTCGCGTGGACTTGATTCACTACTATCGTCACTGCTTATTCCTTATGTTACCTAACGTAATAAAATATCTGCCATTAGTTCCCCTTATCTCCCATTATCTCTACATAATTTCCATTATCTAGGCTTATCTCTGCTCATCTCCCATTATTTCTCCTTATCTCCCATTATTTCTCCTTATCTCCCATTATCTCACCTTATCTCGACTTATCTCGCAATATTTCTCCTTATCTTCCATTATTTATACTTATCTCCAATTATCTCACCTTATCTCCCATTATCTAGGCTTATATTTAATCATATAGAACATATATATATATATATATATATATATATATATATATATATATATATATATATATAAATTTGTAAAAACATGTAAATCGGATAAGTGGTTCTCGCGTGATAAACACACTAATGGACAGACAGACAGAGAGACATTGCATTTTATATATATTATAGATATTCTCTGCTACATAATATTGTTCCATATTTAATGGTTTAGGCTATGTATTAAAAGAGAACGCGCTAGCGGCAAAATTTTTTCTGACTTCATTCACTATTATCGTCACTGCTCATTCCTTATGCTACCTATCGTAATAAAAATATAGCCTATAACGTGGCCAGAGAACATATATATGTTTTAAAAAAAGTACGTAAATCGGATAAGCGGTTCTTCAGTGCGCTAACGGACGGACAGACAGACAGAGATACGTTGCATTTTATACATATTATAGATGTAATAAAATATATTTCTATAACCTGGTCAGAGAACATATGTATGAATTTAAAAAATAACGTAAAATCGGATAATTGGTTCTCAAGGGATAAGCGCATTAATGGACAGACAGACAGACAGACAGAGAGACGTTGCGTTTTATATATATTTTAGATATAGATTATTATTATTATTATTATTATTATATAACCTGGCCAAAAATTATATGTATGAATTTAAAAAAAAGACACGTAAATCGAATAAATGGTTCTCGCGTGATAAACGCACTAATGGACAGACAGACAGAGAGACATTGCATTCTATATATATTATAGATTGTAGATATTCTCTGCTACATAATATTGTTCCATATTTAATGGTTTAGGCTGTATATTGCAAGGGAACGCGTTAGCGGCAAACTTTTGTCCGACTTCATTCACTATTATCGTCACTGCTTATTCCTTATGCTACCTATCGTAATAAAATATAGCCTATAACCTGGCCATAGAACATATGTATGTTTAAAAAAAAAAGTAGGTAAATCGGATAAGTGGTTCTCCAGTGATAAGCGCACTAACGGACAGACAGACAGAGAGACGTTGCATTTTATATATATTATAGATATATTATAAATTATAGATTATAGACATATAGATAAGACATTATAGATAACCTGGTCAGAGAACAAATGTGTAAATTAAAAAAAAAGAATGATAAGCTCACTAACGGACAGACAGAGAGATGTTGCATTTTATATATGATGACTGTATATGATAGTATCTACAAGGGCAGGGCTATTTTTAATTTAATTTTTGGTAAAAAGTTAAAAAAAGGTACAACTGGCAATTAATTAGCAATTATCACTTATAAACTTTTGAACACGTATATAATTTCAGCGTTTCTGTATGCCACTTTTAACTAAGTTATGCTACCGCCAATTTCTTGCACTTTACTTTGTTAAATCTCAACCTAAAACCAAAACTTTTAAAATAAATGCGTGCAGAAGTTGCCTTAATTAGTACGTCGACAAAATTAATTAATTATCAAGTGATTGGGTTAGTGTTTTAATTGGCACACCTAAATCTGTACAAGTTTAAGTAATGAGATTACGAACATAGCGGTAAGTTGTTTACCGTTTCCAAGCTGATCTTTAGTATGAACAGAAAGCAGTAGTATGAGCAAATAATTAAAATGGTTGTTCTATAAAATCGGATTAAAATAACAGCGATGGATTTCGAAATGATTTACTTTTCTACAAAAGTCTTTTTTATTATTTTTTCATTAATTTATTCCAGACAAAACATAAAAAATAAAATTAATTTTCATGTTTTGTCCTCATATTTTACGGGGACTTTTGCTCCTCTTGCTTCTTTATCAGTGTTGGTCCCCTGAATTTTGGTTGAAAATGTCAGCGATAATACACATCCTCTTCTGACTCCTTTTCTGATGTTAATTTCTGCAGCTTATTCCCACAACTACTTTTTCGTCAAAATAGAAATTTGAATTCGATTGCAACATTTTTGATCTTAAATTTTCTTAGGTTCCGATTATTAACATCTAAACGCGATCCAAGATTAACAGTAGAGTCAAGAAAAGGCGACTGGAAACGATCGGTTACGATTTGGTTGAATGTACAGGGTGAATCAACGATAGAGTAAAGTTCATTATCTCATTTGTTTCGGGAATGACGAAAAAATGTTAAGTACAATAGTTTTAGGGAATGTTAAGGTGCACAGTTTAAAATTATTTTTTAGTATACAGGGTACTTCAAAAAAGTGTGGCCGATATAACATATGTTTTTTTTTAAATGGAACATCCTATTTTCTAATATATTTTTAAATTCTGCGTAAAATTTTATAACGTTTTTTTATTAATAATGTTATATACCTAAACGTAGTAGTTTTTCTAATATTTCAATTAAAAAAAAAAATATATTAGTTTTCAGTTTTGTAAAAAATTGCCAGTAGCGCCATTGTTTCTGAAGATGGAGATGGAATACTCATAACAGGTACGAGCTTTCTGTAGAGATGAAAACAAAAACATATATGTAAAGAAATTTAAGTTAGATGCTGCAGGGTGTTTAAACTAAATTTACGCATTTCGGCCGTTTTGGATTGAAAAATTTCAAATTTTTTAAATGGCACATCTTGTATATTTTTATTTTTTCTGATAGATTTTACAAAACCCTCCAACTTTTATTAAGTATGTCATGTACCTATTTCTATTAGTTTTCAATTTATTTTGAATTTTTCAATTTTTACCCTTATTTTAATACACTTACGTATTGTGAAAACATAAGCAAATAGTTAATAATAATTTTAATATAGTTTAACTTATCTAATGATTAATTATTAAGACGTAATAATTGTTCAAAAATATGCCCTTCTACTTGAATACACATGTTTAGTCGTTTTACAATATTTTCCTTGACTTTCCTTAGCATAAAGGGCGTTATTGTCCTGCACGCATCCCATATCCTATTTTCCATATCGACTGGTGTTGTAGGGAATTCACATAAACACGATCTTTAATGTAGCCCGCACAAAAAGAAGTCTAAAGGTATTAAGTCACAGGATCGAGGGTCACTGAATGAATCCATCTCTACTGATCCATTTTTGTAGGTAACGATCGTTTAAAAATTCCCGAACTTCCCGGTGGTAATAAGCAGGAGCTCCATCTTGTTGAATCCACATTTGTTCCCTTTCAAAATTATCAACTTCTTCAAGAAGTTTGGGTAATTCGTTTTACAAAAAATTTAGATATCTAAGCCTTTTAAGCGATTCGCGAAAAAAATTTGGACCAATAATTGGAAAATTTAATATTCCACAGTTTTGAACTTCCCGGACCCAAAATGGATTAACTGTTGAATAATAATGCATGTTACGGCTGTTAACTGCTCCATTACTGCGAAAAATAACTTCATCTGAAAACATTATTTTGGATAAAAAATTTGGATCAGCCTCTGTTGCTCCATTCATGGTGGTACAAAAGTTTATTCATCGTTTAAAATCACGGTCTTGAAGTTCTTGGTGTAGTTCCATATGAAAGGGATGATACTTGTATTTTTTTCGTGGTGCGATTAGCCGTAGATTGGGATGTATCAGATAAGTCAGCTAGTTGACGGTTGCTGACCTGGGAATTATCTTCAACATGAAGTAAAATCTCCATTTCTTTTTCCTCATTGGTAGCATTCTGGTTTACTACTTTCCGTTTCGTATATTCAACCGTTCCATTAACTACCATCAAACCGTTCCATTAAACACTGAAAGGTTTTCTAGATGGTATATGTCTATTAAGGTACTTCGCTTCTAAAGCCTTACTGCCAAAAGACTATTTTTTCCCGCCTCACCCAGTATATAAACCATATCAATTAAGTTATTTTTAGAAAAATCCATAACTATTACTTTTATACGTCACTTACTACAACAAACTAAACTATTTTTATTTGCTTAATAGACATGTCAAAATTTGACAATGACTACATTTTTGTTTTGTCTTGGCAACTAAAGAAAGTGAAGGAAAATATAGTAAAACGACTAAATATGTGTATTCAAATAGAAGGGCATATTTTTGAACATTTATTACGTCTTAATAATTAATCATTAGATAAGTTAAACTATATTAAAATTATTATTAACTATTTGTTTATGTTTTCACAATAGCGTAAGTGAATTAAAAACAAGATAAAAAATTGAAAAATTCAAAATAAGTTGAAAACTATTAGAAATAGGTATATGACATACTTGATAAAAGCTGGAGGCTTTTGTAAAATCTATCAGAAAAAATAATAATATACAGAGTGTGCCGTTTAAAAAATTCGATATTTTTTCAATTTAAAATAGTCGAAATTAATAAATTTATTTTGAACACCCTGCAGCATCTAACTCAAATTTCTTTACATATATATTTTTTTCATCTCTATAGAACGCTCGTACGAATTATGAGTACTTCATCTTCAGAAAAACTACTAGGTTTAGGTATATAACATTATTAATAAAAAAGTTATAAAATTGTATGTAGAATTTAAAAGTAAATTAGAAAATAGGATGTTCCATTTAAAAAAAAACATGTTATATCGGCCGCACTTTTTTTGAAGTATAATCAAAATAATTTTAAACGAAACACCTTAACTATTGTAAAGGGTGTTTTTTATAGAAGTATAAAACTTTTTTAACTGGCGGCTATTTTGTCAGCTGTCAAGTGATTTATGTTTAGTTTGGTTTGGCATTTCAACATGAATAGACTGACGCCTGAACAACACTTCCAAATTGTGCAAATTTATTTTGAAAATCATGGTTCTGTTCGAAATACGTATCGCGTACTACGTCCATTTTACGGTCAACATAATCGTCCATCAGAGCAATTAATTCGATTAACTATGGAACGTTTTCGCACCACGTTTACTCTAAATGATAATACGCATCCACAGAGACGTCGTACAGTGCGTACAGAAGAAGTCATTGCTGCTGTAGAGCGTAGCGTAGAGGAAGACCCGAATCAGTCTATCCGCCATCGTGCACAGGAATTGGATATGTGTCCATCCACTTTATGGAAGATTTTGCGGAAAGATCTTGGTTTGCGTGCTTACAAAATCCAACTCGTGCAACAATTAAAGCCACACGATCACCTAGCAAGGCGTAGATTCGGTGAATGGGCCCAAAACAAGATTACCGTTGATCCCGATTTTCATAAGCGAATTTTGTTTAGCGATGAAGCTCACTTTTGTTTGAATGGATACGTCAATAAACAAAACTGCCGTATTTGGAGTGATGATAATCCTCAAGTGTATGTTAAGACACCGTTACATCCAGAAAAACTGACTGTTTGGTGTGCTTTATGGGCTGGTGGAATCATTGGTCCGTAATTCTTTAAAAACGATGCTGGTCAGAAGGTTACAGTCAATGGTGACCGCTATAGAGCCATGATTACTGACTTTTTCGTTCATCAATTGAACAACCATGATGTGCAGGAGCTGTGGTTTGAACAAGCTCGTGCCACAATCGATTTATTGAAGGAAACGTTTGGTAACCGCATAGCTTCACGTTTCGGACCCGTGAATTGGCCTCCAAGATCGTGCGATTTAACGCCGCTAGACTATTTTCTGTGGGGATATGTGAAGTCGCTAGTCTACGCCGATAAGCCCGAAACGATTGACCACTTGGAGGACAACATTCGCCGCGTTATTGCCGATATACGGCCACAAATGTTGGAAAAAGTCATCGAAAATTGGACCTCCAGATTAGACTACGTCCGAGCCAGCCGTGGCGGTCATATGCCAGAAGTCATATTTAAATTATAATGCCAGAAGATTATCTTTCGAATAAAGTGAATTTCATGTCAATTTAAAAAATTCATCTTTGTTTTATTCCATTTCAAAGTTCTATACCTCTATAAAAAACACCCTTAATTTAACATTTTTTCGTCACTCCCGAAACAAATGAGATAATGCACTTTACTCTATCGTTGATTCACCCAGATTTTAAAAATTTCAAATTTGCAATGATTCACCGGTTGTCGCTATGTTAAACAGCAGTGAATTTCGAAACGATTTACTTTTCGACAAAAAGTCTTTTGTATTATTTTTTTCACCCACTCATTCCAGATAAAACAAAGAAAATAAAATTAATTTTCATGTTTTATACCCATATTTCATGAGGACTTTTTCTCCTTTTGCTTCTTCTATCAGTGTTTGTCTCAAAATTTGACTTTGATTGAAAATGTCAGTGATAATACAAATCCTCTTCTACCTCCTTTTCTGATGTTAATTTCTGCAGCTTATTGTCACAACTACTTTTTCGTCAAAATAGAAATTTGAATTTGATTGCAACGTTTTTGATCTTAAATTTTCTTAGGTTCCGATTGTTAACATCTAAACGCGATCCAAGATTAACAGTAGAGCCAAGGAAAAGCGACTGGAAACGATCGGTTACGATTTGGTTAAATGTACAGGGTGAGTCAAAGATAGAGTAAAGTTCATTATCTCATTTGTTTCGGAAATGACGAAAAAATGTTAAATACAATAGTTTTAGGGAATATTACAGTGCACGATTTAAACGTATTTTCAAGTATACAGAGTACTTCAAAAAAATGTGGCCGATATAACATATGTTTTTTTTAAATGGAACATCCTATTTTCTAATATATTTTTAAATTCTGCGTAAAATTTTATAACGTTTTTTATTAACATACCTAAACCTAGTAGTTTTTCTAATACACTCCTGGACAAAATTAACGCAACAATCTGAAAATTAATTTATCTTTTTCTTATGTCAGTTTTAAAGTTTGTCGAGTATTTTATTAGTAGGCTACGCATATTTTGTTTCGTTGTTCATGACCGAAATCAAAACAATTCGTTTAGAATTACAATTTTAAAGAATTTTTTAGAAGATAAACAATTTTCTGTAATAACGCGATATAGATTTTCTTTAAAAGTAAGCTTATAAATTGTTCCCTTTTTCAAAGTAATGTGGTAGACTGTTTTATTTTTGACCCCGAAGAATTAGATAAATGAATCGAACAAGGAATTTAACTGAACACGAGGTAGTGCGAGCCTCAGTTTTATTGGACGAGGGATATTGTCAGAGTTATGTTGCCAATTTGTTAGGCAAACATCGTTCCACAATAAGTCGGATGGTAAGACGCTTGAATGAAGTAGGAACTTATTCTAGAAGGCTAGAGCAAGGGCGAAAACGATGCACTAGCGACCTAGATGAACGTTTTATAAGACAATATGCTTTAAGAAACAGGACTGTCACTAGTTCTATAATAAGAAACGAACTCGAAGCTGTTCGCAATATCACAATTTCTTCTAAAACAGTTAGAAGACGGTTAAATGAAGCTGGATTAAACAGTAGGAGACCAGCCACTGCGCCCTTGCTTACTAGAGAGAACAGAGTTGCCAGGTTACGTTTTGCTCGAAATCACGAAAACTGGTCTGTGGATGATTTGAAACAAGTTTTCTTCACAGATGAAACTAGGGTTACTCTAAAACATCCAGATGGTCATGAGCGAGTATGGCGAAGATCAGGAGAGAGGTTTGCTCCTTGCAATATCTCTGCAAGGATTCCATTCGGCGGTGGCTCTGTTATATTCTGCGGTGACATCTGCTTTGATGCTCGCACAGAGTTAGTTCCTGTCCATACGACATCCATGAATGCTGACTACTATCTTGAGAATATTGTAATAGAACATGTGATGCCTTTCGTTCATTTCGTGGGGCCCAATTTCCTGTTTATGCAAGACAACGCTCGACCTCACGTGGTTAGGGAGGTAGTCGATTATCTTAATCAAGTTGATATACCGATTATGCAATGGCCACCAAAAAGCCCGGATCTGAATTTGATAAAACATGTATGGGATCACCTTAAGAAAAATGTGAAACGTCATATACCTGCACCTAGAAACCTGAGGGAACTTAAAAATGCAGTTATCGCAGAATGGGAGCAAATTCCTAGGCGCATAAACGCTGTAATCCGAAGTAGAGGAGGCAACACACGCTACTAGTGTCCCAGTTACACCATTAATTTTGCTACTAGTGTCCCAGTTTATTTTTTTCATTATTACATAATTTCAACGATTTTGTTATTAGGTCTTAAGAATAATTTTAATTCGAATCTTATAGAGAAATTTGGTAGCTAATTCACTTTTAAAGTATCCGTATAAGTTTTTTCTAACTTTTAGTGTAACCAATGTTCATAAAAAATTATTAAAATTAATTCATTATAGAGATTTATATGATTTAATATATTGTTGCGTTAATTTTGTCCAGGAGTATTTCAATTTTTTTTTTTTTTAAATACTAGTTTTCAGTTTTGTAAAAAATTGCCAGTAGCGCCATGGTTTCCGAAGGTGGAATACTCATAACTGGTACGAGCGTTCTATAGAGATGAAAAAAAAAACATGTATGTTAAGAAATTTGAGTTAGATTCTGGAGGGTGTTTAAAATAAATTTACGCATTTCAACTATTTTAAATTGAAAAATTAATTTTTTTAAATTGCACACCCTGTTTATTATTATTTTTTCTGATAGATTTTACAAAACTCTCCAACTTTTATTAAATATGTCATATACCTATTTCTAATAGTTTTCGATTTATTTTCAATTTTTCAAGTTTTACCCTTGTTTTTAATACACTTACGCTATAACATCATAGTTGCCAAGACAAAACATTGCAAGCATTGATAAATTTTGACATATCTATTAAGCAAGTAAAAACGGTTTAATTTGTTGTAGTAAGTGACGTATAAAGGTAATAGTTATGGATTTTCCTAAAAATGAATTAATTGATATAGTTTATATACTGGGCGAGTCGGGAAAAAATTGTCTTTTTGCAGTAAGGCTTTACGGAGCAAAGTACCCTAATAGACGTAGATCATCTAGAAAATCTTTTCAATGCTTAATGGAACGGTTTGATGATAGTGGTAGCATTGAGTATACGAAACAGAAAGTAGTAGACCAGAATGCTACCAATGAGGAAAAAGAAATGGAGATTTTATTTCATGTTGAAGATAATCCCCAGGTCAGCAGCCGTCAACTAGCTGACTTATCTGACACATCCCAATCTACGGCTAATCGCACCACGAGAAAATACAAGTATTATCCCTTTCATATGGAACTACACCAAGAACTTCAAGACCGTGATTTTGAACGACGAGTAAACTTTTGTACCATCATGAATGGAGCAATAGAGGCCGATCGAAATTTTTTATCCAAAATTATGTTTCCTGATGAAGCTACTTTTCGCAGTAATGGAGCAGTTAACAGCCATAACATGCATTATTATTCAACAGTTAATCCATTTTGGGTTCGGAAAGTTCAAAACCACAAACATTGATCGTTTAATGTACTGTGTGGAATATTAAATTTTCGAATTAGTGGTCCATATTTTATCCGCGAACCGCTTAACGAGCCTAGATATCTAAATTTTTTGCAAAACGAATTACCCCAGCTTCTTGAAGAAGTCGATAACTTTGAAAGGGAACGAATCTGGATTCAACAAAATGGAGCTCCTGCTCATTACCACCGGGAAGTTCGGGAATTTTTAAACTATCGTTACCCACAAAAATGGATCGATAGGGATGGATTCATTCAGTAGCCCCCTCGATCATAAAATTTGTTTTTGTGGGGCTACATTAAAGATCGTGTTTATGTGAATCCCCTTACAACACCAGTAGATATGGAAAATAGGATACGGGATGCGTGCAGAACAATAACGCCTTTTATGCTAAGGAAAGTGAAGAAAAATATAGTAAAACGACTAAACATGTGTATTTAAGTAGACGGGCATATTTTTGAACAGTTATTACGTCATAATAATTAATCATTAGATAAGTTAAACTACATGAAAATTATTATTAACTGTTTGTTTATGTTTTCACAATAGCGTAAAATTCAAAAAAAAAATCGAAAATTATTAGAAATACAGTCGACACTGTTTATAGTGAAACTCTATATAGTGAAAAACTCTTTATAGTGCAATTTTTTCAAGACCTAGAATATTTTAATGAAATTTCATGTAAAAAGCCCTGCATATAGTGAATCTGTAAAATAGTAACACTCTATATAATAAAATTTTTACCGGAATTTTATATATAAATTTTTATGCATTTATTGAGATCTTGGCCATTTCGGGTTTCCCATTTTTATCTAACATTAGCACGAATTCCATTTTTATGACGCATTCTTTTGAAAAGGTTCTTAACGCGTTTGTAACGTCTAATGGTTAGCAATAAATCAGATAGATTTCTGTGAGAAACCCGGGGAAAAACCCATTTTATAGTCGAGGCCCAGTAATTCGCAAATTCAGGTTCAGTTTCTTTTTGTTTAAGAATCAAGTAAGATGTCCAAGCGAGTGTGTTTAAGTTTAGCTGAGAAAATTAAAGTTTTGGAGGAAGTTGATAAAGGCTGCAAAAAAAATTGATGTTGCTGCAAAATTTGGTGTTTCTCCAAGTTGCGTCTCTCTGAAAATAAAAAGTCGGGACAGTATCATCAAGAAACATAGTGTTCCAAACAGTCGAAAACGAGTACGGGTGAGTACTTACGAGGATGTAAATTAAGCAGTTTTTACGATGGTTTCAAGTGGCCCATACGCATCAAAACGTACCAATATCGGGAAATTTAATAAAGCAAAATGCTCTACAATTTGCTAAAGAATTTAACTGCGTTAATTTTCAAGCTAGTGAAGGGTGGTTGAGTGCCTGGAAGACTCGCAATTCAATTGTTTTCAAGACGGTGTCTGGCGAGAGTGCAAGCGTTAGTCAGGAGGACTGTGACATTTGGACTAAAACTGTTTTAAAAAGTGCATTGAAAAAGTACGAGCCAAAAAAACGTTTTCAGTTGTGATGAAACCGGTTTGTTTTTTAAATGTTTGCCAAATAAAACTTTTGCTTTTAAAAGTGATAAATGTTTTGGTGTTAAAACAATTAAAGAAAAGGTGACACTTATGGTTGGAGCAAAAATGGATGGCTCAGAGAAACTGAAATTACTGCTCATAGGTAAAAACAAAAATTCCCGTTGTTTAAAAGGAGTTAAATCTCTGGAGTTAGATTACGCCAATAATAAAAAGGCATGGATGACTTCTGAGATTTTCGAAAGATGGATCAAAGAACTGGACACGAAAATGAAAAGCCAAAAGGGAAAGATTGTGATGTTTATAGACAATTGTCCTGCACATCCAGTTACTGTAAGTAAAAAATTAAGGAATATTGAATTGATCTTTTTTCCACCAAACATGACCTCCACAAATTGCAACCTATGGACCAGGGTATTATAAAAAATATAAAACATCATTACCGAAACAGAATTGTTCATAAAATTGTTAATGCGATTGATAACAACCTTCCAGTCAAAAAATTGATTACCCTTAAAGAGTGTATAACCGAAGTCGCTAAAGTATGGAGTGAAAATGTTTCTCAGAAAATTTCAACTATCAAAAACTGCTTTTCTAAAGCAGGTTTTACTGAAAAAATTGACGAATGGGAAGAAGAAGACGAAATAGATCTCGCTACCTTAAAAAGGCAATGGGGTATTCTACAAAAAACTGCTACCGTCGACGCAGATTTTTTACTTGAAGATTTCTTAGAAATCGAGAATGATGTTGGCACGACAGATCTCCCAACTGACCAAGACATAATTGACGATATAAAAAGTATAGAAGATCATGAAGAAGAAACTGAAACCGGGGAATGTCCTGCTAAATTTAGTGAAAATAAAATAAGAAATGCATTTGACATTGTGCGAACTACTCTCAGGGGCCAGGAAAGTGTCCCT
Source organism: Pachyrhynchus sulphureomaculatus (assembly GCA_019049505.1). NCBI lineage: Eukaryota > Metazoa > Arthropoda > Insecta > Coleoptera > Curculionidae > Pachyrhynchus > Pachyrhynchus sulphureomaculatus. Next base: position 216,500,300 of record CM032449.1, read on the forward strand.
GATCAAATCTTTATGCATTTGAATAAATGCGAGACTTTTGTTGAGCAACAATTATTTTTCAAAAGTAATGTTCAAAAGAAAATAACTGATTATTTTTCGTAGTACGTATGTACGTAGTATGTACATATGTACAGATTTTGTACTATTCTTTTTATTTCGTATGTAGTACATACATACATAAAGTCCGTACGTTATATCTTTACACGTGCGTCATAATTTTCAGGCAATATCCCAGACGACTATTATATTTTTGGTCTCTTTTTACCAATACCTACGATTTATTGGTGAAAAGAGACAAATAATATAATAGTCGTCTGTTATATGGCCTGAAAACTATGACGCACGGGTAAAGATATAACGTACGGACTTTATGTAAGTATTTAGCCCTGTACATGCCATTTAAACTTTCAAAACAAATCAATAAAATCTTTTCTAATAATTCAATTTTGCAATTTTTTTTGTTGTTTGTACCTTATAAAATACAAGTAAATGATTACCAATATAAAATACATACATAGCAATATATATGGATTTTTTCTTTATATAGTGAAAAACTTTCTATAGTGAATTTCGGTCAACATTTTGGTCTTTCACTATATAGAGTGTCGACTGTAGGTATATGATATACTTCATAAAAGTTGGAGGGTTTTGTAAAATCTATTAGAAAAAATAATATTATACAGGGTGTGCCATTTAAAAAACTTGAGATTTTTCAATTTAAACTAGTGGAAATATATAAATTTATTTTGAACACCCTGTAGTATCTAACTCAAATTTCTTTACATATTTCTTTTTTTTTTTTCATCTCTATAGAACACTCGTACCAATTATGAGTATTCCACCTTCATAAACAAGGGCGCTACTGGTAATTTTTTACAAAACTGGAAACTAGTATTTTTTTAAAAAAATTGAAATATTACAAAAACTACTATGTTTAGGTTTTATAACATTATTAATAAAAAAGTTATAAAATTTTACGCAGAATTTAATAATAAATTAGAAAATAGAATGTTCCATTTAAAAAAACATATGTTATATCGGCCACACTTTTTTGAAGTACCCCCGTATACTCAAAAATAATTTTAAACTGTGCACCTTAACATTCTCTAAAACTATGGTATTTAACATTTTTTCGTCATTCCCGAAACAAATGAGATAATGAACTTTACTCTATCGTTGACTCACCCTGTATATATCTTTGGATGTTACCGACATTAAGTGCAGGATAAATTTTTGGAGCTGCGAAATAATTACTCAGCGCGTGATTTATTGCAGAAAAAATCGTTACCTCAATTTAGCTGTGCTATACGTCATTTATATCCTATAGTTCCACTTACCTCTGTGAAAGTGGATTTTCAACTCTTCTACAGATCAACAAAAAAAGCCAGATATAAGCTGGATGTTCAAGATGACATGAAATTGGCCTTGACAAAGACTCAACCAAGAATTATAATTGTTAAGCAAATGCAACTCTCAATCATCACATTAATCATTAATAGTTAATAATTGATACTTTATAGAAAGTATCACTGTTATGTCCTAAAATATATTTTTTCAAACCCTTTATTTTTTTATTTTATTGATCCAATATGGCAGATGGGAAAGGGAATGGCGAACATTTTTAAAAAAAAGCTATAGCATTGGCCCTATACGAATGACAAACAAGTTTTTGTCTGAATCCTAGATACTGATTTTTGATAGATCATTTGGGGTGTATTTTGTGAAGTCACTGATCCTTTTATACCTCTGTAACAAGAAAGTATTTATGGTACGGAACGCTAAATGCGCAAGTATGACTTGCACTTGCACGGTTTTTATTTTTTTACAACTATGTATTTGTAAGGGTAGTAATAGGTAAAATCAATTTACCAGTTTTTTCTTAAAAGTTCTCTTTAGTTTTGGACAAAAAGTATACTCTATTTAATTAAAACTTGTTAACTTTGGGTATGAGCAAAATAATTATATATTTACATCGTATATACATACATCGTTTGACGAACAAGACCATAGCTGGTTTACACAAAAATATTCATTGAAAAACATATAATAGCCATAGCTTCTATTGAGGTTGGCCGGCGAACCAAAATGCTCGTCTTCTCTTGATATAATCAGGAGTAACCGAGAGTAACATTATTGAATATAAATTCATCGCTCGCTTGCTCCTTTGCTTACAAATTTATTAACTGGAGTTGCGGTATGAAGTATAATTTATATATTAAACTTAACGAGAGTTTAAAATAATCTCAAAAATTGTAGGTCAACTTTTCGCCATTCCATTCAATATTCACTACCTTAAGTCTCACGATATTGTTGGGTCCTATGTATGTGGTGCGATCCAAAACTTCCTGTACTAAGGCTATATAGTAAAAAAACCGGTCAAGTGCAAGTTGAACTTGCACAATTAGTGTTCCGTACGTTGATTGTGTTTAAAATAAAAAATTTTGTTAGGGTGGTATAAAATGATCAGTGACTTCACAAAATACACCTCAAATGAGTTTTCAACAAAGTTTGTTTCCAATCTTTACTGAAAACTGGTGACCTTGAAATTTTGTGTTTTTTTTTATATACCAAATAAATTATTAAAGGTAATGCACTCGTGATAATTTTCGTTCAATCTATACCCCGTGGAGAATATTCCAGAATTTTTTCAAAATTTTTTGATCAGTACTATTCAAGATAAGGTAGGGGACAGCGATTTTTTAAAAGTAATACGAAGAAAAATGTGCGCAAGTATTACATTATATACGAGTATATATGTATATATATATATATATATATATATATATATATATATATATATATATATTTACTCGTGTTTTCACAAGCTTTCATTTGACACCACACTCGATGACCTAGTAAAAAAAAATTTTTTTCACTTCCGATTTCACCCCTCAAAACGAACCCCTTAAGTCAAAATTTATGTTACGGTGGTATAAAATAATCAGTGACTTCATAAAACACACCCCAAATGAGTTTTCAACAAAGTTTGTTTCCAATCTTTACTGAAATCTGATGACCTTGAAATTTTTGTTTTTTTTATATACCATATAAATTATTAAAGGTAATGCACTCGTGATAATTTTCGTTCAATCTACACCCCGTGGAGAATATTCCAGAATTTTTTCGAAATTTTTTGATAAGTACTTTTCGAGATAAGGCCCGGGACAGCGATTTTTTCGCGAATTTTAAAAATAATACAAAGAAAAGTGCGCGCAAGTATAATATTATATATATATTTTTTACTCGTGTGTTCACAAGCTTTCATTTGACACCACACTCGATGACCTAGTAAAAAAATTTTTTTTTCGCTTCCGACTTCACCCCCCAAAACTAACCCCTTAAGTCAAAATTTAATTCTCAAAACTACATGGCTCTGATGAGGCCATCAATTCCTATATTATTACCAAATTTCACCTTTCTATGTCAAATAGTTTCGGAGAAAATCGGGTGTGACAGACAGACAGACAGACAGACAGACAGACAGACAGACACCGAAGTGATCTTATAAGTGTTCCGTACGGAACACTAAAAACGTGAAATAGTAAGGACTCGCGTGGTTCATCGCCGGTAGTTACATCTCCAACAACGCTGCATGACAAGTTTCAACTTGTTTGTGCATTTAGTTTGTTTTGTGTGCTCGTTTGTGTAAAAGTCTACTGCTGTCTCGCTACGATTTTTATAATGGATTTGAAAAAACAGCAGCATGTCTGCATGTATATGTGAAATTTTGTTTTAAACTCCGAAAAAGTGCTACTGAATCGTACGTATATCAATTCGGAAAGTATTTGCGAATAAGATTCTGAGCCATACTTCGTTGAAAGATGACGAACGTTCCTGGAGACCTTCGACTGCAACTATGGCTGAAATCACTGCCAAAATCTAACAAATTATTCGTAAAGACATTCATTGCGGAATTCTGAATCCCTGATAAACTTTCTATTGGGGACGGAACATCAGCGAATGTTAACCAAACAATGCGTCGAATCGCGGAGAAGTTTGTACTACAATTCATTCTGTATGCAATATTTTTTAACGAAGAATTCCAGGACTGGGTAGAGGAGATACAATGTTAATCGCAGGCCATTCTGGAGGCAGTATTGACTTCCCAAAAAAATATTGTGGAAGAAACGATGAAATCGGTGCATTAGGGTCCAGGGGAACTACTTTGAAGGTCCTGTATTCACTATTCGGCTGTTGGAGAACTACTTGGAAATCGCGAAGCTTAAAAGTAACTACTTGAGGCTTTATGGCATTAGTACGGGAACTTTATATGGTATACTCTTAGATTTTTTTGTAAATTAGTTATTTTTATTTCCTGTATCTGAAAATGTGTGTCTACATATATATATATATATATATATATATATATATATATATATATATATATATATATATATATATATATATATATATACATATATATATATATATATATATATATATATATATATATATATATATATATATATAAAATTCAATACGATCTTGAAGGAATACGACTGGTCAATTGTATTGAATGACCCTAATCCAGAAACTTCTAGTACAAAGTTTATCTCAATCTTTAAGGAATCAATGATCAATGCAACAACCGAATATTCTGTCAAGTTAAAACCTCACCATAAGATAAAGAAATGGATTACAAACGGAATTATTGCTTCTATAAAACACAGGGACAAAATGAAAAGAAAATTGCTACGAGCTTATACACCAGACTTAGAAAACGAATATAAAAGATATCGAAATTTCTTAAACAAACTAATCGGAAAACAAAAAAAAATCTTATTATAAAACTCTACTAGATGTTAACAAAAATAACATGAAAAAAACATATGACATTATCAAAGATATCACATATGAGAATACTGGTAAAACAAATCACATTACATCACTAAATGATCAAGATATTGAACTCGAGACCGACTCTGACATAGCTAATCACTGTAATGACTATTTTATAAATATTGGAAGCAGGATGGCAGAGACTATTTCTGAGCCGACGAACCCAATTGATGCAAACACACATATAACAAACTCTTTATTTTTAACCCCAGTAACCAAAAATGAATTAATAAAACATATTTCATCTTTGAAAAGCTCAGGTTCGCCGGGTCTGGATGGAATCACATCTAAGCTCATAAAGCAGAGTCACACTTTTATCTTGGAACCGCTATTGCACATATTTAATGCATGCTTTGCAGCAGGAATGGTTCCTTCTGTTTTTAAATCATCCATTGTTACCCCTATTTATAAGTGCGGTTTAAAAACTAAAATAGAAAATTATAGACCTATAAGTGTAATCAGCAATTTTGCGAAAGTATTTGAAAAGTGTGTTAAGGAACGACTAATAATATTTTTTGAAACCAACAACATTTTGTCAGAGAACCAGTTTGGATTTCTGCAAGGGTGTGGTACTGAAAATGCCATGCATAAATTAGTATCAGAAATTACAAATCATCTAAACATGGGTAGGAAGTGTTCCGCAGTATTCATTGATTTGGCTAAGGCATTTGATACGGTCCCCCACGAAAAACTTCTTAACGTATTGTGGCACAGTGGAATTAGGGGAACAGTTTGGAAACTATTTCAAAGTTATATCAAGTTGTCAAGATTAATAAAACTTTAAGTAACAGACAAATCATTAGAATGGGCATTCCGCAAGGTATGGTGCTTGGCCCATTATTATTTATTGCCTATATTAACTCTTTATTATCACAAAACGTGGGCAGCACAATGCTATCATAAGCGGACGATACTGTATTGGTGTTCAGTGGAGATACTTGGGAAGAGTTAAGAAATAAAATGATCCATGGACTAATGGTTACAAAAACATGGCTTGATACATTTAAATTGTCTTTAAATTTCTCTAAAACAAATTATATTGCCTTTTCACTAACAAAATCTAACAGACCACCATTTGATCATTTTAACATCAATAACCATCAAATAAAGGAAGTACCTCAGACAAAGTATCTAGGTATAGTAATAGATCAGTTCCTAAAATGGACACCTCATGTTGAATACCTTACTAATCGAATAAGCAATCTAATTAAAAAAATTTTATTTTCTTAGGCAGGTTATGAGCACCGATACTTTTATCGTCATTTATAAGGCTCTCATAGAATCTTTGATTAGATATGGAATTTTAGTTTGGGGAGGATTACACAATAATGCCCTTTACAAATTAAATATTATTCAAAAATACATATTAAAAATCATATACAAAAAGAATAGGTTATACCCAACTGAATTGCTTTTTTCGGAAGACATCTGTAGTGTGAGGGCATTATATACTGTTGCCATCGCTTTGTTTCTCTTAAAAGAGAAATTTCCTAGAAATGTTGTAAAACATAACTACCACACCAGAGCAAAAATTAACAATGAGATGGTTATCCCCGTAAGTTATAAGACCATTAATCTTAGAAGTACACATTACCTTGGACCAAAGATATATAATATGCTACCAGTTACACTTAAAAGAACCTAACAGTTTCACAAGATCAAAATAGAGTGTAAAAAATATATATAGTATGTATATATATATATATATATATATAATATATATATATATATATATATATATATATATATATATATATATATATAGGAATTTTAAAATGTTTGAACTCCTTTTTAAGTGACTTTAAGTAATCTTGCTTGGAATAAATTTAAACCTAGGATAGATACATCGAGCAAGTAAATTTTAAACTGTAAAAAAGAAAAAAAAAAAAAAGTTTTTTGTAATTACAATGGTACATACAAATATATTCAATTATTTAGGTACCTACTAATAATTGAGCATTTTGTAGAGAAATTGCTAATATAAATGTAATAATCTTAATGTTTGTGAATTGTAATAACTAATATCGTAATATATTTATTTATTTATATATATATATATATATATATATATATATATATATATATATATATATATATATATATATATGTATATATATATATATATATATATATATATATATATATATATATATATATGTATATACAGGGTCCCGACCTACTCTCATATAATTGGGATTGTGTTAACTCCATCTTGGATGGACATTCTCTTGAACGGACGCGGACACAGAAAAATGTTCTCTTAACCGGACAAAAAATAATAAAAAATAAACGCCTTGCCGCATTTTTCTATGGCGAATATCACTGTCGCGTTTTCCAATCGCGTCGCGTTTTCCAATCACGTCGCGTGCCAACGTCGCTGCCTGCCTTGATTGAAAGACTTCCCCTAGTAAACCGGGGATTTTTTTTATGGGTCTAGCACACGTGCTACAGGGAAGTCCCTAAAGCGCTACAGGAGCGACACGTGTGCGGAGAAAGCGATTCACGTTGTTCTTGAATCGCTGTAGATTGTACTCGGTGGGAAACACAGTCCTGGGCAAATTATTCCAAAGGGATGATGTTCTCCATATAAAAGACTGCTTGAAAAGCGTTGTACGCGGAGTAACAAGCTGAACTTCATACGGATGTGTAGAATTAGCGCGACGTGTACTTCTAACATGCACCGCTCTGGGAGAAATTAAGCGGGCCATATTCTTCGAACACTTTCCATGAAAGTACTTGGCTCAAGTCGCCAACCGTTCTTCGATGTTCCAGCGAATCAAGGCCGACGGTCAGTTCCGGGTCTCCAATCACAGGAACAGCTCTTCTCTGAATAGAATCCAACAATTGGGAGGGGAGCTCCAAACATGAGAGCAGTATTCCATAGTGGGTCGAATTTGAGCTTTGTAAAGAATTAACAGTTGTGGAGTGTAAAGCTTTCTGGTTCGAAATAATATTCCTAACTTTTGAGAAGCTCTCCTTGCTATTCCTGCAACATGTTCATGCCAGGACATATTTGCTCCCAAATTAACGCCCAACAAATTGAGTAACGATGTTAGAGGAATGGAGTGTCCCGACATAACTATGTCGGGTTCAGCAACGTTAATTTTTTTAGAAAAAACTGCCGCCTTGGTTTTTATAGCGTTAAATTCCACTTGGTTACTGTCACCCCAAGATAGAATTTCTTCCAGGTCTTTGTTAAGTTGAATAACTTCCTGCTGTCTGCGGATATTCGTCTGAGTAGCCGATGTCCGAGCGTTCAAAGTGAATGAAGAGATAAGTGTACTGTCATCTGCAAACCTGTAGATTGGATTCTCAGTCTTTTCCAGCAGATCGTTAATGTAAATAAGAAAGAGAGTAGGAGACAGTATGGAGCCTTGGGGTACACCGGCGTTGATAGTGAAGGTGTTAGAAAGAAATCTGTCGACTGCCACTCGTAAAGAACGATCTCAGTTTTTCGGTACATGCGAGGATTTAATGTTAGTCTGACGCCTATGCGAAAAAGAGACACAGTGGAAGACACATTCATTGTAGAAATGATTCGAAATAGAAAAACTCTCACGCTTAAACAAAAAATTGAGATTGTTAAAGTTCACAATAATACTGATATAGTTAAACATAAAGAAATACATCTAAACAGGTGGATGTCAAACAGCAATTTGAATGAAAAAAAGAAGCTTTTTGACTGATGATGGTACCAAAATTTGACAAGTTGTGTTATAACTAGTTTATAACAGTTCACCATAAGGGGATTCCTTTGACAAGTATGCACATGAATTATTTTTTTAGATAAGGTTTTCTGGAGTTAGTGCGTTGATTTTCTTTTCATATCAATTCAAAAAATGCAAAAAACTTATTGTTAATGTTTTTTTATCAGGTCCGCTAATACGATGCAAAGCAAAGGAGATAGCCGAGTCTCTGGGACATTCTACATTCATTGCTTCTTCTGGTTGGCTTAATAAATTTAAAATCCGCCAAAACATAAGTTTTAAAGCGATTTCAGGAGAAGGAGCTTCGGTTATTGCTGAAGATGTTTCATCATTCTGGGAAAAATGCCCTTCTTTAATTAAGGGATATTTACCGAGAGACATCTATAATGTCGATGAGACAGGCCTGTATTTTAGGGCTCTACCCAACAAAACGCTAACATTAAAAAAAGAAAAATGTGTTGGTGGTAAATATCCCAAAGAGAGGTTTACAATTTTGCATTGTGCAAAAAAAAAAGAAAAAACTCTTGATCATTGGCAGGGCAGCTAAAACTAGAGCATTTAAAAATATTAACTTAAACAACCTGCTGGTAACTTGGAAATATAATAATAAAGCTTGGATGACAGGAGAAATTATAACAGAGTCGTTGCAAAATCTGGATTGGAAAATGACAAAAGAAAAAATAAACATTTTGTTATTTTTAGACAATGCAGGATCTCATCCAAAAGACGCCCGCTTAAAAAGTATAAAAATATTGTTTCTGCCCCTTAACTGTACATCAGCTTGTCAACCACTTGACCAGGGAATTATAAAAAATTTTAAATTTATTACCGAAGTCTAATACTAAAACACCTGATAGTAAACACTGAAACTGCTGGTACAGCTTTTGAGTTAATTAAGAAAATTACGCCACTGGATGCAGTTTACTTTGCAAAAACTCCTTGGGAACAAGTAACCAAGGAAACAGTTAAAAATTGCTTCCATAAAGCGGGATTTAAGCATGAAAATATGCAAAGTGAAGACCAGTTAACTGAGGCTATTACATTTGATCCAGAAAATGACTTACCACTTAACGTACTTGCAGATATCCTTAAAAATAAGAATTTGTTGGAGTTGTCTGATAATCAAAACCTTAATGATTTTTTGAACATAAATGAAATTTGTATGTTGAAAATTTAGATTCAGAACAAGAAATTGCAAATCCAGTTAAAATACAAGGACTTTCCGAAGATTCTAATGTCGATGAGGTTTCAGTACCAACTGATGCTATCCTAAATTATAGTGATGTGATTACCCTAACCAAGCAGCTTAAAACTTTTGCAGAAGATCACGGAGATGCGGAGTTTTTAGAGCTTCTTTCCAAATTAGAAATACGATTTGTGGACGCCATTTTAAAGAAAAAGAGGAGACAAACAACAATATATGAACTTTTATATCCTATTATATTTATATGTATTTAAAGGTAACAAATCTTTGTCTTTTCCTAAAGTTTTAAGTTTTTTATTTATTTATTTATTTTTTAAAACATATGTACATACGTAAGTATACGTTTTAAATGACCCAAATTCTTTAATTACAGTTTTCATTAAGAAAACGATTTTCTTTTGCGGACACTAACGGAGGTTGGTCCCGTTAGTGTCCGCCCATGGGAGATTTTACTGTATATATACGTGTATATATATATATATATATATATATATATATATATATATATATATATATATATATATATATATATATATATATATACGATACACTTCAAAAGTAGAAATTAAATGCAATAAATTAATTAAATCATTAAAAGATAGTAAGTTTTTAGATGAAGCAACTGCTCGCACATTGTCACCTTATAATGGGATTTGTCCCAAATATTATGGTCTACCAAAAATACATAAACCGGATATACGTCTAAGACCAATAGTTTCCTGTGTAGGAGCATCTACACAACCACTTGCTAAATATATAGCCTCTATTTTAGAAACAGCTTTTTCTACTTTTTAATAAATTCAGAATTAAAAATACCTTCGAATTTGCAGAGAAGGTTACGGCTTTATCTTGCCAGAGGGTTTTGTACTTTCGATGTAGTTTCACTGTTTACTAACATTTCTCTAGACCTTATTATATCCATATTAAATGAACATTTCACATCAATAGAAGAAATATGTAACATTCCTAAAGAACAGTTTCTACTAATCATTACTTTTTTATATGAACATACGAGTACATTTTTCTCCTTCAATAGTACATTCTACAGAAAAAAAAAATTGGCGTCCCAATGGGAAGTGCTATTTCACCATTTCTGGCCGAAATTGTTATGAATAAACTTCTTTATTTTGTTATTTCAAAGGTGGAATTTGAATTTCCCCTTCTGTTTCAATATGTAAATGACTTACTAGTCGCTTTACCTGCCGGAAGTGTACTCTTAACATTTACAATTCTTTCAATCATAAATTAGTATTTACTGTTGAGGAGGAGACTAACTGTGTTGTTCCGTTTCTGGATACTAGGGTTGTACGCTCTGAAAATAATACAGTCAAACTTGACTGGTATAGGAAAAAATCAAGTTCGGGTAGATATATCCCATTCCATTCTTATCATCCTATGAAACAGAAACTGAATATCATCAGAGGACTAAAGAACAGAATAGATAAGATTTGCCACCCCTCATTCAAAGAAAAAAATGTAAAATCATCTTGTTGGACAATTACTACCCTAAAGCTCTAATTAAAAAGAATTTTCAAAGACCCCCTCTTCAAATCAATCCAACTGTCACCATTAATGTCGACATTAAAGTAGGAAAGTTACAATACATTGAAGGCCTTTCCCAGTCCTTGTCTTCTCTTTTTAAAAATACAAACATTAAAATTGCTAATTACAACATAAAAAGAATGAATTATTTTTATACTAATTTAAGAGATAAAACGGATCCTTTACAAAGATCTAATATAATCTATGGCATTCCCTGTCAATGTGGTTTGGTCTACGTTGGACAAACTTCACAAAGCTCTCTAAGAGATTAGCGTTACACAAAAGTGATAGTAAACACAAACCCAACGCAACTAGCTTGAGCTTACACGTAAATAATACAGATCACAGAGTACAATATAAACAACAGCTTCATTCTGGATGTTGAGACTAATTACTTCAGAAGAAGTTTCTTGGAAATGTGTTACATAAAAACCTGTAAAAATCATCTCAATCACAAAAAAGACATAGAAGGATTGAGCTCCACGTATACTTATTTACTAACACAAAACTATACCAAACCAATAAAAAAGAACGATCTTTATGAAAAAATTAGTTTCTAGTAAAGTTGACGTTTCTTTTCTCTTTCTGTCATTTTTGCTGTTTATTACCAATTACTTTTCTATGTCTTCTTGTTAAAATTAAATAATTAAAAAATTAAATATGACATATAATAAATAACATCCAGTATTAATATTCATATTCTTTTTCAAATTTATAAATTAGCCTATGAATCGCTTGGTTATAAAATTAAAGAATTAATATAATTAATATAATTACTAATAAACAACTCGTCGAAGAGTAACATTCATCAAATTTAAGTCCCTTTGTTATAAAATTAAAACTGAAAAATAGGTATCAATAATAAATAATTTGTCTAAGATTAGCATCCACCTAAAAAAATTTTTACCACATCCCTAACTTTAATGCTTTTATGGTTTTTTGTCGACCTGATGATGACATAGACTACCAACAAATAGTTACTAAACTCGACGTCAAAAATTTTAAAATGGAGTACCATTTCAACATCATGGTGTTTCTTGCAGTTGTGTTTCAGTCTTCAAAAAGTGTTTTTAACTAATGTTTATTGACAAAGTTTTATTTTTAATAATTGTGTAACTCTCTAAGTGTCTTTTAATCATGTTTGTGTAATCATACTTACTACCTGGCCAACAAAAATGCAAATTTCATTGTCTTCACCAAAGATGAATTAACTGCTAAATTTTTGTAAGTAAATTTCACATACAGTCTTACAATTTATTTAATCACATTTTTAAAAAAACGAACGTTTTGGTTTATTTTCTGTACCTGGTTTGCATTTTTAGAATCCAGAAGAAGCTACCATTAGGCAGCGAAAGCTCTATAATAAAAATAAAAAGCAGATACTAGAGCCTTTAGATCTTTGATTGCATCATCTCTTCTCCTTATAAGGGCGTGTCCCAGTAGTTAAACTTAGGATTGTTATATATATATATATATATATATATATATATATATATATATATATATATATATATATATATATATATATATATATATATATCTTGTGTATGTGTGGACATCACTCGAGAACAAATAATCCAATATTCTTGCAATTTCCTTTCACGTATACATACATTATCTGGTCCGGACTTTTTACTATGTTTGATTATGACTAATTCAGAGGCAACAGAAATCGGAAAGGTAGGACTTCATATTATTGTTATTACTTTCTTACAATTTATTTAATCACATTTTAAAACAAACGAACGTTTTGGTTTATTTTCTGTACCTGGTTGGAATTTTTAGAATCCAGAAGAAGCTACCATTAGGCAGCGAAAGCTCTATAATAAAAATAAAAAGCAGATACTAGAGCCTTTAGATCTTTGATTGCTCATCTCTTCTCCTTATAAGGGCGTGTCCCAGTAGTTAAACTTAGGATTGTTATATATATATATATATATATATATATATATATATATATATATACATATGTATATATATATATATATATATATATATACATATGTATATATATATATATATATATATATATATATATATATATATATATATATATTATATATATATATATATCTTGTGTATGTGTGGACATCACTCGAGAAACGAATAATCCAATATTCTTGCAATTTCCTTTCACGTATACATACATTATCTGGTCTGGACTTTTACTATGTTTGATTATGACTAATTCAGAGGCAACAGAAATCGGATAAGGTAGGACTTCATATTATTGTTATTACTTTCTTACAATTTATTTAATCACATTTTAAAACAAACGAACGTTTTGGTTTATTTTCTGTACCTGGTTGGAATTTTTAGAATCCAGAAGAAGCTACCATTAGGCAGCGAAAGCTCTATAATAAAAATAAAAAGCAGATACTAGAGCCTTTAGATCTTTGATTGCTCATCTCTTCTCCTTATAAGGGCGTGTCCCAGTAGTTAAACTTAGGATTGGTATATATATATATATATATATATATATATATATATATATATATATATATATATATATATATATGTATGTATATAAATATCTTGTGTATGTGTGGACATCACTCGAGAACGAATAATCCAATATTCTTGCAATTTCCTTTCACGTATACATACATTATCTGGTCTGGACTTTTACTATGTTTGATTATGACTAATTCAGAGGCAACAGAAATCGGAAAGGTAGGACTTCATATTATTGTTATTACTTTCTTACAATTTATTTAATCACATTTTAAAACAAACGAACGTTTTGGTTTATTTTTCTGTACCTGGTTGGAATTTTTAGAATCCAGAAGAAGCTACCATTAGGCAGCGAAAGCTCTATAATAAAAATAAAAAGCAGATACTAGAGCCTTTAGATCTTTGATTGCTCATCTCTTCTCCTTATAAGGGCGTGTCCCAGTAGTTAAACTTAGGATTGGTATATATATATATATATATATATATATATATATATATATATATATATATATATATATATATATATATATGTATGTATATAAATATCTTGTGTATGTGTGGACATCACTCGAGAACGAATAATCCAATATTCTTGCAATTTCTTTTCACGTATACATTATCTGGTCTGGACTTTTACTATGTTTGATTAAGACTAATTCAGAGGCAACAGAAATCGGAAAGGTAGGACTTCATATTATTGTTATTACTAAAATTGAATTATATAATAACATCTACGAAATTCTTTTTTAGAAGTATATGTTTACGAGAGAAGTACTGTGTTAATCAACTTACCGATTTTATTTCATCATCATCACAAACATAAAAAATCATTGTTTTTAGAAAAGATCCGTACAATATCCTACCGAAAAAATTTCTACTACGTCTTTTCCGGTTGAATTTCTCCTAGCAAACTGTCGAATCTACTTTCTGTCACGAAAGAAATACCTTTTTATTCAATTTCAACCGACATAAAACACTTTGAAAGAAATATTTCGCAGATCTTAGATTCTAATTTCTCTATGTCTCTATAAATATTTATTTTGGGGGAGCAATAACGTTTTCTCGGCTTATTTAAGTGGGAAAAGCAGTATTGTTTTTGGTTCCCGCATGTTATTCTACAAAATGGAACATTTTAATAAAAAAAATCAGACAAAATGGTTATTTTTGCATATAATGCTTTTAATGGAACTTTGACACTTCTAACATATTTATAACAAAGGCTTTATTTATTCATTGACTATTGTTTCGAAAAAAATAATTACTGTGCTTTTTCTAAGAGCAATCTACATTTTAGTCATAGCGCCAATTTACGTTGATTTAAGAGGAGAGGAAGCAATTATATATATATATATATATATATATATATATATATATATATATATATATATATACACTCCTGGACAAAATTAACGCAACAATATATTAAATCATACAAATCTCTATAATGAATTATTTCATAATTTTTTATGAACATTGGTTACTCTAAAAGTTAGAAAAAAACTTATTCGGATACTTTAAAAGTGAATTAGCTACCAAATTTCTCTATAAGATTCGAATTAAAATTATTCTTAAGACCTAGTAACAAAATCGTTGAAATTATATAATAATGAAAAGAAAAACTGGGACACTAGTAGCAAAATTAATGGTGTAACTGGGACACTAGTAGCGTGTGTTGCTCCTCTACTTCGAATGACAGCGTTTATGCGCCTAGGCATGCTTCTAATTAAATTTTGGATAAAATCTTGAGGAATTTGCTCCGATTCTGTGATAACTGCATTTTCAAGTTCCCTCATGTTTCTAGGTGCAGGTATATGACGTTTCACATTTTTCTTAAGGTGATCCCATACATGTTGTATCCGATTCAGATCCGGGCTTTTTTAGTGGCCATTGCATAATCGGTATATCAACTTGATTAAGATAATCGAGCCCTAGCCAAGTGAGGTCGAGCGTTGTCTTGCATAAATAGGAAATTGGGCTCCACAAAATAACCGAAAGGCATCACATGTTCTATTACAATATTCTCAAGATAGTAGTCAGCATTCATGGATCTCGTACGGACAGGAACTAACTCTGTGCGAGCATCAAAGCAGATGTCACCCCAGAACATAACAGAGCCACCGCCGAATGGAATCCTTGCAGAGATATTGCAAGGAGCAAACCTCTCTCCTGGTCTTCGCCATACTCGCTCATGACTATCTGGATGTTTAAGACTAGTTTCATCTGTGAAGAAAACTTGTTTCCAATCATCCACAGAGCAGTTTTCGTGATTTCGAGCAAAGCGTAACCTGGCAACTCTGTTCTCTCTAGTAAGCAAGGGCGCAGTGGCTGGTCTCCTACTGTTTAATCCAGCTTCATTTAACCGCCTTCTAACTGTTTTAGAAGAAATTGTGACATTGCGAACAGCTTCGAATTCGTTTCTTATTATAGAACTAGTGGCAGTCCTGTTTCTTAAAGCATATTGTCTTATAAAACGTTCATCTAGGTCGCTAGTGCATCGTTTTCGCCCTTGCCCTAGCCTTCTAGAATAAGTTCCTATTTCATTCAAGCGTCTTACCATACGACTTATTGTGGAACGATGTTTGCCTAACAAATTGGCAACATAACTCTGACAATATCCCTCGTCCAATAAAACTGAGGCTCGCACTACCTCGTGTTCAGTTAAATTCCTTGTTCGATTCATTTATCTAATTCTTCGGAGTCAAAAATAAAAGAGTCTACCACAAAAACGTATTACTTTGAAAAAGGGAACAATTTATAAGTTTACTTTTAAAGAAAATCCATCGCATTAATACAGAAAATTGTTTATCTTCTAAAAAATTCTTTAAAACTGTAAATCTAAACGAATTGTTTTGATTTCTGTCATGAACAACGAAACAAAATATGCATAGCCTACTACTCAAATACTCGTTAAACTTTAAAACTGACATAAGAAAAAGATTAATTAATTTTCAGATGGTTGCGTTAATTTTGTCCAGGAGTTTATATATATATATATATATAGATAGATAGATAGATATATATATATATATATATATATATATATATATATATATATATATATACACACTAACCTAATTATATTTAGGCTACTGCTATAAATAATTGTAAAACTTTAATTAATAAATAGTTCTATACTAATATTATTTTCTGGAGCAAAATGAATAAATTTCAAATTTTCAAACTTCCAGTTTTGTCAGCGACAGGTTTATTTAATATTTTGAATAACACAACTGAGGTAATACTTCAAATTATTTCACAAAGCGTGTCAAGTATTTTTGAAAAAAATTAGTTTACACTCATTATACAACAGTGAAGATGTTGAAATTTAATTGGAGTTGTCAATTGAAGGGCTTACATTTTATACACTAATGAAATACGGTGAAGAAATATTCTGCTGATTGAAAAGTTAACGAAACTAATTTAAAATGTGTATGTTATTGCAATATTTTTCCAAGATTTAATATCATTCACTATACAATATGCCACTTTACCATATATTAGTGTTCCGTATGGAATACTTATAAGATGACTGTCTGTCTGACTGTCCGTCTGTTTGTCTGTCTGTCTGTCACACCCGATTTTCTCCGAAACTATTCACGTTATTCTTCAATCGCTGTAAATTGTACTCGGTGGGAAACACAGTTCTGGGCAAATTATTCCTAAGGGATGATGTTCTCCATATAAAAGACTACTTGAAAAGCATTGTACGAAGAGTAACAAGCTAAACCTCATACGGGAATAATTTACGTGCTGTGCCAGAAGTACGTTTTCACCAACTCAACCGTTTATACAGGGTGTCCTAGTATTCCGTGTACATAGAATTACTGTGGATTTCTGGAATAAAATTATGACCATTTAACCCAGCTTACCTTAATATGCTTAAAATTTATCAATTACATCAACCAAAAAACCTGGAAATACTTTCAAAATACTATTGAAACTCAACAATATTTAACGATCCCCCACCACTTTCGCCCCCTTCTTGGGTTATTATAAAAAGTAACAAAAAAATAATCTGATTTTTTAATTTCTCGACTCTAAAAACCTTTTAAAGGCCATACAACGCTCTATATAGGAAACAACTTTTCTAATCTCTTCCCCCATCCCCTTGACCCTCGCAATTTTACTATAAATATCTATGCCTAATATTTGTTTGTTATCTCAACAAAGAGCCAGCTATTAAAACCATACAAAATTTATCGACTCTCACCCCAAGGGATTAACCTTTGCCTTAAGCTATTTCGTGGAAAAACTATGAGGTTTATCCCATTATTAGGTATTATATATGTCCCAAGTTTAAAATTGGTATCTCATTTCCTCAGAGAATTATCATGCTAACCGAGTGAATATTTTTCGTATTCTAGAAACCCTAAAACGCGAAAAAACGGCAAAAATCTCGGGATGCGATTTTTTTCGCGAATAAAATAGTGTATTACACAAATTGTCACATTGAAATAAATTAGAACCACAATTAAAATTTCAAGTGGTTTTCAAAGCATGTAAGATCCTGATTATTCAACTTTGATATAGGTTAGTGACTTACTTTAGTAATTACTAATAATCTGTTAAAAAAGACCTTAACTTAGAAAATCCTCCACATAAGACTCGCAGCTTTTATGAACAATGAATTATTAAATGGATTTATTTAAAATAAATTAATTCTGTCCATCCATCTCTATTTGAGTGACATTTATTTTGCTTCTAATCACTCACGTAAATATTTATTTTTCAGTTAACGAACGGAGTTAAATGGGAAATACAGTTGCCAGTTTTAGAGGCGTACATATAATATGGCAAGTCATATTAGTCAGCTGAGAAAATCGACCGCATTGTTTTTTTAAATGCTTGCTGTTTTTTTATTTCCATTTTACCTTTTCTTCACATTTTGACGATTCTTACATCACGAAAAATAATCACTCATTTCCGTCCGTCTGTCAGTCTGTTAGCACGGTAACTCTCAAACGAAATAAGATATCAATTTCAGAAGGGGTGAACAGGATAGAGCTCGATAAATTTTATGTGGTTATATAAAAACAACACTATGTTTTAATTTCCAATATATTTAAAGTAACTTGACAATTGTTTCACCATACAATGGCTTCTTCAGAAGTAAATAAGAAAGAAAAATATTTGGTTGTAATCCTGGTTATATAGTGCTTAAAACTATCCTTAATTACCTAAGATTATGCTAATCATTTTATTATATTATTTACAGACAGAATTATTTTAAGAATGCAAATCTGTGGTACTATTTCCGAGAACTAATAAAAATTAAGTAAGGGTGAATGGTTTAAGTCTACCTGTTCGTTTAATAATTGATTGGAGTTTTTCCGTTTGTTAATTTCAAGACATTCAAGCAAATTTAATTTTTTAGATTTACTTTGTACATGTAGGATTTTTAACGTATCATCAAAATTATGGGATTCGTTCATTATATGGGTTGCCTAAAGTGAATTGTTCTTATTTTTTAAATAACTATGTTTATGTTCTTTAATGCGAGTTTCAAAAGATCTACAAGTTTTTCCTACGTAGGTTTTAGTACAAGATCCACAATTTAATAAATAAACTCCAGATTTTAAGGATTTCTTAGATTTGGTTTTGTTATTCAAATTATACTCCCTAAGGAATTACTGGTTTTGAATGCTATTTTATTGTTCTTTTTTATTAAATGTTTGGAAATTGTTCTAGTTATTTTCCCTGTGTATGTGAGTGTACTAAATTTTCCTTTTTTGTCATTAATTGTGAGGTAAATTAGAGAGATTGCTTGTTTAAAGGATTTTTTATTTAAGATATTATTTATAATGTTGGGGTCATAGCCATTATTAATTGCTATTTGTTTGATTATGATGAATTCTTTGTTAAAATTAGTTTTAGTCATAGGGATGTGTAACATATGTGACTGTAGTGTCGACAAAGAAACCGCAGAAGAACAAGAGCCATGTATTCTTAAACCTGAAGTCAGGGAGGCTATTCAAAAGTTAAAGATAGAAAACCAGCAAGGTACTGATGAAATCACTGCGGAAATAATAAAGATGAGGAAGGAAGGAACCGCCATGACTATGCTATATCAACTGTGTAATGTGGTATGGAAGACTGGAAGAAGGCCGAAAGCCTGGTGCGAAGTTGTATTTATACCCTTGCATAAGAAAAGATCCCCTTGGATTGCAGCAACTATAGAACAATCGCTCTAGTGTCACACGCTGCTAAGGTGTTTTTTCTGGATCCTAAAATGAAAGATTCAAAACTTTTCTGCTGCCGCAAAATATCTACCGAACAATCAGGCTTCGTTCTAGGAAGAGGAACTAGAGAATAAATTCTCAAGATACGCTAGATAATAGAAAAAGTCAGGGAATTACAGATAACCACCTATACCTGTTTTATGGATTACTCTAAAGCTTTCGACTGCATACAATGGAACAAACTCTGGTCGATTCCAATCAGCATGGGAACACCTATACAGCTTGTAAACCTTATCGGATTCCTGCATGAGAACACAAATGGCAGAATTAAACTGAATAATTCTTTTTCCGATCCCTTCAACGCAGAAGCCGAATTGAGACTGGGCTGTATTCTGTCACCCTTACTTTTTAACATATATAGTGAACATATAATGAAGGACTGTTTTGGATGGCTGGAGTGGAGGGTGTGACAATCGGAAAAAAGTTAAGTAACCTTATATATCCGGATGATACTCTGATACTTGCAACTTCAATACAAGACCTAGAATCAATTATGGAGCGCCTGGAAATAACTAGCAAAAACTATGAATTGACAATTAATGAAGCGAAAACCAAAGTTATGACTGTTAGTCGTAATGAAGATCTATCACACATAAATGAAATTGCTGGTTTCACTGTTTTAGACCAACTATTTGGGGATCCCTCCTAACTAATAATGGTGGTTGTGAAACGAAAATAAACAGACGTTTGGCTATGGCCAGAAACTCGACGATTAAACTCACTAAGATCTGGAAAAAATACAAAGTTAAGACTGCTATAATGTACATATATATATATATATATATATATATATATATATATAATATATATATATATATATAAAGGGTGTTTTTTTATAGAGGGTATAAAACTTTAAGTTGGCCACACTTTTTTAACTGGCGGCCATTTTGTCAGCTGTCAAGTGATTTATGTTTAGTTTGGTTTGGCATTTCAACATGAATAGACTGACGCCTGAACAACGCTTCCAAATTGTGCAAATTTATTTTGAAAATCATGGTTCTGTTCGAAATACGTATCGCGCACTAGGTCCATTTTACGGTCAACATAATCGTCCA
>CM032449.1:216521439-216528939 GCA_019049505.1 Pachyrhynchus sulphureomaculatus
AAAGAAAAATATTTGGTTGTAATCCTGGTTATATAGTGCTTAAAACTATCCTTAATTACCTAAGATTATGCTAATCATTTTATTATATTATTTACAGACGGAATTATTTTAAGAATGCAAATCTGTGGTACTATTTCCGAGAACTAATAAAAATTAAGTAAGGGTGAATGGTTTTAAGTCTACCTGTTCGTTTAATAATTGATTGGAGTTTTTCCGTTTGTTAATTTCAAGACATTCAAGCAAATTTAATTTTTTAGATTTACTTTGTACATGTAGGATTTTTAACGTATCATCAAAATTATGGGATTCGTTCATTATATGGGTTGCCTAAAGTGAATTGGTCTTATTTTTTAAATAACTATGTTTATGTTCTTTTAATGCGAGTTTCAAAAGATCTACAAGTTTTTCCTACGTAGGTTTTAGTACAAGATCCACAATTTAATAAATAAACTCCAGATTTTAAGGATTTCTTAGATTTGGTTTTGTTATTCAAAATTATACTCCCTAAGGAATTACTGGTTTTGAACGCTATTTTATTGTTCTTTTTTATTAAATGTTTGGAAATTGTTCTAGTTATTTTCCCTGTGTATGTGAGTGTACTAAATTTTCCTTTTTTGTCATTAATTGTGAGGTAAATTAGAGAGATTGCTTGTTTAAAAAGGATTTTTTATTCAAGATATTATCTATAATGTTGGGGTCATAGCCATTATTAATTGCTATTTGTTTGATTATGATGAATTCTTTGTTAAAATTAGTTTTAGTCATAGGGATGTGTAACATATGTGACTGTAGTGTCGACAAAGAAACCGCAGAAGAACAAGAGCCATGTATTCTTAAACCTGAAGTTAAAGAATAGAAAACCAGCAGGTACTGCGGAAATAATAAAGATGAAGGGAGGAACCGCCATGACTATGCTATATCAACTGTGTAATGTGGTATGGAAGACTGGAAGAAGGCCGAAAGCCTGGTGCGAAGTTGTATTTATACCTTTGCATAAGAAAAGATCCCCCTTGGATTGCAGCAACTATAGAACAATCGCTCTAGTGTCACACGCTGCTAAGGTGTTTTTCTGGATCCTAAATGAAAGATTCAAAACTTTTCTGCTGCCGCAAATATCTACCGAACAATCAGGCTTCGTTCTAGGAAGAGGAACTAGAGAATAAATTCTCAAGATACGCTAGATAATAGAAAAAGTCAGGGAATTACAGATAACCACCTATACCTGTTTTATGGATTACTCTAAAGCTTTCGACTGCATACAATGGAACAAACTCTGGTCGATTCCAATCAGCATGGGAACACCTATACAGCTTGTAAACCTCATCGGATTCCTGCATGAGAACACAAATGGCAGAATTAAACTGAATAATTTTTTTTTTCCGATCCCTTCAACGCAGAAGCCGAATTGAGACTGGGCTGTATTCTGTCACCCTTACTTTTTAACATATATAGTGAACATATAATGAAGACTGTTTTGGATGGCTGGAGTGGAGGGTGTGACAATCGGAAAAAAGTTAAGTAACCTTATATATCCAGATGATACTGTGATACTTGCAACTTCAATACAAGACCTAGAATCAATTATGGAGCGCCTGGAAATAACTAGCAAAAACTATGAATTGACAATTAATGAAGCGAAAACCAAAGTTATGACTGTTAGTCGTAATGAAGATCTATCACACATAAATGAAATTGCTGGTTTCACTGTTTTAGACCAACTATTTGGGATCCCTCCTAACTAATAATGGTGGTTGTGAAACGAAAATAAACAGACGTTTGGCTATGGCCAGAAACTCGACGATTAAACTCACTAAGATCTGGAAAAATACAAAGTTAAGACTGCTATATATGTATATATATATATATATATATATATATATATATATATATATATATATATATATATATATATAAAGGGTGTTTTTTTATAGAGGTATAAAACTTTAAGTTGGCAACACTTTTTTAACTGGCGGCCATTTTGTCAGCTGTCAAGTGATTTATGTTTAGTTTGGTTTGGCATTTCAACATGAATAGACTGACGCCTGAACAACGCTTCCAAATTGTGCAAATTTATTTTGAAAATCATGGTTCTGTTCGAAATACGTATCGCGCACTAGGTCCATTTTACGGTCAACATAATCGTCCATCAGAGCAATTAATTCGATTAACTATGGAACGTTTTCGCACCACGTTTACTCTAAATGATAATACGCATCCACAGAGACGTCGTACAGTGCGTACAAAGAAGTCATTGCTGCTGTAGAGCGTAGCGTAAAGGAAGACCCGAATCAGTCTATCCGCCATCGTGCACAGGAATTGGATATGTGTCCATCCACTTTATGGAAGATTTTGCGGAAAGATCTTGGTTTGCGTGCTTACAAAATCCAACTCGTGCAACAATTGAAGCCACAACGATCACCTAGCAAGGCGTAGATTCGGTGAATGGGCCCAAAACAAGATTGCCGTTGATCCCGATTTTCATAAGCGAATTTTGTTGAGCGATGAAGCTCACTTTTGTTTGAATGGATACGTCAATAAACAAAACTGCCGTATTTGGAGTAACGATAATCCTCAAGTGTATGTTGAGACACCGTTACATCCAGAAAAACTGACTGTTTGGTGTGCTTTATGGGCTGGTGGAATCATTGGTCCGTACTTCTTTAAAAACGATGCTGGTCAGAACGTTACAGTCAATGGTGACCGCTATAGAGCCATGATTACTGACTTTTTCGTTCATCAATTGAACAACCATGATGTGCAGGAGCTGTGGTTTCAACAAGACGGGCGCAACATGTCACACAGCTCGTGCCACAATTGATTTATTGAAGGAAACGTTTGGTAACCGCATAGTTTCACGTTTCGGACCCGTGAATTGGCCTCCAAGATCGTGCGATTTAACGCCGCTAGACTATTTTCTGTGGGGATATGTGAAGTCGCTAGTCTACGCCGATAAGCCCGAAACGATTGACCACTTGGAGGACAACATTCGCCGCGTTATTGCCGATATACGGCCACAAATGTTGGAAAAAGTCATCGAAAATTGGACCTCCAGATTAGACTACGTCCGAGCCAGCCGTGGCGGTCATATCCCAGAAGTCATATTTAAATTATAATGCCAGAAGATTATCTTTCGAATAAAGTAAATTTCATGTCAATTTAAAAAATTCATCTTTGTTTTATTCCATTTCAAAGTTCTATACCTCTATAAAAAACACCCTATATATATATATATATATATATATATATATATATATATATATATATATATATATATATATATATATATATATATATATATATATATATATATATATATATTTATATATATATATTTAAGGGTCTGTTACAGTTGACGCTGTCTCCCTTCTCTCAGCCTCGCGTTCCATTCTCTTCGATCTTCCCAGTCCCCTTCCAGTAACCCTCTGTTTTCCATTGCCTCGACGTCATCCCGCCATGAGCGCCTAGGTCTTCCCCTCTTTCTTCTTCCAATTAGACTCCACTCTGTGATTTTCTTAATCCACCTTCTGTCGTCGCTTCTCCTTACGTGACTATACCATTTCAATCGTTTTTTCTTCTAAGGCATGTACTGCGTCTTTTGTTATTCCTATTCGCGTTCTTATTTCCTCATTCCTAATCCTATCAGTCCGGGTCACCCTACAACACCTTTTCCAACATTCCATCTCTACCGCGTTTATTTTTGATTTATATTTCTTGTTAATGGTTCATGTTTCTGCCCCATATGTCATGATACTTTCAATAATTGTTCTGTATTTTCTAACTTTGTTTGCTTTCGTTATGTGCTTATCCCATAAGATTGAGTTTAACTGTCTGATGCAGGTTCTCGTTTGTCCCAATCTCGATTTCATTTCTTCTTCGGATGTTGCTTCTCTTGTTATTATGGTGCCCAGGTATTTAAATTTTCCAGTTCTTTTAATTGTTACGTTCTCTTCAATTTCTAGATCTTCTATTTCTCCTGTTTTAGTTGTTAAGTATTCCGTCTTATTAAAGTTTATGTCTAGCCCAGCTTTATCATACTCTTCCTTCAGTTTCCTCACCATATAGCTGAGATCTTCTTCGTCCTGTGCCATGACGACTTGGTCATCTGCGAAACTCAAGCTGTATAAGTAGTCGTCTCTTACTAGGACTCCCATACTAGATTTTAAACCGTATCGGAGAGGTTGTACACCCTTGTAGTAGTCCTTTCGTTGTTCTAATTTTGGCCCCTAACTTATTACCAATTTTGACTCTGTTATTATTATTTCTGTATATCGCTTTTACTGCTTTTATTAATACTTTATCGATTTCCATGTTTGACATTGCTTTCCAGAGGTGACTTCTAGCGACTGAATCGTAAGCTTTTCTTATATCGATGAAAGCTAGGTGGATTTCTCTGTTTTTGGCTAGTTCCTTTTCCATAAGTTGCTTGACTGTATATATGTGATTAATACAGGACTTCCCAGCCGTATGGTAAATCCTGCTTGGTCTTCCCCTATTTTGCCTTTTATATTGTCTTCTATTTTATTCTTAATTACTTTCTCATACAGTCGTCCAATGCTTGAAATGATACTGATGCCTCTATAGTTTTCACATTTCCTTCGGTCACCTTTTTTAAAAATTGAGGCTATGTGCGCTTCGGTCCATTCATTAGGTATTCTTTCTCCATTTATAGCCCTGTGGAACATGCTTCTTATTATTTGATGCAGTTTCTCTAATCCGAATTTGATTAATTCATTGACCATTCCTCCCGATCGAGCTGCTTTCCGGCAATGATTTTATGGCCTTCTTTACGTCCTCATATTTTATTTCTACCTCCTCATGTTCGTTTTGTTGTTGTTCGTCATCTTCGTCTCTATTCTAGAACGCTGGTCTGTCTTCTGTTAGTAGTTTTTTATAATAGTTATCCCATTGGCTCCCTTGAATGTAAGGTATATGGGATTTTTCTTTGGAGTTTATTTTCATAGCTCTAATCGTTCTCCATGCCTCCGTACTTCGTGTTCCACCTATATGGTGTTCGATGTTTGCACATGCTTTTGCCTATTTCTCGTTCTTCTCTTTATTTATTAATCTTTTCGTTTCTCTATTTTTCTCTCTATACCTTCTTAAGTCCTCCTCTGACTTGGTGTTCATCCATTTCTCATAGAGTTTCTTCTTTTCTCCGATGACATTTTTCGTTGTTTCATTTATAGTGTCGATGCGTTGTTTGTTTTCCCTGTCGTCTTCTCCTAAGGCTTCGTAGGCGGCTTCCTTAATACTTTCTTTGACGTGGTCGTATGTTTCTTCTAAACTGTCCTACTCAAAATCTGTTAGTTTTTCATCTAGTCTGCGCTTGTAGAGATCTCTTATTGTCCTGCAACAGTCGTATTTTGAATTTTTTTTGGTGTTCCGTACGGAACATTTATAAGATCGCTTCGGTGTCTGTCCGTCTGTCACACCCGATTTTCTCCGAAACTTTTTGTCATAGAAAGTTGAAATTTGGTAATAATATAGAAATTGATGGCCTCATCAGAGCCATGTAGTTTTGAAAGTTAAATTTTGACTTAAGGGGTTAGTTTTTGGGGGTGAAAAAAAATTTTTTTACTAGGTAATCTAGTGTGGTGTCAAATGAAAGGTTGTGAACACACGAGTAAAAAATATATATATAATGTAATACTTGCGCGCACTTTTCTTTGTATTATTTTTAAAAAATCGCGAAAAATCGCTGTCCACCCGCCTTATCTCGAAAAGTACTTATCACAAAATTTTTAAAAAATTCTGGAATATTCTACACGGGGTGTAGATTGAACGAAAATTATCACGAGTGCATTACCTGTAATAATTTATCTGGTATATAAAAAAACAGAAATTTCAAGGTCATCAATTTTCAGTAAAGATTGGAAATAAACTTTGTTGAAAACTCATTTGGGGTGTGTTTTGTGAAGTCACTGATCATTTTATACTTCCGTTACAACATTTTTTATTTTAAAAGCAATCAACGTAAGGAACACTAATTGTGCAAGTTCAACCTGCACTTGACCGGTTATTTTTCTTAAGACTGCTATCCAGCTTCATATTTCCCATAGCAACTTAACGTATCGGAAACATAGATCATTAAGCAAGCTGATAACAGACGAATCGATGCGCTTGAGATATGGATATATCGAAGAATCCTCAGAGAATCATATACCGAACACCGTACTCATGTATTTATTTTTGAAGAGCTTAGTATAAATGGCCGACTTTCAAATATAATTAGCAGACAGTACCTGAAATATTTTAATCACGTGATGAGAAAAGTGGATGCCATAGAAAAGCTTGTAGTAACGGGGGAGGTAAAAGGCTGCGGTCTCCACCAAGATGGTCCGACCAAGTAAGATCTCTCCTTGGTATGGGTATGCACGAGTCAAGTCAGGTCGCTTAGAATCGAGATGCTTGGAGATTGACTGTTGAGGCAGCAATTGTATAATGTTACTGGTACTCCTATTGGGGTAAAAGGATTGAGAGAGAGAATATATCAGATTGTCTGGTCAGTCAATCTGTTAGCACTATAATTATCAAACAAAATGATATTATATTATGTACTTGAAATATGAATGAAACCTATAGTTTTTGAGCAATAGAGTTTCAGGAAAAAGGCGTTGCGGGTCGATACTTTGAATGTTACTGGTATTATGGAAATTTAATTTCCCTTTACTTGAGAAAGTCAAATTCGGTCTTTATTTTGCATGTTTGCGAGAAAAGTACTGGATAAATTGGTTTACCAACTTGTCGTATCTACCTAGTCATGAAAGTAACATGCTACTCTCCACCTCTAAAAAAATCATTTTATGGAAAGTTGATAACGACCATTTTTTGGGACTCTCTAGGAATTTTGCTTCGTAAATATATGGAAAAAAGTCCACAAATAATGGACAAGTTTACGGAAGTACGATCCCAAATGTGAAGTGAGTATTAGAGAAAAACAAAAAGAATAGTTTGCTCGTAATAAAATCCCCCTCTGATTAAATGGACACATGTATTTTCTTCTAAGAGTGATCTACTATTACATTAGCTTTCTTAACCTTCTAAAGTTTATTAATATTGGGATAAATAAAACAGGGAAAGGTATGTTATATTTTACAGTAAAAATTGATAAAATAAACCTCATACTGCAATGATTCGTTCGTTATGTAGGTTTGCATCAAACGAAATATTGCCCGAAACAAACTATACTTTTTAACTATATGTAAACAAATACAAAAATGGTTTGTTTACATTTTATTAACATTCATTTATCCTGTTATTCTTGTTGGACAATTTTCTAGTAATACATCGTTCGTTACAGTTCATTCTATTTTATATTTCCTGCAAATTTTCGTGCAAATGGGTAATTATTTACTTGATCACCCCGCCCTCGCAGGGGATAGGGATTTTTTAGGAGTTGTAGAGGGGATTTACTCTAACATATTCCCGTTTTTTTTTTATGGGTCTAGCACACGTGCTGCAGGGAAGTCCTTAAAGCGCTACAGGAGCGACACGTGAGCG
>CM032449.1:216531439-216571085 GCA_019049505.1 Pachyrhynchus sulphureomaculatus
CTAAAAATTGAAATTTTCTGTTTTGGATGTTCAATAGGACGCACAAACTTTTTTAATATATATATATATATATATATATATATATATATATATATATATATATATATATATATATATATATATATATAGTAGAACCCCGGTTATCCGAGGTAACGTGGGGGGGCACCCTCCTAGGATAACTGAAAACTCGGATAATCCGTATTTGTTTTTTATTCATTCAAAAAATAAACACCAATACTTTAAACCGATGTACTAACGTTTTTAACATATAAATAGGTACATACATTATAAAACAGTGAAATAGGTATCTATGCGCTTCTGTTTCATATTGCATCTTCTTTTTCTCGCTGCAATGTTTCTCCATCTATTAAGAAGAAGCAAATCCGCTGAGGTGGCCTCTGGTTGTTGTTCGATATACTTCAAAGCTTTTTCCAAAGAAGTAAAACCTTCTTGATGAGAGATCTTAGTGGGAGACTGTTCATCCACCGCCGCTTCGTCATCGTCATCGTCATCTGATTTTTCGGTTTCATTAAAGGCATTCGTTATTTCTTCAACACACATTTCTTCTTCTAAATCATCTGCTATAATAAATTCAACAACATCTTCTCGCAACCTTTTAATTTTTGCATTAATTCAAATAAACTTTTTTCTTTTTCTTCTATCTCGCTGTCAAAATTTGAACAGGACATTTCTCCAGGGCTTCTCAATTTCAAAGTTAATTCATTTAATGAAGTATCATCTTCACTGTCATTAGAGTCCTCAAAATCAATAACTTTTGACGAAGATTTTTGAATAGTGGTAGTACGCACATAATCCCAAGCTTGACTTACCCAGTAAATAACATTTTTCAGTATAACCTTTCTCATCTCATTGACACTATCCTCCTTTTCTGTGTATTCTAACAGATGTTCAAGATATAAACGTCTATAATTTTTTTAATGTTTTCGAGGATATCTTGATCCATTGGTTGCATTATGCTGGTTATATTTGGAGGAAAAAATTTTACAACAATTTCGCCCACATGAAGTCCTTCTCCAGGATGAGAGGGGGCATTATCCATTAATAAAATTGCTTTAATAGGAAGACAGTTTCTGTTCAAAAATTTAGTCACAGATGGCACGAACTCTTCTTTAAATCAGTTAGTAAATAAGGTCGCATCCATCCATGCGCTCTTCTGACTTTTGTAATAGACTGGTAGCGCTTTGAGTGAGATGTCTTTTAAAGCACTTGGACGTGCAGACTTACCAATCACCATCAGTGGGATTTTGTGCTTGCCAGATGCATTGGAACATACCATTATAGTTAATCTTTCCTTATTTCGTTTGTGCCCAGGAGCTGATTTTTCCTGTCGGGGTGCCAATGTTTTTGATGGAAGCATTTTATAATTCAGACCAGTTTCGTCACAGTTGTAAATTTGATCACATGTGTATCCACAATCTTCCATTTGCTTTTTAAAGTTCTGCTTAAACTTCTTAATTGATGACACATCAGCACAAAGTTTTTCACCACATACAGTCAGTTGTCGTACACCGTACCATTTTTTCCAGCAGTTAAGCCATCCAGAACTGGCGGTAAACTGGTCTATCTCTGGGAATTGCCTACTAATCATTATTGCTTTCTGTTGTAAAATTGAACCTAACAGAGGCACACCTTTCGATCTCTGTTGGTTAAACCACATGAATAAAGCTTCGTTAACCTTTTCATAGCCGCCGGTTTTCATTGATTTTCTTCCTGAGGACGAGGAGGCTTGATTTATACACCACTCTTCTATTTTTGTGCGGTTTCTTTTCCAATCCCCAACTGTTACCTCACCTACTCCATAATCTCGTGCAACAACTTTAATTGTCTCTCCTGCTTCAATTCTTCTGATGACTTTTAATTTTTCTTCAATAGGAACGACGATTCTTTTACACTTGTTTTGCTCCATTATAATACGACAAACATATATTCAAACAAAACAGCTCGTATTAATTATACTTAACTACCAGAATTCCAACCTCCGTAGTAAATGCTATAACGCACTGCATTCACGCAAATTTACATGCTGAAAGAGTCCAAATACATAAATAGGAGAACCCTTCACACGGGCCAGGGAGATTTTCCGAAGGCCCCGACGATTTTAAATGGAAATATGTACATACATATTTTAGAAGCACGGTTAATCCGGAGCTCGGATAATCCGGAGTACGGATAATCGCGACTCGGTTAATCGGGGTTCTACTGTATATATATATATATATATATATATATATATATATATATATATATATATATATATATATATATATATATACATATATATATATATATATATATATATATATATATATATATATATATATATATATATATATATGTATATACATATATATATATATATATATATATATATATATATAATATATATATATATATATATATATATATGTATATATATATATATATATATATATATATATATAATATATATATATATATATATATATATATATATATATATATATATATATATTTATATATATATATATATATATATATATATATATATATATTTATATATATATATATATATATATATATATATATATATATATATATATATATATATATATATATATATATATATATATATATATATATATATATATATATATATATGTATATACATATATATATATATATATATATATATATATATATATATATATATATATATATATATATATATATGTATATATATATATATATATATATATATATATATATATATATATATATATAAATATATATATATATATATATATATATATATATATATATATATATATATATATATATATTTATATATATATATATATATATATATATATATATATATATATATATATATATATATATATATATATATATATATATATATATATATAGGGTGGCGCATACGTAACGTTATGATTTAATAAGTGAATAAATTTTTTGTTAACGTCTTTTTTTTATTTATTTTTTCAGATTTAACTTTGAAAATCTGGGAAATTTATGATGGAAAGACTCAGCACAGAACAAAGAACCAAAGTTGTTCAATTTTATTATGAAAGTCAGCATTCGATTATTCAGACACAAAGATCATATCGAAATTTCTTTCATGTTCGAAATGCACCTAGCGCTCCAACAATTTACCGATTGGTTCAGCGTTTTCGGCAACAAGGAGCTGTCTGTGATCTTCCGCGTGCTGGAAGACCTCGTGCAGTTCGAAATGATGTGAACATTGCTCGGGTGCAAGCAAGTATTGAGGAAAACCTCGAAACTTCCACCAGGCGACGTTCTCAGCAGTTGGTGATGTCTAGGCGGTCTTTGCAAAGAATTTTACATAATTTACACCTTTTCCATATAAGATTCAATTGGTTCATGAGTTAAAACCAAATGATGCACGAAGACGCATTCAATATAGTCGCCGTTTGCAAGAATTGTGCCTAGAAAATAACGAGTTTATTCACAAGCTCATAATGAGCGATGAGACCCATTTCCACCTTAATGGTCACGTAAATAAACAAAATTGCAGAATATGGGGCACCCAAAATCCAAGAATAATTGTTGAACATCAAATGCACCCACTTAAATGCACAGTATGGTGTGGAATAACTTCAGAAAAGATCACTGGACCATATTTTTTCGAAAACGACGAACAAGTTGTGGTTAATGTGAATGGCATTCAATACCGGGCAATGATTGAAAATTTTTTAAGGCCCGAGGTAGAGAACAATCCAGAATTGTGGTTCCAACAAGATGGAGCCACAGCTCACACAGCTCGTCCAACTATGGCTCTCCCGCGCGAAATTTTTGCCGATCGAATAATATCGCGTTTTTCTGATTTTAACTGGCCACCGCGTTCGCCCGATTTAACGGCTCCCGATTTTTTTCTTTGGGGTTACCTAAAGAGTAAGGTATATGCCAATAAGCCAAGAACCATCCAACAGCTTAAGGCGAATATCCGAGAAGAAGTGAGGGCGCTGGGACCTAAAATTCTAAGAAAAGTTATGGGAAATACTCTGGAAAGAGCACGTCAGGTCGAAGCAAACAATGGGCACCATTTGAAAGATATTATCTTCAAAACATAATGTGAACATATTTCCAAACTATATTCTAAATTTTAATAAACGCCAACGTTAAATAAAATCAGAAAGAAAAAATTATTCATTAAATAAATCATAGCGTTACTTATGCGCCACCCGATATATATATATATATATATATATATATATATATATATATATATATATATATATATATATATATATATACATATTTTTTTTTTTTTTGTTGAGTGTAAGGTTCTTTAATCTTGGTATATATATATATATTTTTTATATTTTACGTGTTCTTGGAATTAGATCATTAAAACTGTTCTTGGTTTTGTTATATATTTATTAACGTTTCGACCTTCGGAAGAGGTCTTCTTCAAAATTTGCTCTAAAAGATTACATTAGAAGAATTAAATATAGCTAGTATTAATCCGTTTGTTGTATATTTCGGGGTTAAATATTTGTGTCTTTTCGTAGTTTTTAATTTAATAAATTAACTGTATACATTAATGAGAGCCTTACCTTAGAAAGTAGTTCATTTCGTGGGGTGTTGAGTTTAAAACACTATTAATATCACATTTTTCTTTCTACAAAATGTATACCAAAAAAATAACAATAAACTTATTGATCGATGGGAACAAAAACAATATATATCCCCCAACACCGCAAAATCACTGAAAATTCGAAATGCAGTTCCACCAAAAATATACGGTCTTCCTAAACTCCATAAAGAAAACGTTCCATTACGACCCATTGTATCATGTATCCAATACCCATATGCTTCACTTTCCAAACACCTGAAAGATATCTTACACAAAATCTTATATAAAAATGACCACTACATTAAAGATTCTTTCCAATTTAAAGATAAACTTAAAAACATAAAACTTCCAAATAATTATATCTTAATATCACTTGACGTCATATCACTATATACCAGTATACCCATAGCATTAGCCGTTAAAACCATTAAGAAAAACTGGGATAAAATTAAACAATTCACCGATATTGAGTGAATTTATAAACGCAACAGAACTTATCCTAAAATCGATGTATTTCCAATACGAAAATAAAATTTACGAACAAATAGATGGGTGTGCAATGGGAGCATCTATTTCCAGCGTAATTGCACAATTAGTAATGGAAGACTTAGAAACTGATATCATACCAAAATTAAACTTCAACATTCCATTTTTTTACAGATATGTTGATGATTGCTTGATCGCTATACCTAAAAACCAAATTAATTATATCATACAAAAATTCAACAGTTACCACAAAAACATTCAATTCACATTCGAAACAGAAGACAACAATAGGATAAATTTCTTAGATGTAACTTTACACCACAATAATGAAAATATAAAAACTGAATGGTATACTAAAAATACATGGTCTTCTAGATACCTTAATTATGAATCACACCACCCGAATTCACAAAAAAAATCTGTAATCATAGGTCTAGCAGATAGAGCAATCAAGCTTTCTAACACAGAATACAGAGAGAGTGCAATAACCAAAGCTAAAGAAGCATTAACACTTAACAAATATCCGACGTACCTTATAAACAAAATCTTCAAACAACGAATACATAACTTTTACAATACCCCAATAAGTAAAAAATTATCCAACAACAACCATAAAACATATATTGCACTACCGTTTATAAATGGCCTATCCCAACCACTCAAAAAACTTTTTGAAAACTACAAAATCCGGTTATGTCATAAATCATATAATCGGCTCTCATCCAATTTTTCCAGGCTTAAAACCAAAACCCCAAATAATAAAAAAAGTAACATAGTCTACGAAATCAAATGTAATAACTGCGAAGGAATATACGTCGGGCAAACAAGCCAATATCTAGAAAATAGAATCAAAGGCCATAAATACAACAAAAAAATAGCACAGCCCTTACGAATCATGAAATAAATAAAAGCCATACCTTTGATTTCAAAAACATCAAAATTATCAACACCGAAATAAATACAAAAAAAAGAGAAATTCTCGAATCCGTTCATATTCGGTTGACACTCACTGCAATAAACGAAAAAACAGATGTAAATAACCTAAACCGTATCTACCTACCAGTCATATAAAGTCCCTCAAGTTAAGTGGTTTGTTTGTAGAAAGAAAAAATGTGATATTAATAGTGTTTTAAACTCAACACCCCACGAAATGAACTACTTTCTAAGGTAAGGCTCTCATTAATGTATACAGTTAATTTATTAAATTAAAAACTACGAAAAGACACAAATATTTAACCCCGAAATATACAACAAACGGATTAATACTAGCTATATTTAATTCTTCTAATGTAATCTTTTAGAGCAAATTTTGAAGAAGACCTCTTCCGAAGGTCGAAACGTTAATAAATATATAACAAAACCAAGAACAGTTTTAATGATCTAATTCCAAGAACACGTAAAATATAAATATATATATATATATATATATATATATATATATATATATATATATATATATATATATATATATATATATATATATATATATATATATATATATATATATATATATATATATATATATATATATATATATGTATATATATATATATATATATATATATATATATATATATATATATATATATATATATATATATATATATATATATATATATATATATATATATATATATATATATATATATATATATATATATATATATATATATATATATGTATATATAGTCTAAAAAGTCTCCATACACCACCTGCTTTCTATACTATTTTTCTGTTATCTTTAACTAATTAACTGGAACTATGAGTAAACATGATTAAATTAATATTTGAAATTTAACCATCAAGGATTAGTATTAAAAACTACTACGGAACATTTTATGTAGAAGTTACATCATTGTTATAAAAATGTAAACAAAATTAATGTCAAAAAAGTCTCCATATACTTAAGAACTGTATTGAAAAAAATACGTTATAATTAACAGCATTTTATCAAGCTATCTGTTGCTCGTTAAACTGGCCCTACTTTATAATTTGTCACTTGTTGCTAGTAATTTTGCAGTGGGTTTTCAAAGTAGTATTAAAAATGAGCGAGAGAAATTCCATTTCAAGTTCGAAAGACTGATTTGTGGAAAGATGAAAATCGTACAGAAATATAGGAAAAATTGGTAAAAAGTCGGATGCTACCGTTCAGTACATTGTAAATCAGTATAAATCAACGGATTTCTATATAATTCGACCACGCCCCGCTCGTCGCAAGAAACTGACTCGACGTGAAGAGGCCAGTATTGTTGTACAAATAATTATAAATCCCAAGAAAAGTGCACCAAAATTAAAAGAACTATTTTCGAAAAATGTTTGTCCACAAACGGTGAGAAATCGTTTACACAGGGCAGGCTATAAGGGGTGTGCAGCCAAGAAGAAGCAGTTAATTCCGGAAGCTAATCGCAAAAAGTGGTCAGCTTATACTAAACCTCCTAAATTTTGGGAATCCGTAATCTTTAGTTATGAAACTAAAATTAACCTTTTTGGGTCTGATGGCAGAATTAAAGTTTGGAGAAAGAAGAATACCTCATTCGATATTAAAAACATTTGTTCCACGCTGAGACAAGGGGGTGTCAGTGTTCTTCTTCTTTGGGGATGGGGATTTATATTTTAATAATGGTACCATTGATCAGCATGTTTATCTGAACATTTGTGGGAAGAACGGCGCATTCGCAAACATAATGTTTCAAATAGAGAAGAATTAAAAAACAAAATATTGAACGAATGGGAGAACATGCCAGCATAATTTAGGGACTAATTCTTCCATTAGTTACAAGAGAGAAAATTCCTTGAGCTGACTGGTTTTTTTTTCTTAAAAATTTCCGATTTAAGTCTGAATTAGCATACTAATGTACTTAAATTACCAGATTACATTAATTCACAATTCAAAACAGTTTATAATTCATAAAACCATTGAACTACGTAAATTAAAAATTCATTGTTCCACCCTTGTCAGCTAGCTCCATCATATCTGCGGAAGAGCGTGAATTTTTAATGCAGGTTGAAAGAAAATCAGATACTGCTGTCAACAATATGTAGTAAAAAGTGTTAGGAATATTTTTTTGTGAAATATTGCAAACCGGCAATGAGGACGGTTTCAGGAATTTTATTAATGTTGACAGAGTTTAGTGTGAATTGGTTTTTATGCTCGATTAAACAGAATTATTGATTTCTTCTATGATGTGTGTTCGTAACCTTTATATCTGATATATCGATAGGCGCTATTTATTAGTATTTATATCTATTCTTTATTGATCAGAAAATAACATACCATTTTCTCTTTTGTTTCAGCTCTGGTAGTAATAGGTTTTTTCGTGTGCTGGGCCCCTTTCCACGCCCAACGCCTCATGACGATATACTTCAGAGATAGTGCAGTGATCGAAGAGGTTAACTACTGGATGTTCTTCTTGACCGGTTTGTGTTACTACTTTTCATCCACACTTAATCCCGTCCTGTACAACGTAATGTCGGAAAAAATGCGCAGCGCATTTAAAGAAGTATTTTGTGGTATCAAACCTAAAACTCCCATTAAAAGAGGGACAATACGTGAAACCAGTAACACTTATTTATCGTTACCAAACAACCATAACCATAATAATCGCAACAGTCATCAGCAGTGTCAGGATCTGGAAGAAGATTTGTTCATCAATCGAGATTGTGCGGCCATGTTATTAAGTACGGATAGCAAAAAGGGTAGTAATAAGAGAATATTGGCTTGTAAGGCTGGACTTATAAAAAAGAAATTCTCACATGAAACGAAGGTATAATTGTAAAATAGGGAAAGCATGGTTAAAACTTCGGTAAATTAAAAAGCTTGATTTGAAATTATTTTAATGTCGTACTCCAATTTGTAAAATTAACCTAAAATCATTATGTTCTTCATTCCACCACCCATGTTAGTCTATTTATAAAAAGGCAGTATTAATATTACAAAAGGAAAGTATATTTTTGGATCAATTTTAAACGCATTGAATGGTCGTTTCTAGTATATATTTTAAGAGGATGAAAAAAAGTAACCAACTATTAAACTCTCAACGTGCTTAAAAAGATGGCATAAATCCTGTCAGTATGCAAAAGTATATTATTTCAGACAATGTCAACATTATAAACTCCTGGACAAAATTAACGCAACAATCTGAAAATTAATTTATCTTTTTCTTATGTCAGTTTTAAAGTTTATCGAGTATTTGAATAGTAGGCTATGCATATTTTGTTTCGTTGTTCATGACAGAAATCAAAACAATTCGTTTAGATTTACAGTTTTAAAGAATTTTTTAGAAGGTAAAAAATTTTCTGTAATAATGCGATAGATTTTCTTTAAAAGTAAGCTTATAAATTGTTCCTTTTTTCAAAGTAATACGTTTTTGTGGTAGACTGTTTTATTTTTGACCCCGAAGAATTAGATAAATGAATCGAACAAGGAATTTAACTGAACACAAGGTAGTGCGAGCCTCAGTTTTATGGGACGAGGAATATTGTCAGAGTTATGTTGCGAATTTGTTAGGCAAACATCGTTCCACAATAAGTCGTATGGTAAGACGCTTGAATGAAGTAGGAACTTATTCTAGAAGGCTAGGGCAAGGGTGAAAACGATGCACTAGCGACCTAGATGAACGTTTTATAAGACAATATGCTTTAAGAAACAGGACTGTCACTAGTTCTATAATAAGAAACGAACTCGAAGCTGTTCACAATGTCACAACAGTAGGAGACCAGCAACTGCGCCCTTGCTTACTAGAGAGAACAGAGTTGCCAGGTTACGTTTTGCTCGAAATCACGAAAACTGGTGTGGATGATTGGAAACAAGTTTTCTTCACAGATGAAACTAGGGTTAGTCTAAAATATCCAGATGGTCGTGAGCGAGTATGGCGAAGACCAGGAGAGAGGTTTGCTCCTTGCAATATCTCTGCAAGGATTCCATTCGGCGGTGGCTCTGTTATGTTCTGGGGTGGCATCTGCTTTGATGCTCGCACAGAGTTAGTTCCTGTCCGTACGAGATCCATGAATGCTGACTACTATCTTGAGAATATTGTAATAGAACAAGTGATGCCTTTCGGTCATTTTGTGGGGCCCAGTTTCCTGTTTATGCAAGACAACGCTTGACCTCACGTGGCTAAAGAGGTACTCGATTATCTTAATCAAGTTGATATACCGATTATGCAATGGCCACCAAAAAGCTCGGATCTGAATCCGATAGAACATGTATGGGATCACCTTAAGAAAAATGTGAAACGTCATATACCTGCACCTAGAAACCTGAGGGAACTTGAAAATGCAGTTATCACAGAATGGAAGCAAATTCCTCAAAATTTTATCCAAAATTTAATTAGAAGCATGCCTAAGCGCATAAACGCTGTCATCCGAAGCAGAGGAGGCAACACACGCTACTAGTGTCCCAGTTACACCATTAATTTTGCTACTAGTGTCCCAGTTTATTTTTTTCATTATTACATAATTTCAACGATTTTATTGTTAGGTCTTAAGAATAATTTTAATTCGAATCTTATAGAGAAATTTGGTAACTAATTCACTTTTAAAGGGTCCGAATAAGTTTTTTCTAACTTTTAGTGTAACCAATGTTCATAAAAAATTATTAAAATTAATTCATTATAGAGATTTGTATGATTTAATATATTGTTGCGTTAATTTTGTCCAGGAGTGTATATAAATAACATAATGTCTACTAATAACAGGTAAAAGTAATTAATACAACGTTTTTTAAATTATTATTATCCCTTATTAAAAATAAATTTCGCTTCACATTAATGTTATCTTTTAAATTGTATGGAAAAAAACTTTAAAATATTTTTTTTTGTTATTTCTACACTCCTTGGTAAGTATTGTATTCATGAAAAAAAAATTTTCGCACATTTCAGCTGCGTTAAATCACGAAAGAATAGCTTCCAATTCCCCCTAGACTGAAAATTATATAAAGATGGATTGAAAAATTCGCGGCATAGTAAAGAAAACAAAATAAAATACGTACAAAAATATTTTTATTTTTCGACGTAATCTCCATCTAGCTCTATGCACTTCTTCCACCTGCTTTCCAAAGGTTCCACACCTGTTTGAAAAAAAGATTCCTCAAGGTCTTCAAAATACTGGTTAAACTTATTCATTTAATGAAAATTTCTGGCCACCGAGGTGTTCTTTAGGTTTGGAAACAGATGAAAGCCCGAAGGTGCCAAATCAGGAGAATAAGTCGGGTGGGGCAGCAATTCGAAACCACAATCACGAATTTGAACCATAGACTCAACAGATATGTGAACGCAAGCGTTGTCCTGTTGGAACAAAACTTTATTTCTCAGTAATCCTGGGCGTTTCTCTTTAATTTCCAGACGTAAACGACGCAAAAGGGTGCAATAGTAAGTGGAGTTTATTGTTTCGCCTTTTGGAAGGAAGTCCACCATAATAATAACTTTAGCATCCCAAAAACCTGTCGCCATCATTTTTCCAGCCTACAGAATTGCCTTCGCTTTCTTTGAGGCCAGTTCATTAGATTTTTTCCCCTGCTTGGATTGTTGTTTTGACTCGGGAGTATAGTGGTGAATCCAGGTTTCCTCCATTGTCACAAACCTGTTAAGAAAATCTTGCGGATCAGCCTCAAACATCTCCAAACAGTTGCGAGAAATTGTGAGTCGAATTCGTTTTTGTTCAACTGAAAGCAATCTTGGACCCACCTAGCGGAAACCTCAGAAAATCCGAGTTCGTTGGCAATGATGTTTTGCGTTCCTCGATACGAGATGCTTATAGTGTCTGCAATCTCCCTGATAGTTAATTTACGGTCTTTCAATATGAGGTCACACACTTTGCCGATGATTTCTTCAGTCGTAGATATTGTGGGCCGGCCGGAGCGAGAGTCATCTTCGATGCTCTCTCGTCCACGTTTAAATTTTGCAACCCATTTTTTCACAGTGGTATATAAAGGAGCAGATTCCCCTAGTGTTATTTTCATATCATCGTGGACCTCCTTTGATGTTAATCTTTTTTTAAACAGGTACTTGATGATCGCACGTTGTTCAATTGTTTCCATTTTTTTTTTTCCCATTAAACTCGTTTTTACCTAAAAACCATAAATTCTACATTAACAAAATTTTACTCGATAATAACCAAAGAAAATATGAACTTATTGAGGGTACTGTAATAAAAATATTATAATTATTTTTTGGTGAGGCGGCTTTTCAATCCATCCTCGTATTATAGTTGCATTAGTACCAGTTTTAGGAAACGTAGTATGCAGTATAAATATCAGGTTTCAGTTGACAATATTCCTGAAGCCGTTCCTCTGTTTAACTATTTTTTGTCATTATTATTTCCCCATAAAGTACCAGTTTTTTAAAACATCGCTGGTAATGCTTGGATTGAGCCATCATTAAGGGTGAGAATGTCAAATTTAGTATCTATTTTTGAATCGGGTGTTGGCGTGAAAAAGATGGGTTAGTCAATAAATTTGGAAAGTGGAAATGAAACGAGAAGAATTAATGAGTCGAAATACATTTATTCTTCGGTATAGTCTCCCTTAAACTCAATATATTTTTTCTAGCGATCTTCCAATTCATTTACCCCATCTCTAAAGTGATTTTCCTGAAGAGCTTCAAAATCCCTATCTACGGATTCTATCACATTATAATTTGTTGAAAACTGCTTCCCATGTAGAAATCTTTTGAGGTTTGGGAACAGATGGCAATCAGACGGAGCCAGATATGGCGAATAGGATGGATGTTCCGACAATTCGTACTTTAATCCGACCAGTTATATATATATATATATATATATATATATATATATATATATATATATATATATATATATATATATATATATATATATATATATATAATCCCGTTTGTAGCGTTTTCCGCCTTTGGGTTCCTAATGGCCAGTTATTTCTGTCCTCGTAATCATCTTCTGAGAGATTCCTTGCAGGCATTGCCCTTATTATTCTCTGCAGCCATGTTGTGGGTGGTCGTCCTCTTTTCCTCTTTTGTGTAGGGATCCATTCCAAAATCTTTTTTGGTAATCTTTCTTTAGTTTTCATTCGTTTTACATGTCCATACCAAGCTAGTTATTGTCTTTCGATATCGTCAATTATTGTGCGTTTCTCCTTCATTAAATTTCTTACGTCCTCATTTCTAACATGCTCGAGTCTAGATTTACCTGCAGATCTTCTCCAGAAATCCATTTCTACTGCAAGTAGACTGTCTCTTTGTTTATTTGTCAGCTGCCATACTCCTGAGATATAAGTCAGTGTGGGTTGTAATATAGAGTTATAGCTTTCTTTTTTGTCTCCGCTCTAATATTTTTTTGCCATAGTATTGAGTTCAATGCCCCAATAACATTTTTTCCTTTTGTTATTCTGTCTTGTATTGTTTCATTGTTTCGGCCAGTCTTGATAAGTCTCATATACGTATTCTTCACAACACTTGATAGTTTCATTGTTTAGAAACAGATCTCCTGACGACGATTCTTGTCCAATGCTTAAATATTGTGTCTTCTCTGTATTTATTTGTAATCCCTATTTCCTGTATTCTTCGAATAGTTTCCGGGACATGTATTCCAGGTCTTCTTTATCTTGAACTATCACCACCTGATCATCTGTGTAAATGTAATGTGTATAGGGTTGTATCCCCTATTGCTATTCCCATAGCATTACACTTCCGTTTCCACATTCTCAGAGCTTCATCAATGTATATTTAGACTAGGGTGGGTGACAAAGAATAGCCCTGGCCTAGGCCTTTAGTTACATTGAAGCCCTTTGAAAGTTTATTTCCTACTTTTATTGTAGATATTTTGTTTCTATAGAATTCTTTAATGGCATCCGTAATAGTCACATTAAAAGGTTGACTGCCGATCTATATTTTTGAATTTGTGGTTGACGCCGGTAAGATTTTTCCAAATATTTTTATTTTATTGTGGTAAATATGAATTAAAATGAGTCTTGGATGTGTTTTTTTTATGTGCCATTCAAAATATTAGAAAAAAAAAAAATTTCACTCCGATCGGAGTAATCGGCATTGCAAGTGAAAATTTTTACTAGATGCCGAACACTCCGATCGGAGTGTCCAATTAAATAAGTAAAGAAATAATAAATCGAACTCATGAACTCAAAACATTTATTTCTAAATCATTTTTGTACATTTTTATGGTAATCCTCAAAGCAATTAAGGCAAAAACCTGGTTGTCCAGGGCACATTTTGCATTCATACACTGTTTGCTTTCTTATTTTATTTTTCCTGCATTCTTTGCATTCCTTTCTGCTTACCCGTTTTGTTTCTTTAGTTCCTTTTTTTTCACTAACAATTTTTTCTACTTTGCTAATGCTGTGGACATTTATTTGGCCTGGAGGAATTTGCGGCAAATTAGTAATTGGTCGTCTGGCTAGTAAATTTCTTATGACATCCAATCGGAAGTCATATAATCGTAACTGGTCAGACCGCGAATATTTATTGTACAAAAAAATAGGCGTTTATCATGCTCATTTGCAGCACATGCATGAATAACTCTTTGTACCACCGAATGGTTTTACGGCTGCAAGGATAATATGCCATCATTTGATCCTGTCTATCTATACCGGACATAAAAGTATTATATCCAATGATTGCGGAAGGTTTTTCAGATTCTTGATTTCTTTTGTTTTTAAAAATGCCCATTTCGCTTTTAAATTCTGTTGAAATGTATTGAACATTGCGTTTATCGCGCCATTTTCCGACATGCACTCCATTGCAAAACATAGATTTATTCTCACCACGTTTTAAGTTTGCACTCATTACCTCTTTCGGATTATCTTTCCTCTCAGCTCTCAGCGTACCAGTGCAGTATGTATTTTGTTGAAGTAATTTCCTAGCTAAATTAACACTATTGTAAAAATTGTCTAGATAAACAACATGTCCCACACCCAATTATTCCTCCAATAAATGTAAAACAATCTTTTCAGTATGTCCGCTTCCACCATAAACATCTGTCGCACCTTCGTAGACACGAAATTTCAAAATAAGTCCATTAGGCTCTGTCAGCATGTATAACTTCATACCATACTTATGACGCTTATTCTTGATATACTGTTTAAACTGGAGACGACCCCGATAAAGTACCATAGCTTCATCCAAAGACAACTCTCTTCCAGGATAGCAAATTTCTCCCATCTTGTTGTTAAAAAAATCTGCCACAAATCTAATCTTTCCTAGCCGATCTGCCAGATCCATATCTGGAGATGTAAAATGCAAACACCTCAAGAAGCAAAAATCTATTCCTTGACATATATTTTCTAAAAACAGGTAGATTAAATAGCGGATCAGTTTTCCAATAATCGTTAAGACGGCTCAAGGATATTGTGCCAGTGTGAAGTAACAGAGCCAAAAAAATTTTTAGTTCGTCAAGAGTAAGATCTTTAAAATTAGTAATACGTGATTTTGTACTTGTTTCTGGGCGCAGCAAAACCTCGACTGCGTAAGAGTTCGTTCGTTCTACAATAGTTTGTAAAAAATCATCATCAATGATCATTTCGAAAAAATCGATAGGTGCACCCTGTCCTGGAATTTGCACCAATAATTCCTGGGTTTTCTGGAACAAAATTTGTTTTAACGCACCTCTGTCGTTCCATTTTATCTCATCAAGGCTAGGAAGTGTTTGATGTGGCCGAATAGGGTCTATAAAATTCTCTTCTTCGGACTCGGAGCTTGAATTTACATCACTATCGTCTGTGTCTGGTACGTAATGTTCGTCACTACTACCTCCGCTTTCTTCCAATAGCTGCAATAATTCAGTGTCAGTTAGCTTCTTTTTCTTATCATATACCTTTTTTTCATCACTACAATGTCTTTTTTTAATACCAGAAGGCCCATGTTGATTGTCCATATTGTACGGCAGATTACAACCAAACCAAAAGCAAATCCGCGGAACCACTTAAGCACCTGTTAGAACTTGCGTTTTTAAACAAAGCCACCACTAGAAACACGTTTCATATACAACGCCGATGGAATACTAAAACGTTTCGTAAGAACGCATGTCGAACTCCGATCGGAGTAGACGGCGTTGGCGAAGAGACCCGACGCACTCCGATCGGAGTGGTCGGCAGTCAACCTGTTAATATTAGATTTTTCTAGGGATTTCCCGTAGTTTAACAATAGGGCCGTATCATATGCCTTTGTCAGATTTACTAGAAGTAGGTGTAGATCTTGTGACCGTATTGTTCTTTTTTTTTTGATGATTTGTGTTAAACAAAAAATATTGTCAATTGTTGATCGACCTGCTATAAAACCGTTTAGCTCTTCAGATTCGTAGGGATGATAATCTTTACATATGAA
This sequence comes from Pachyrhynchus sulphureomaculatus, assembly GCA_019049505.1. Taxonomy (NCBI): domain Eukaryota; kingdom Metazoa; phylum Arthropoda; class Insecta; order Coleoptera; family Curculionidae; genus Pachyrhynchus; species Pachyrhynchus sulphureomaculatus. Next base: position 216,547,850 of record CM032449.1, read on the forward strand.
ATCTTTAAATATTTTTTCATAGAGTCGGCTTAATGTACTTTTTACCGTTATACCTCGATAGTTACTGCAGTTCTTTTTGTTGCCCCGACTAGTTTTGCCGTTGCCAAAACACCTCTGTGAGGAGGGGCATTGACGTGATAAAAGATGTTATTTTTTCTTGTACAAACCGGACCTTTTCTCACGAAAGTTTTCATTCAGCTGGTCCAAAAGGTTGCAATAATACTCTCTTGTGATTGTTTTATCAGTTTGAAGGTAATCAATTAATAAAATTCTTTTTACATCTCAGAAAACTAATGCTATAACTTTTTTGGAAGACTTTGACCACTTGGGCTGTTTTGGAGCTGAACAACCAGGCTCAGTCCACTGTACGGTTTATTGTCTCAGTTCAGGATCACACTGGTAAACCCAAGTCTCATCCATAGTTACAAATCAACGCACAAAGTTAGTTTTATTCTTTGTGAAACGAGCCAAATGTTGATTAAAAAGTTTCTCTCGAGTGCGTTTTTGTTAAGATGTTAGCAAATGCGGCAACCATCTTGGGAATAGCTTTCTCGTACCCAAAACAATAATTAAGATCTCATGTACTGAGGCACGTGAAATGCCTATAGCATCATCTAAATCATCCACAATTAATTGACCGTCTTCCATTCCCCTATCTTGTACTGGCACAACAGTTTCTTCATTTGTTGCAGTTTATGGACGTCCTGAACGTGGATCATCATTGACGCTTGTACGACCACGTTTAAACCCTAAAGTCCATCTATGAACACTTGGAAATGAAGGAACAGACTTCTTTAACGCTTTTACTAACTTTGTATAAATTTGACATACCGATAAACCTTCCTATACAAAAAATTTTACCACTGCACGATATTCGATTTTTTCCACGTCTACTTTACTTTTACTTACTTAAACCTTAACCATGATACCTCTCGGTGTAGGCTGGTGTGAGTGGGTTGGGTTAGGTTGGGATCTTTCATATTTCTCTCCATCTTTCTCTGTTTCGGGCTAGCCTTGTTGCCTCTTCCCATCTCACTCCCCTCTTCTCTATGCTCCCCTTACTTCCTCCCTCCATGTTCTTCGTGGTCTTCCTCGACCTCGTTTTCTATTCTCTCTTGCTTCATACACTCTTCTTACTAATCTTTCCTGTACCATTCTTTTTACATGTCATAACCACCTCAACTGATTTTCTTCTATTTTCTCCTGTATCGGCTTCATCTGCAGTGTTTCCCGTATATTAACGTTTCTTATCCTATCCAGTCTTGTCTTTCCTTCAATCTTTTTGAGGAATCTCATTTCGATGCTTTGTATTTTACTTCTGTGACTTTGTATTCAGATCCGTATGTAATTAATGGTGTCGCCCACACTTTTGAAGATTTCTAGTTTTGTTGATTTTGGTATTTCTTTTTTGCCTAGGAATGTGTTCTTGATACTATTAAAGAGCTGCCTCTGTCCTCACCCTAATCTCCTCATCCAGCCCTCCATCCCTCGTCACCATTGCACCCAAATATTTGAAACTTTCCACCTGCTGTACTTTTCTTCTCTTAGGTATATTTCATACGTTTTTGTTCTCCTTGCTTATGATCATTGTCTTGGTTTTTTTTTTTTACGTTTATACTCATATTCATGCGTTCCGAGCTTTCGTTATACACCTTTAGGCTCTCGTTTAAGTTTTTCTCATTTTTTGCGATCAGTACCATATCGTCAGCGTATGTTATCTCTGTTATTCCAACTCTCTCCATGTTCCGGAATCCTACCCTGTATTTCTTTGTTTGCCTTTTTGCTGTTTTTATGGTCTCGTCTATCACTACCGTGAACAGCAGTGGACTCAGTATACACCCCTGTCTGACGCCCTTAAATGTTTCGAAATTCTCTGATTTTTCATGTCTTACTCTAACATAATTTGTTGTTTGTCTATATAGCATATTTGATTCCATTTATTGTCTTTTGATTATTCTTCATTCTCCAGATGTCTTCTCTGTCTATTCTGTCGAAAGCCTTTTCCAGGTCTATGAAACATAGATGTACTTCTCCTGCGTCTCTTAGGACTTTTTCGCTCACTTGCGTGAGTATGAAGTTGGCATCTGTCACCCCTCTGTTTGGTCTGAAACCAAATTGTGTGTCTTCTAGTGTTTCGTCTACTTTAACCAGCTGATAAACAATGAATTACTTGACAGATCGACTTGAAATTTAGGGCGTGTTCATATGACAGATGAAGCTTTAAAATGATAGTTAATATTTGGTTCAAGTGATCCTCCATAGGTGTCGCTTTCAAAACTTGTTGACTGACCTACCTAGTAAATCACTTTACTGACATTTTCGCGAATACAATACTTACTACTGGCAAAATCAAGGTTTTTTTTTAACATATATAGGATGTCCCAAGAGGTATGGTCAAAAATGAAGTATCTAGTATATTGGACCAAAATAAGGTCAAAAGTTCCTATAAAAAATGTCTCCTATCTCCCCCCCTTAGGGAGCTACAAAACACCCAAATGGGGATTCTTCAGATGGGTTTTCGTTGAATATTTCTAGAAACGTTAAAGATTTTTGCACTCGAAATTCGTTTCGCTAAAGTTAGCTTAATCAGGAAACGATGATTCAGTCAATCATCGCTCTGATGAAGCCATGCTTAATTCCTAGCGAAACGCGGGCATGTGCAAGAAATAAAGTCGCGTTGGTGTTCGTCCGTATGTTCTGAGTTGTTACATTGTACCAAGCTTTCCACATTCCCCAATCTTTACCCATATGGGAACGATCCCTTTGAAGATTTGCCCAGCGCTGTGTTTTCGATACAATTTCAGCGATTCAAGATAAAAACGTGAAATTCAGGTTCCAAAGTTTTATGTGCCGCAATCGGCCGCTCCTGGGGCGCTTTAAACGTATATCCCTGCAACAGGACCCATAAAAAAAAAAAAAGTTTATGGGCCGAGGGAATTTTACCTTACATCGTAGATAAAAAATGTGACGTCAACTTTATTTACGATTAGACGCACCATTTCCGAGTTAAAAATCGATAAAGATTTTCGATGCCAGAAAAAGAGCCTATTACCTAATATTATTACGGTGATTAGCAATACTTAAAATATCCAGATATTTTTAAATGACCATACAACTAAATAATAATTAAAGAAAACATAATCATCAAATGAAGCAAAAAACTTATTTTTATTTATCAAATCAAGAAAACAATCACAAAACTACTAAAAAATCGGAAATATTATTTAAAGGAAAAATAAAATCCTTGCGTAATTTTCAACTAGGGAATATGTTCGATGTGGACACCTTGCACAATTTGCATTTCCTTAAGTTAGTGAAGAAAGCCTCTTTGAACTCTAAATAACAATGCCGGGATTATTCCTTATTTCAGCACAGTGAAAGAAAATTCTTCCTAACAACTCTTCTCTAGTTTGTACAGAAGTCGAATAAAACGAGATATTTATGGGGGCCCCATAGAAAGGAAGTCTAAGGATTTAGATCTGGTGATCGGGTGGTCACGGGAATGACCCATCCCGACCTATCCAACGATTGGGAAACTGGTTATCTAAATATCCCCTAGCAATGTTGCTAAAATGTGGTGGTGGACCATCGTGCATTTAACTATATATTGTTGCGAATTTGTAACGGAACTTCTTCTAATAAATTATTTAAATCATCTCGAAGAAATTGCAAATATTTCTCAACCATTTAGCCGCCCGTCAATGACATATGGTCAAATCAAATAATTTCCGATAATCCAGACATTTATCAAAAAATTATGTTGGTTTTTAGTCGCATGTGGGTAATCCTCATCCCACAAGTGAAGATAATGGGAGTTTATTACGACATCCCCAGAAAATCCCGATTCATCTGTAAAAAGCACTTTGCTTACAAATGTTTTATCTTCGCGTTGCTTTTGTAGAAACCATTTAGCGGATTCCACTCGTGCAGGACAATCATCGAGTAACATAGAATGAATCTTTTTGGAAAAAGGATGGAGTAATTGCTCTTGAAGTACCCTATGCACCAACGATTTGCTAGTATGAAGTGATGTGCCAATTTCCTTACACTATCAGTTGGATCGTTTGTTGTTAGGTCCAAAATATTTTCTTCCATTTCAATGGTACGAGCAGTTTTTGGACGACCTACTCTTTCAGGTTTTGGTATAAGACTATATAAAAGATATCCAATAATAAGCATACAGCTTGAAAAAGCAAGACACAATAAACCTAATTCCCGCAGATTGCGATCAAGTCGTACAATAGTTCTGCGATCAGGCAAGTATCGATCAGGAAATCGTTCTGCGTAAAGGCGAGCCGCTTCATTAGCGTTACCAAAAGCTATACATTAAATGCATATTCGGATACTCGATAAAAGTAAAATTTGGCATAATAAAATCGACCGCAGTTTTTTGAACTTTCAGTTTTGACTTGTGTGTTGACATTTGATTAATTATCATTGCACCTGGCAGACAGGCTCTTTTTCTGACATGGAAATTCCTTATCGATTTTAATTCGGAATTGATGTGTCTAATCGTGTTAAACTAAAAGTACCTTTTTTCGCCAAAGATATCAAGCTTCTCTAATCCGACGCGAAAATGCAATAAAAGTTATTGCAAAAAAAGTTAAGTCCATTTTTTACCACGTCCTCCCCTACTTTTGACGCACCAGTTGAATTATCTACGATTATAAGGTAAAATTCCGATTCAGCACATAAATTTTATTTTAGAGCCTGAATTTGACGTTTTTATCTTTAACGGTTTCTGAAATATTCAATGAAAATCCATCTTCAGGCTCCCCATTTGGGTGACTGTATCTCCCTAACGGAGGGAGATAGGAGACATATTTCTAGGACTTCTGACCTTATTTTGGTTCAGTCTACTAGATCCTTCATTTTTGGCCATAACTTTTGGAATACCCTGTATAATTTTGTATATTCGTAAATATTGATATTTGGAAAATGACAAAATAAACGCTTTCTTTATTACTATTTCAGTTATTCAATCTCTATCAAAAAATATAATAATAATAATAATAAAAAGAATGTACGTCCCGATATAACTGGAGATTTCAATTTTCAGGCGAAACTGGAGGAGTAATTAATTTTTGAACTGAGGTAACTCGAAGTCAAAAATTTAGTCGGTCATGTCACACCGGAAGTTTTCAAGGTATGATCCATTTATAACCAAAATATACGCGATCATATTATTTTAGCCATGCTTAAATAACATTTTTTTTACAAAAAAAATTTAAAAAACATCGTATGACATGATTGTAAACATAAACTTATTAAAGGATCAACGTTTTCTAAAGTATGCTTTAGAGACATATTAAAATAAATTAGTTTCAGATTCTTGGCTGTGAAAACAAAGTAAAAAAAAATGGAAACGGGAAAGCTCATTCTGTTGCTTTGCTGTATAAAATTTAAATACCGTTTAAGGATTTCTTGTAAATTATTTGTGTAAATTGTTGAATAAAGATTCCTGTTTTCCCAAAGAAAAGCTGCTTGTACACCCTAATTTAAAAGAGATTATTCCTAAGAATATGTATATATACATATATATTATATATATATATATATATATATATATATATATATATATATATACAGTCGACATTCTATACAGTGAAAGACCAAAATGTTGACCGAAATTTCACTTCAGAAATTTTTTCACTATATAAAGAAAAAATCCGTATATATTGCTATGTATGTATTTTATATTGGTAATCATTTACTTGTATTTTATAAGGTACAAGCAACAAAAAAAATTGCAAAATTGAATTATTAGAAAAGATTTTATTAAACATTTGAAAGTTTAAATAGTACATAGCATGTACAGGGCTAAATACATACATAAAATCCGTACGTTATATCTTTACCCGTGCGTCATTAATTTTCAGGCCATATAACAGACGACTATTTTATTATTTGTCTCTTTTCACCAATAAATCGTAGGTATTGGTAAAAAGAGACAAAAAATATAATAGTCGTCTGGGATATTGCCAGAAAACTATGACGCACGTGTAAGATATAACGTACGGACTTTATGTATGTATGTACTACATACGAAATAAAAAGAATAATACAAAATCTGTTAATACATATGTACATACTACGTACATACGTACTAGGAAAAATAATCAGTTATTTTCTTTTGAACATTACTTTTGAAAAATAATTGTTGCTCAACAAAATTCTCGCATTTATTCAAATGCATAAAGTTTTGATCAGGTACACTTTCCTGGCCCCTGAGAGTAGTTCGCACAATGTCAAATGCATTTCTTATTTTATTTTCACTAAATTTAGCAGGACATTCCCCGGTTTCAGTTTTTTCTTCATGATCTTCTATACTTTTTATATCGTCAATTATGTCTTAATCAGTTGGGAGATCTGTCGTGCCAACATCATTGTCGATTTCTAAGAAATCTTCAAGTAAAAAATCTGCGTCGACGGTAGCAGTTTTTTGTAGAATACCCCATTACCTTTTTAAGGTAGCGAGATCCATTTCGTCTTCTTCTTCCCATCGTCAATTTTTTTTCAGTAAAACCTGCTTTAGAAAAGCAGTTTTTGATAGTTTTCTGAGAAACATTTTCACTCCATACTTTAGCGACTTCGGTTATACACTCTTTAAGGGTAATCAATTTTTGGACTGGAAGGTTGTTATCAATCGCATTAAACAATTTTGTGAACAATTTGTTTCGGTAATGATGTTTCATGTTTTTTTATAATACCCTGGTTCATAGGTTGCAATTTGGAGGTCATGTTTGGTGGAAAAAAGATCAATTCAATATTCCTTAATTTTTTTACTTACAGTAACTGGATGTGCAGGACAATTGTCTATAAACATCACAATCTTTCGCTTTTGGCTTTTCATTTTCGTGTCCAGTTCTTTGATCCATCTTCGAAAATCTCAGAAGTCATCCATGCCTTTTTATTATTGGCGTAATCTAACTCCAAGATTTAACTCCTTTTAAACAACGGGGATTTTTACTTTTACCTATGAGCAGTAATTTCAGTTTTTCTGAGCCATCCATGTTTGCTCCAACCATAAGTGTCACCCTTTCTTTACTTGTTTTAACACCAAAACATTTATCACTTTTAAAAGCAAAAGTTTTATTTGGCAAACATTTAAAAAACAAACCGGTTTCGTCACAATTGAAAACGTTTTTTGGCTCGTACTTTTTCAATGCACTTTTTAAAACAGTTTCAGTCCAAATGTCACAGTCCTCCTGACTAACGCTTGCACTCTCGCCAGACACCGTCTTGAAAACAATTGAATTGCGAGTCTTCTAGGCACTCAACCACCCTTCACTAGCTTGAAAATTAACGCAGTTAAATTCTTTAGCAAATTGTAGAGCCTTTTGCTTTATTAAATTTCCCGATATTGGTACGTTTTGATGCGTACGGACCACTTGAAAACCATCGTAAAACTGCTTCATTTACATCCTCGTAAGTACTCACCCGTACTCGTTTTCGACTGCTTGGCACACTAGGTTTCTTGATGATACTGTCGTGACTTTTTATTATCAGAGAGACGCAACTTGGAGAAACACCAAATTTTGCAGCAACATCAATTTTTTACAGCCTTTATCAACTTCCTCCAAAACTTTAATTTTCTCAGCTAAACTTAAACACACTCGCTTGGACATCTTACTTGATTCTTAAACAAAAAGAAACTGAACCTGAATTTGCGAATTACTAGGCCTCGACTATAAAATAGTTTTTTTTCCCCGGGTTTCTATAAAATGGGTTATTTCCCCGGGTTTCTCATAGAAATCTACCTGATTTATTGCCAACCATTAGGCGTTATAAACGCGCTAAGAACCTTTTCAAAAGAATGCGTCATAAAAATGGAATTCGTGCTAATGTTAGATAAAAATGGGAAACCCGAAATGGCCAAGATCTCAATAAATGCATAAAAATTTATACATAAAATTCCGGTAAAAATTTTATTATATGGAGTGTTACTATTTTACAGATTCACTATATGCAGGGCTTTTTACATGAAATTTCATTAAAATATTCTAGGTCTTGAAAAAATTGCACTATAAAGAGTTTTTCACTATATAGAGTTTCACTATAAACAGTGTCGACTGTATATATATATATATATATATATATATATATATATATATATAATATATATATATATATATATATATATATATATATATAATTTCAAAACTAGTAAAGTTGGAGTCAGGTTTTGGACCAAATTAAAACTCTTTTGCTTTTTACCAGACATTCGAAATACTTTTATTTTTTTGTCAGGGCATCTAAAAATTGATCATACGAATTAATTTTAGATCTCATAAAAAATTCAAAAGTGAACTTACAAACTGGAGTAGAAATTCCTTATTTAAATTACACAACACTGTAAAAATATTAAGTTACGAAACATCATTATTTCTTTTGTAATAGAAAATAAAAAACTATCTGTACCATATGTTAGTTGGTGTTTGACGGGTGAAGTAAGAATTTTGCGGGAAAATTATAGTCATCTACGCATGTGTCGTGAAAAGTCGATAGACAATCGAAAAAGTAAATCGAAAAAAGAGGAATAATATGCATTGTGTTTTGCCTAAAGTGGCATCAGGTATATACAGCGTGTATACCTGATGCCACTTCGTTACTCAAACACGCTGTATATACCTGATGCCACTTTAGGCAACACACTATGCATATTATTCCTCTTTTTTCGATTTACTTTTTAGATTATCTATCGACTTTTCACGACACATGCGTAAATGACATAATTTTTCCGCAAAATTCTTACTTCACCTGTCAAACACCACTAACATGTGGTACAGATAGTTTTTTCATTTTCTATTACAAAAGAAATAATGATATGTTTCGTAACTTAATATTTTTACAGTGATGTGTAATTTAAATAAGGAATTTCTACTCCAGTTTGTAAGTTCACTTTTGAATTTTTTATGAGATCTACAATTAATTGGTATCATCAATTTTTAGATGTCTTGACAAAGAAATAAAAGTATTTCGAAAGCTTGGTAAAAAGCAAAAGAGTTTTAATTGGTCCGAAACCTGACTCCAACCGTACTAGTTTTGAAATTTGTTTCCTCACTAACGAGTCGCTACTCCTCTTACTCTATATATATATATATATATATATATATATATATATATATATATATATATATATATATATATATATATATATATATATACGAGGTATATCCACAAAGTAAGTTCCGTTTGGTTATATAAAAAAACGTGTACAGATACAGAAAAAATATTTATTGTACAAAAATCTACAACTGTTAAACTAATTTTCTACATAGCTTCCGAAATTTTATAGGCACTTGTCATAGCGTGGCACAAGTTTTTGTATGCCTTCTTCATAGAAGGTTGCCGCCTGTGTTTTCAACCATGTGGTAACATGTTCTTTCAGCTCGTCATCATCGTTGAAGTGTCGACCACCAAAGAAAGATTTTAGGTGTAAGAACAGATGAAAGTCGCTAGGAGCGAGGTCCGGGCTGTACGGAGGATGATCAAACACGTCCCAGTCAAATTCCTGTAGGAATTCTTTTGTCACGTTCGCAGTGTGAGGTCGGGCATTATCGTGGAAAAAACAACACCTTTCGACAGTAATCCTTGGCGCTTGTTCTGTATTGCGCGGCGCAATTTCTTAATGGTCTCGCAGTAAACATGTGCATTGATTGTTTGGCCTCGTGGTAAGAAATCAATCAGCAAAATGCCTTTTCTGTCCCAAACAACGGTGCACATGAGTTTTCGAGGTGTCAAGATTTGCTTAGGCTTAACTTTCGCTGGGGACGAAGTGTGCCTCCATTCCATTGATTGCCGTTTAGTTTCTGGGGTGTCGTAAGATACCCAAGTTTCATCCCCCGTGACTATCCGAGAAAGAAAATCATCACCGTCTTCATTGTACCGTGTCAAAAACTGAAGTGCACTGCCCATCCGTTGTTTTTGGTGTTGTTCAGTAAGAATTTTGGGTACCCAACGTGAGCAAAGTTTTCGAAATTTCAGTTTTTTTCATTAACAATTTCATGAATTAGTGATCGTGAGATTTGCGGAAATTCCATAGCAAGAGCACTAATTGTAAACTTACGGTTTTGCTTAAGCTTCTCTTCAATTGCGTGAACCAGTTCATCAGTAACCAAAGGCGGGCGTCCACATCGTTCTTCATCGTGCACTTGATCACGTCCTTCATTGAACTGTCTGACCCATCTTCTAACCATTGAATCACTCATAGCAGTTTGTCCGTAAACCTCGCAGATTTGCCGATAAATTTCACTTGGTTTAACTTTCTTTGCATTTAGAAAACGAATCACAGATCTGATTTCACAAGCGGCGGCATTTTCAATTAAGGCTGATATCATAAAGAAGCACTACAAAGAACACGTCGGCAGCAGCGATCTGAAAATGGCGTACATTTCTTCTGCTTGAGTCAGAGTAACTGCCACGCATGCTTGGAACTGCGATCGCAGCGCTGCCGCGGTTAGAAATAGAAACGGAACTTACTTTGTGGATATACCTCGTGTATATATATATATTTGTACATACATACAGGATGCCCCATATATATGGAATAATGTTTCCACGGAATTTATTAATAATTGTTTAAATAAAAGTTATAGGGTGTATATGTTTTGAACTGTCAGTTCGAAAAAATTCCGCCATCTTGCTTTTTTTAAATGAAAAGCCCTGTATATTATTTCATTTTTGAGTCCTACTAAAAATTCTAGATATTATTTGTCTAACATACCATATGTCTCAATTGAGCTGTTTTTGAATTATTGATATTTGAAATTAAGATCAAATTAAAAAAAAAATTTAAGCTGGCTTGTGTCAAAGATTTACTGTCCGGTAACGATTGAACGTGTCAAAAAATGATTTATTGACTAAAACATTTACTACTGCAGAAAAATCGCATCCATACAAACCCATTCCATTGCAAGAATTGTTGTCATTTGAAATTTAAAATAAAAAAATAACCGGTCAAGTGCAAGTTGAACTTGCGCAATTAATGTTCCATACGCTGATTGCTTTTAAAATAAAAAAGTAACGGAAGTATAAAATGATCGGTGACTTCACAAAATACGCCCCAACATCCAAAAAAGTTTGTTTCCAATCTTTACTGAAAATTGATGACCTTGAAATTTCTGTTTTTTTATATACCAGATAAATTATTAAAGGGAATGCACTTGTGATAATTTTCGTTGAATCTACAACCCGTGGAGAATATTCCAGAATTTTTTCAAAATTTTTACTTTTCGAAATACGGCGGGTGGACAGCGATTTTTTAAAAATAATACATAGAAAAGTGCGCGCAAGTATTACATTATATATATTTTTTTTACTCGTGTTTTCACAGGCTTTCATTTGACACCACACTCGATTACCTAGTAAATTTTTTTTTTCACTTCCGATTTCACTCCCCAAAACTAACTCCTTAAGTAAAAATTTAACTTTCAAAACTATATGGCTCTGATGAGGCCATCAATTCCTATATTATTACCAACTTTCTATGACAAATAGTTTCGGAGAAAATCGGGTGTGACCGACAGACTGACACCAAAGTCATCTTATAAGTGTTCCGTACGGAACACTAAAAAGACAAAAAAGCTATTAATAAATACTTTAGGTTTATTTTTAAGGTAATAATTTAGTTGGGAATGTGGAATCTTTGGCACAATGATACTACTCAGTACACCAAACACTTTATTTTTGCACTCGACGCGTGTTTCGCTAACCATGTTAGCTTCATCAGGAGCGATGATTGACTAAAGCTAAAACTATAAATTTACCCTATTTATACTTAGCCTAACCCTTGAATTACTCAAGCGGAACTAATGACACAGGCAAGGCCCTCAGTTCCGGTCAAGTACCCAGTAGAGGGGACTATAAGGAATAGGCCCTCTGTCTTTATTTAAACTACTTTTACATTTTATGATTTCCATACTTTCGTATGCGTTCAACAATCTCCTATCAGATACATTTTTTATTAATCTTAGATTATCTAATATTACAGTATGATCAGCTTCAAGAGCATGTTCGGCAATGCTAGACTTTTCTGTTCTATTGTATCTTAAGTGTGCTAAATGTTCTTTAAATCGTGACCTTTTAGTTTGCCCAACATACTTTTTGTCACAATCATGCCTTTTCTAGATATTTTAATTATTAAAAATAATAATAGATTAGAATTTGATATCTATATATTCCTAATGATTCATTTCATTGCAAACAACATAAATTAGCCTCATTACATTTTTTAGTTCATCGTTTGGTCACTTTCCCTCTGAACAGAGTAAACTTCAATAAAGAAAGGAATCGTATTAGAAATATAACTAGAGTTAATGGTTACGACGATGGCTTAGTAAATAAGCTAATAAATAGACATAAATTTAGGTTTAATATTCAGAATTCCACCTTTTTTTTTACACGCGAAGAAAATAACACCAAATATGTCTCCATACCATATAATCCGAAATATAGCAAGGGACTGAATAAGGTATTTAATAAGGTAGGCCTCACCTTAGTCTATAAGTCATCAGACAATCTGAGGAATATCTTAGGAAATCCCAAAAGATTCCTAATTGTGAGAAAAGTGGAATTTATGAAATTAGTTATAATGATTGTGACAAAAATTATGTTGGGCAAACTAAAAGGTCAATTAAAACACGATTTAAAGAACATTTAGCACACTTAAGATACAATAGAACAGAAAAGTCTAGCATTGCCGAACATGCTCTTGAAGCTGATCATACTGTAACATTAGATAATCTAAGATTAATAAAAAATGTATCTGATAGATTCTTGAATGCATACGAAAGTATGGAAATCATAAAATGTAAAAGTAGTTTAAATAAAGACAGAGGGCCTATTCCTTATAGTCCCCTCTACTGGGTACTTGACCGGAACTGAGGGCCTTGCCTATGTCATTAGTTCCGCTTGAGTAATTCAAGGGTTAGGCTAAGTATAAATAGGTAGATTTATAGTTTTAGCTTTAGTCAATCATCGCTCCTGATGAAGCTAACATGGTTAGCGAAACGCGCGTCGAGTGCAAAAATAAAGTGTTTGGTGTAGTGGTGATATATACTGAGTAGTAAGGTAATAATTGCTCAAAATGCCTACCGTTAACAGCTAGGCAATAACCCAATATGTCATAAACAGCCTGAACAGTCTTTTGCAGAGAATCCGGAGTGATCTGTGCTACTTCACATTGAATTCTTTGTTGTAAATCTTCTACAATTTCAGGTCGACTTCGGTAAACTTCGGTTTTCAAATGACCCCATAAAAAAAATCGAATGGCATAAGGTCGGGACTCCTTGCAAGCCATTCTACAGTACTGCTTCTGCCTATCCATCGATTAGGAAAAATCGCATCCAAATATCTACGAACATCGATTTCATAGTGAGGAGGTGCTCCGTCCTGTTGATGCCACAGATTCCTCTTAGGGGTATCCAAATTATTTTCATCGGGAAAAATACCTGCAGAAGTTGGAATAACTTGCTCTTGGAGTAACTGTAAATACCGCTGTCCTGTAAGATTTCCAACAATAAAAAAGGGACCAGTGATATGACGTCCACAAATCTCTGCCCATATGTTTATCTTTTGTGGTCTTTAAGAATGACTCTCGATTATCCAGTGGGGATTCTCAGTATACCAGTACCGACAGTTATACCCGTTAACTCTTCCGTTAAGACAAAATGTGACCTGGTCAGAAAAAAGGTTAAACTCATGTTTGATTCGTTCCATCATGACCTAGCAAAATTCAACGCGTCTATCGTATTCATCTTCAGATAAGTCTTGCAATAGAATGGGTTTGTATGGATGCAATTTTTCTTCATTCAGTATACGACTTAAGGTACCTTTACTTATGTTGTGGTCTAGGCAAAGCTGACGAGTGGCTGTATGGGGATTTTCTGTAATTTCCAATAAAACATCTAACTACTTGTCTTAACTTTTGTAGGTCCAGAATTAGAACGATCCTTAACATAGCTTGATTGCCTAAATCGTTTTAATGTTTTGCTAAGTACAGATTGGGTAATAGGTTCTGGATTCGGATATTCTGCGTTAAAAAGATCATAGGCCTTCTGCTGTGTTTTCCTACGGTCTCCATAACCAACCATCATTAACAAAGTGATTCTTTCAGTTTCTGTTAAATGTACCATTATGATATTACGCTCAAATTGCAGTTTCACAAAATGTAGCATAAACGTTTTCATCAGTAACTCATTTTTTGACGCGTTAAATTGTTACCTGACCCCACTCATTTTTTTTTTATGTGGTCATTTAAAAATTAAAGTTTACTGAAGTCGACTTGAAACTATAGAAGATTTACAACAAAAAATTCAATAAGAAGTAGCACAGATCACACCGGATTCTCTGCAAAGCTCTGTTCAGGCTGTTTATGACAGATTGGGTCATTTCCTCGCTGTTAACGGTAGGCATATTGAGCAATTGTTATCTTAAAAATAAACCTAGAGTATTTATTAATACTACTCAGTATATATCACCACTACACCAAACACTTTATTTTTGCGCTCGACGCGCGTTTCGCTAACCATGTTAGCTTCATCAGAAGCGATGATTGACTAAAGCTAAATTACAAATCTACCCTATTTATACTTAGCCTAACCCTTGAATTACTCAAGCGGAACTAATGATATAGGCAAGGCCATCAGTTCCGGTCAAGTAACCAGTAGAGGGGACTATAAGGAATAGGCCCTCTGTCTTTATTTAAACTACTTTTACATTTTATGATTTCCATACTTTCGTATGCGTTCAACAATCTCCTATCAGATACATTTTTTATCAATCTTAGATTATCTAATGTTACAGTATGATCAGCTTCAAGGGCATGTTCGGCAATGCTAGACTTTTCTGTTCTATTATATTTTAAGTGTGCTAAGTGTTCTTTAAATCTTGTTTTAATTGACCTTTTAGTTTGCCCAACATACTTTTTGTCACAATCATTACAACTAATTTCATAAATTCCACTTTTCTCACAATTAGGAATCTTATCTTTGGGATTTCCTAAGATATTCCTCAGATTGTCTGATGACTTATAGACTAAGCTGAGGCCTACCTTATTAAATACCTTATCAAGTCCCTTGCTATATTTCGGATTATATGGTATGCAGACATACTTGGTGTTATTTACTTCGCGTGTAAAAAAGGTGGAATTCTGAATATTAAACCTAAACTTATGTCTATTTATTAGCTTATTTACTAAGTTATCGTCATAACCATTAACTCTAGTTATATTTCTAATACGATTCCTTTCTTTATTAAAGTTTACTCTATTCAGAGGGAAAGTGACCAAACGATGAACTAAAAAATGTAATGAGGCTAATTTATGTTGTTTGCAATGAAATGAATCATTAGGAATATATCTATCTGTTACTGTATCCTTCCTATAGATATCAAATTCTAATCTATTATTATTTTTAATAATTAAAATATCTAGAAAAGGCAATTGTCCTTTGTTCTCAACTTCGTAAGTGAATTTAATGGAATCATACCGGCTATTTAATTTAGAAACAAAATCATCAGTATTTGCTTTCTTTGTATCAAAAATCGCGAAAATATCATCCACATACCTATACCATACTCTTGGGAAATATTCGAATTCTTGACTGGCTTCGATTTCAAACTTACTCATGAATAAATTGGCTATGAAAGGTGATAAGCAATTACCCATAGCTGTTCCTTCTTTCTGAACATAAAATTGATTGTTATATTGAAAATAATTTTGTTCCATACAAAGTTTAGATAATGTTAGGTATTCACGAATAATTTCGTCTTCAAAGTCGTTCATTCTAAGTAATTCTTCGAGATATTGTAAAGTTTGTGGAATTGGCAGACTTGGGAACAAAGAACTAACATCAAAAGAAATTAAGACTTCACCTTCATTAAGAACTAGATTTTTTGTTTTATTAATGAATTCTAACGAATTCTTCACTGCGAAAGTATTTAACGTTAACTTCTCAAGTTCTTTTGATAACCATTTGGATATTAAATTGTTTCATCGGTCGGATCACCCACATACCTATACCATACTCTTGGGAAATATTCGAATTCTTGACTGGCTTCGATTTCAAACTTACTCATGAATAAATTGGCTATGAAAGGTGATAAGCAATTACCCATAGCTGTTCCTTCTTTCTGAACATAAAATTGATTGTTATATTGAAAATAATTTTGTTCCATACAAAGTTTAGATAATGTTAGGTATTCACGAATAATTTCGTCTTCAAAGTCGTTCATTCTAAGTAATTCTTCGAGATATTGTAAAGTTTGTGGAATTGGCAGACTTGGGAACAAAGAACTAACATCAAAAGAAATTAAGACTTCACCTTCATTAAGAACTAGATTTTTTGTTTTATTAATGAATTCTAACGAATTCTTCACTGCGAAAGTATTTAACGTTAACTTCTCAAGTTCTTTTGATAACCATTTGGATATTAAATTGTTTCATCGGTCGAATCACCCACATATTTAATATCCAAATGGTTATCAAAAGAACTTGAGAAGTTAACGTTAAATACTTTCGCAGTGAAGAATTCGTTAGAATTCATTAATAAAACAAAAAATCTAGTTCTTAATGAAGGTGAAGTCTTAATTTCTTTTGATGTTAGTTCTTTGTTCCCAAGTGTGCCAATTCCACAAAATTTACAATATCTCGAAGAATTACTTAGAATGAATGACTTTAAAGACGAAATTTTTCGTGAATACCTAACATTATCTAAACTTTGTATGGAACAAAATTATTTTCAATATAACAATCAATTTTATGTTCAGAAAGAAGGAACAGCTATGGGTAATTGCTTATCACCTTTCATAGCCAATTTATTCATGAGTAAGTTTGAAATCGAAGCCAGTCAAGAATTCGAATATTTCCCAAGGGTATGGTATAGGTATGTGGATGATATTTTCGCGATTTTTGTTAGAAAGAAAGCAAATATTGATGATTTTGTTTCTAAATTAAATAGCCGGTATGATTCCATTAAATTCACTTACGAAGTTGAGAACAAAGGACAATTGCCTTTTCTAGATATTTTAATTATTAAAAATAATAATAGATTAGAATTTGATATCTATAGGAAGGACACAGTAACAGATAGATATATTCCTAATGATTCATTTCATTGCAAACAACATAAATTAGCCTCATTACATTTTTTAGTTTATCGTTTGGTCACTTTCCCTCTGAATAGAGTAAACTTTAATAAAGAAAGGAATCGTATTAGAAATATAACTAGAGTTAATGGTTATGACGATGACTTAGTAAATAAGCTAATAAATAGACATAAGTTTAGGTTTAATATTCAGAATTCCACCTTTTTTACACGCGAAGAAAATAACACCAAGTATGTCTGCATACCATATAATCCGAAATATAGCAAGGGACTTGATAAGGTATTTAATAAGGTAGGCCTCAGCTTAGTCTATAAGTAATCAGACAATCTGAGGAATATCTTAGGAAATCCCAAAGATAAGATTCCTAATTGTGAGAAAAGTGGAATTTATGAAATTAGTTGTAATGATTGTGACAAAAAGTATGTTGGGCAAACTAAAAGGTCAATTAAAACAAGATTTAAAGAACACTTAGCACACTTAAAATACAATAGAACAGAAAAGTCTAGCATTGCCGAACATGCCCTTGAAGCTGATCATACTGTAACATTAGATAATCTAAGATTGATAAAAAATGTATCTGATAGGAGATTGTTGAACGCATACGAAAGTATGGAAATCATAAAATGTAAAAGTAGTTTAAATAAAGACAGAGGGCCTATTCCTTATAGTCCCCTCTACTGGTTACTTGACCGGAACTGATGGCCTTGCCTATGTCATTAGTTCCGCTTGAGTAATTCAAGGGTTAGGCTAAGTATAAATAGGGTAGATTTGTAGTTTAGCTTTAGTCAATCATCGCTCCTGATGAAGCTAACATGGTTAGCGAAACGCGCGTCGAGTGCAAAAATAAAGTGTTTGGTGTAGTGGTGATATATACTGAGTAGTATCATTGTGCCAAAGATTCCACATTCCCAACTTAGTATTTATTAATAGTTTTTTGTCTTTTTTAAATTTCAAATGACAGTAATTCCAAAACAGTTCAATTTAAACATAATATGTTAAACAAATAATATCTAGAATCTTTAGTGGGACTTGAAAATAAAAGAATATACAGAGCTTTTCATTTAAAAAAATCAATGCGTAATTTCTTCGAACTGACTGTTCAAAACATTTCATTGTCAACGTCAGCATGTGCGCCATATAACACCCTATAACCTTTATTTAAACATTTTTTTGATACCCTGATTAATAAATGTTGTGGAATCAGTAATCCATACATATAGGGCACCCTGTATATAAATCTTTTGTTGCAATCTTGGTAATAGGTTTATTCAATTAAAACATTTGAATTTTTTTTAATTTTTATTTACATTTCGCCTTTAGTTTTGAGCATTTTCAAAATTTCTTTAGTGTATTTTGTCATTTCTGAAATTAAAATTAAACATACAATTACAGTTTCAATTTAAAAATATAATAATAATTTGGGTCATAAACATACCTATAAACTTACATTTTTTTTTTAATTTACAAAAATAATTATAATTAATTTAAAATTAATAACAGACACATGTTTTAAAATTAACTTCTTATTAATATATGTTTCATATTACTTGTACCTAGGAATAAACGAATCAGATTAATACATTTCTGTTTAAGGCCAACGGTGAGACTGGCGAAAATATATATGTAAGTTGCGGAACGAACTGTTGTTTGTATGATCTTATTTTTTTTTTTGGGGGGTTTTATGTGAATTCCTTTTTTGAAATATGCTTTTATTTTTTTATTGGTTTTTAAGCAATTGAAAACTAATTAGGTAAGATGTTGTAAATTAAACTTAGGTCCTTAATATCGGTTCTGTCGTTTACTGCATTTCTTCCTTTTTTATTTCTATCATTTCTTTAATTACTAATTTATGTTCTTTGTAATTAAACGCGTGATTTATTTCGTTTTTATGTTTGTTAAGTGCAGATGTGGCATTTCTTGTGTATTTGTGACCTTTTAATCTATTTTTAACAGTTGGCTAATCACATCTATGTACTTTTTTGAACAATTTTCATATAGGATAGAGTATATTACTTTAGAGTCTTTTGTTGTCGGTGTGTACTTTTCAGTTTTGTTCAGTTTGTCAAATTTCCACTTTATTTAGTTTCACTGAAACTGTATGACGCGTTTCGCTATACTATAGCTTCGTCTAATACAAAATGATATTGAATATTAGTGTTGTTACATTTATACAAATACCCTAAGGTAGATAGGTAATAAAATTAATACTATATGCTAATGAATATTGCTGGGAAATCCAATCTGAATATTAATTCTATAAATTGAGTAAAGGTGAGTTACCATGGGCCAGACAGGTATCTTTTTGTTCGTTTAATATGATGTCTGAATTTTTAATTCTATTTATTTCTAAATTTTCTAATAGGTTTAATTTTACGCCTTTGTTTTGTATGTGTAGAATTTTAAATTTAGCGTCAAAAAGATGATTTGATTCTATTAAATGATTACTGTACGCTGAGTCAGTTTTGGTTTTTAAATAGCTTCTTTTATGTTCTGAAATCCGAGTTTCGAATGAGCGACCTGTCTGACCTATGTAACTTTTATGGCAAGAATTCTGATTCAACTGATACACTCCAGATTTTTTTGATCTATTTTGTTTTCCCTTTGCGTTTTTAATGAATTTTCCTAACGACTTGTTTGTTCTGAAAGCTATGTTGATATTATATTTGTTTAAGTGGTTTTTAATTTTCTCTGACGTGTTACCAAAATAGGTTAAAACATTATATTTTTCCCTGTGTTTTCTTTCTTGGGGTATAATAAAGAAATAGCTTTATTTTTTAATTTTTTGTTTAGAATTGAGTCTATGGAGTCAGGAGAATATCCGTCGTTAACAGCAATTTGTTTTATTAGATTTAATTCTTTATTAAAATCATCTACAGATAAGGGGACACTTACAAGTCTATGCAACATACTGTGGTAAGCTGCCAATTTGTGTTGTAGGGGGTGAGCTGATTGTATGTTTATTGTAGTACCTGTATGTGAGGGTTTATGAAAAATAGAGAATTTGTGTTTGTTGTAATATCAGGTTATCGTTCATTAGCATATAGTATTAATTTTATTACCTATCTACCTTAGGGTATTTGTATAAATGTTAACAACCCCCCCAATATCATTTTGTATCAGGCGACGCTATAGTATAGCGAAACACGTCATACAGTTTCAGTGAAACTAAATAAAGTGGAAATTTGACAAAAATCAGTCTTTCATTACATTCGTTATGAATTTCCATCAAGTAACAGCCACAACAATTCAATGTCATATTTGTTTAGTGTGTATTTTAGTTTTTCAGTTAGGTCTTTTATATACGGTAATGCTACATATGTATTGTTGTAGAGTCGGTACGTGCTTTTTTTTATTATTTGATTTATGTCATTTCTTTTGAAAACGTTTGATGACAAAGCCTCTTTTACTTTTTTGAGGCTTTCAGCTGAACAATTTTATTAAAACGTTCGTTACTTATAGAATATAGTGACTTGTTTAACAAAATAAATACGTCTTTCATTTCTAATTCTCAACACGTTCCAGTACTACACAAGGAGTATCCAACTTTGATAAGCAAATTGATAGGATTTTTCAAAATGCCACGTTTAGGCTAAAACCAGTTACTATAGACTTTTCACTATTTAAAATAGAGTGAATGAATGAGGTTAATATTTAATTTTTTGGTTGTGTTATTTTCATTAAATAGTTCAATATGGTGCTACAAGAAGAGAATTAGTGTTTGCTTAATTGCGACAATGTATATACAGTGTAATTTTTTTTTACTGTATAAGACTGATACCTATTTTTTTCATAGTTAAGATATTATAACTAGATTTGTAAGACTTACGAACAATGTCATCTTTTTTTCTTCTTGGGATTGGATATTACGACGTCTTGTCCATTATTCTCGGCATTTTTAAAATGACAATTATTATTAGAGGTATGGTTCTGGATTTCACCTGCGTCGACTGAATAAGTGATGCTAACGTTTGGACGGACTTTCTGTTTGCTTCTTCAGAGCTTGTTCCGAGAAATGAGTTCCTCGAAACTGTAGGATGCAACTATTTCAGCCATTCGACATAGGAGAAATTCAATACAATTATACCTATAAGTTCTATAACCTGTGAAAGTTTCCTATCCAATTTATGTTTAATATGTTATTAAATAATTAAATTAATTCAGTACCTGTGAAATAAATATTTCAAAATTCAGTTTCAAATTCAAACTATTTGCCTCTACTTTTGTGTTGAAAAGTACCAGTTGTAAACAAGTTTCAACAACTTCATCAAATACTGCTATTAAGCAGCACTTAATTTAAATGCAAGATAGGAGTTTAAAGCTGAAGAAATGACTCGTTTAACTTTAAGAGAAATATGCAAAGTATGGTACCAGTGATTTCAAAACGGTTACTATAATCTTACAGATCGTAAATTTTTCGGACAACGTCAAGTCATCCACGGCATGTACAACTAGAGATTTTATCTTTCCTCTGAGATAGGAAGTTCTCCTTCACGCGGTATATTCTCTGGACATGTTTAATTACTATTTATTTTGGTTTCGGAAACGTATTCTCGCCGATTTCCACTTCATATTATGTGAAGAATTTTAAAAAAGCATAACCAAATTCATCGTTTAGAAACTACCATATTTTTCTTAGAGCGAGAATCCGCCAGCTGCATGAAAAAAAGAACAAAATGTGTGGGAAAATAATAGGGAATAGTTTTGCTTTTCTTGCTAAGAGAAAGCCTCATTTGGCATTTTCAAGTGTTCTTGCTGCTACTCACTACACATATATATATATATATATATATATATATATATATATATATATATATATATATATATATATATATATATACATATATATATATATATATATATATATATATATATATATATATATATATATATATATGTATATATATATATATATACATATATATATATATATATATAATATATATATATATATATATAATATATATATATATATGTATATATATATATACATACATGTTCTTTTTAAGGTTTCTAGAGTTGTGGGATTCAAACGTTTAGGTTATTTTATCATTATGCGCAAAAAAAGGGGGGCGAAAAGGGTGGAAATAGTTAAATAATCTATAAAAACACAAGAAAACTGTTCAGCTGAAGGGTGTCTGCCTGTATCTTTATAGCTCTACTTGTTGCCCCTATTTGAAGATATTTTGATTTTCAACTTTTAAAAGAAAAAAACATGTTTTTTTTTGCGTTATTAATAATCATCAAACTTAATTAAAATGAGGAGTAATTAATTATTCATACGTCCTATCTAAAATACGCTAATAAATATATATTTGTAAGTGCTGATGTAATGGTCAAACATCAAATTTTGACGCTACTATTCCCAAAAAGAAAAAAGAACAATGTTCAAGTAATTGTAATTATAAGTAAATAAATTTACAATTAAAAGTTTGTTTCTGTTTCCTATATTAATGGTTTGTTAAATGAGATTTACAGTATTATAAAAACTATAATACAGTTCTTCATAAAAAATCACTAGAACTAGGTCATTTTTTAATTAAAATGCGAAGTATATTTATAAAAAACAAAAATATTTTTGATTAATGCATGTACAAGGTGATCATTTTTAGACGCCATGCCTCAATTTATGGAAAATTGTTGGCTATTTATTTTTTTTTAATGTAGAATAGTATAGTACACGTCAAGGAGTATACTGGCATACTTGAGATTTGGTAGTGAAAACGACACTGGGCGCCACGACGCTAAATACCTTTTTTTCCATCGACATAGCAAGCAGGCAATTGAATGTATTTTATTTCTAGCTATTCAAAAATCTCTTAAACCTAACAAATACCATAATTATAAAATACATAATCTTTAGTTATTAACACAATTTATTCGGAACGACGACTTGTAGCAAAAGTAATGATTAAATAGGACGAACGTTATTTTCTGATTCATGTTTTATGGACAGATGAAAGTCATTTTGTCAGCAACGGCAAACCTAGCCAAAAAAATTATCATTACTGGGCTGACGAAAATCCATACAACGTTAATCAGATTCAGAATTAAGGCTATTATGGCGTTCATGTATTGTGTGAGATAATTGGGAGACATTTGATTGGATCATACTTTTTTAAGGGAACACTAA
>CM032449.1:216571185-216737421 GCA_019049505.1 Pachyrhynchus sulphureomaculatus
GTCTTAAGAATAATTTTAATTCGAATCTTATAGAGAAATTTGGTAGCTAATTCACTTTTAAAGTATCCGAATAAGTTTTTTCTAACTTTTAGTGTAACCAATGTTCATAAAAAATTATTAAAATTAATTCGTTATAGAGATTTGTATGATTTAATATATTGTTGCGTTAATTTTATCCAGGAGTGTATATATTAACAAATGGTTTTATAAATCTCCTCCGTAAAACTAAATAAATAATTAATGATACTAATGATAAATAAATAAAGTACTATAAACTATTTGTAGAGTAATTAATTTCTTTATTTACTACTCGCGTATTTTTAGTTATAAGTGGTTTGTCATTGTCTTTTCGACTAGATAATAACTGCATTATTCCTGTAAAACCCAATTTATCATTTTTTAATCAAAAGATCTGAAACAACACTTTTTAAAGGCATTAACGATGGCAATATTAGTTTTTCCATGACGCACTCTTTATACGATATATAATTTGTAATTAAATTCTCTCTTTTCAAAAACTCATTTGCCAAATTCTTAAGGATTTTAAGGTCATATATCGCCTTATGGAATTTTCCGTTTGGTGCTATTTGTAATAAATCATCGCTAACTTTCCGAGCTTAAATATTTCTGGGCATTTTCGGTTAGGAAAGCGTCTGACTCACTGTGCCAAAAACCAGCAATATTTTTAAAATCCTCGATCATTGCAAAATTAATTATACCTTCAATTAAATGGGACGAATCAAAACGTATACTATGGGCAACAAGTACACAAGGTTTGGAAGAAAAATTTAAAGACTGTTGGAATGAAATTAATACATCCTTTAGAGTGATTGTTTTGATAAGTTTACCATATAAATACAAGTCGCCACTAATATGTTCTAAGCCCGTAACTTTGATAGCGTGGTAATTAATCAATTGCATATGCCTAATATAAACATTGAATGTTTTATCCCGATATATCTCTGCTATTTGCAAAATATTAGCTGTATTTAAAAATTCCGATGTTTCTAAATCGAAATACACTAAGCCGCAGCCCTCGGATATAATTGAAACATTATTCAGTATATTAGTTAACGCTTGAGTATTAATAATGTCACCAGTATGATACTGTCTCTCTTCATTTTTTTCTTTATTTTTTTCTCGTGGCCTCTGTATTTCCAACCAATACATTTATACGTTTTTTCGTTGCAGGCAAATTAACTCTTAATGCTCTTTGTTTTCTTATTTCATCTTTTTTGTCATATAAGATCTTGCATGTTTCCCAGGGAGTTTATTGACGAGCTTTCCTTTACAAATTTTCCATTATGTTGCAACTGATTATGATAGAAGAAATAGAAGTAATATGGTCTATAAAGTAAACATACACAAAGTATAATAAATAACCTATATAATCTATAGAGAACTCGGTATAAGCGTTGCCACATTTATTTTCATTAAAAGTGTGTGGCTGCGTATGAAAGTTTCCATGTATCTAATACAGTCTCGAACAAAAATAAAATATTCTGCCATGGAGTATTTTAAACTTTTTGTATTTATTATCAGGCTATACTTTTGGCTCCGATTGTCACGAGTGAACTACCTTTTTTTTCTTCTTTATTATATACCCCTGCCTTTTCATTAAAATATTATTATTTGATGTTAATTATAAACCCTAAAAGTGATGATAATAATGGAAAATAAAATGTTCAATTTGGTGCACGGTATTAAAAAAATCTCAGGCTGATTCATTTAAGTAGTTTTAAACTATATCGGCTCTCTTATAATTCAGTGTTGAAAAATTTGTCGAGGGACCATTTCACCCACCATAATTCGGAAGTGAAATCATTAAGTGCAGGATAAGCACTGGAATAATTTAGTGTGGATTAATTAGCACAGGTATCATTCGACTTAAATATAAAAATAGCTAATGAACTACTAAAATATGGGGGACACTCTCTAGTTAAGCAACTCCAGACACTTATACAGAGGATTATAAGATCGAATAGAATCCCAGATAAATGGAGAGCAGCGACGGTTATATTAATGTACAAGAAGGGAGAAAAAAAAGATCCAAATGACTATAAAGGCATAAATCTAGTAAACTGTACACTGATATTAACATATATATACAACTGGAAGAAGAACAGCAAGGATTCAGAAGTAAGCGCTCACGCACCGATGCTGTATTTATTGTGAGACAGATAAAAGAAAAATCCATAAAATACAACATTCCAGTGTACTTGTGCCTGATAGACTTAAAAAAAGCTTTCGACATTAGACCTAATTAAGACTATCGAGAATATATATAAAGACAATAAATTAATCGCAAAATTAGCAAAAGGAATGACAGAACCAATCAATTATGAATCTGAAATCAGGCTGGGAGACACTTTTGTTTAAGTTTCTAAATGAAATGAAACGAATTACTTTGTTATTTGTCATATATTTTTTTTATGTATCTACTACTGCAGTTTCGTAGGTTTTCTACATTATCAAGCGTAATACTACAAACTAAGGTGGTTTATTTATGATTTATAACAAATTTCCAGGTACAATTTGGAATTACCCATCATTAAACTACAATGAACTTAAATTAAATTATTTTATTACAGAGGGTTAAATGACATTATCGTTTAAAATTTGAAGAAATAGTTTTCAATATTTTCTTAAAACTTTTTCAAAAATTCCTTCTTCAAAGATAAATCTAATTTTTTTTTCTAAAATACGCCAAACAGGTCTGAATTCTGAACATCTGTTTGATTCTATTCAGTATATATCACCACTACACCAAACACTTTATTTTTGCGCTCGACGCGCGTTTCGCTAACCATGTTAGCTTCATCAGGAGTGATGATTGACTAAAGCTAAACTACAAATCTACCCTATTTATACTTAGCCTAACCCTTGAACTACTCAGGCGGACCTAATGGCATAGGCAAGTGCATCAGTTTCGGTCAAGTAACCAGTAGAGGGGACTATAAGGAATAGGCCTTCTGTCTTTATTTAAACTACTTTTACATTTGGTAAGATACAACGAATTGTACCAAATACGCACACCTAGTACTCAATCGGAGGCTGACACAGCAGCCACAAGCCGACAGAGTGGTTGGCACAGCCAACACTAAAGGCAGGCAGCGAGATTTGCGAGGAATCAACCTCAGACCTTATGTGGTTTAACGTAAAACAACTTAAAATAGGCAAAAAGCCCATATTTAAGCAGTCTACCCACTGTTCTCTTATTCGTCCATCCATCCCGTATTTGGTACAATTCGTTGTATCTTACCGTTGTGTTCCGTAAGTGCCGGAATAAAGTACTTAAAATTCTGTTCTCTTCTTCGTCGATCCTAGCCCGACTGATGAGCCGTGATACGGCGAAACGCGTCTCGGGATGGATGGACGAATAAGAGAACAGTGGGTAGACTGCTTAAATATGGGCTTTTTGCCTATTTTAAGTTGTTTTACGTTAAACCACATACTTTTACATTTTATAATTTCCATACTTTCGTATTTCCTATCAGATACATTTTTTATTAATCTTAGATTATCTAATGTTACAATATGATCAGCTTCAAGGGCCTGTTTGGAAATGAAATTCTGAATATTAAAACTTATGTCTATTTATTAGCTTATTTACTAAGTCATCGTCATAACCATTAACTCTAGTTATATTTCTAATACGATTCCTTTCTTTATTAAAGTTTACTCTATTCAGAGGGACAGTGACCAAACGATGAACTAAAAAATGTAATGAGGCTAATTTGTGTGTTTGCAATGAAATGAATCATTAGGAATATATCTGTCTGTTACTATGTCCTTCCTATAGATATCAGATTCTAATCTATAATTATTTTTAATAATTAAAATATCTAGAAAAGGCAATTGTCCTTTGTCCTCAACTTCGTAAGTGAATTTAATGGAATCATACCGGCTATTTAATTTAGAAACAAAATCATCAATATTTGCTTTCTTTGTATCAAAAATCGCGAAAATATCATACATATACCATATATCCAAGGGTATGGTATAGGTATGTGGATGATATTTTCGCGATTTTTGATACAAAGAAAGCAAATATTGATGATTTTGTTTCTAAATTAAATAGCCGCTATGATTCCATTAAATTCACTTACGAAGTTGAGAACAAAGGACAATTGCATTTCATTGCAAACAACACAAATTAGCCTCATTACATTTTTTAGTTCATCGTCTGGTCACTTTCCCTCTGAATAGACTAAACTTTAATAAAGAAAGGAATCGTATTAGAAATATAACTAAAGTTAATGGTTATAACGATGACTTAGTAAATAAGCTAATAAATAGACATAAATTTAGGTTTAATATTCAGAATTCCACCTTTTTTACACGCGAAGAAAATAACACCAAGTATGTCTCCATATCATATAATCCGAAATATAGCAAGGGACTCAATAAGGTATTTAATAAGGTAGGCTTCACGCTAGTCTATAAGTCATCAGACAATCTGAGGAATATCTTAGGAAATCCCAAAGATAAGATTCCTAATTGTGAGAAAAGTGGAATTTATGAAATTATTTGTAATGATTGTGACAAAAAGTATGTTGGGCAAACTAAACGGTCAATTAAAACACGATTTAAAAAACATTTAGCACACTTAAAATACAGTAGAACAGAAAAGTCTAGCATTGCCGAACATGCCCTTGAAGCTGATCTTATTGTAACATTAGATAATCTAAGATTAATAAAAAATGTATCTGATAGGAGATTGTTGAACGCATACGAAAGTATGGAAATTATAAAATCTAAAAGTAGTTTAAATAAAGACAGAGGGCCTATTCCTTATAGTCCCCTCTACTGGTTACTTGACCGGAACTGATGCACTTGCATATGCCATTAGTTCCGCCTGAGTAATTCAAGGGTTAGGCTAAGTATAAATAGGGTAGATTTGTAGTTTAGCTTTAGTCAATCATAGCTCCTGATGAAGCTAATATGGTTAGCGAAACGCTCGTCGAGGGCAAAAATAAAGTGTTTGGTGTAGTGGTGATATATACTGAGTAGTATCATTGTGCCAAAGATTCCACATTCCCAACTTATCTGTTTGATTATTTAATAAGATTATATCTTTATTTTTATTGTGCTTGTAGATCTCTATAGCTTCTAAAATATTTATTTAGATTATTTATGTCTGGGAAAATATGATTTGTTTGATGGAAGTGGTTGGAAAAGTTGGAGTTTTCTTTGTTTAATCTAAAAGTTGTTTGGTTTTTTTTAAATCTAATATCGAAATTTCTCCCTGTTTGGCCTATATAACAGCTATTACATTCATTACATGACAGTTTATAAACGCCAGAGTCTTTGTATTTATGAGTTTTGTCTTTTACATTGAAAAAAAGTGAGAAAAGTTTTTGGGGTGATTTAAAAGCGATATTTATGATGTCCTTTGTTGTTTTACTGAAAAAGAGAAAAACCTGCTAGAAAATGGTCCAAAATACAATCCAAATTATAACATAAGAAACCAAACAGAAATTTTAATATCAGAAGTAGAATTATCCCTAAGTAAATCTACAAGTTCCAATTTATCTAAAGAAAAAATTAAAAAACTCCTCCAAGAACATAACCAAAATACCAACCACACCCAAAACCATAAACAAGAAATAAAATCGATTCAATCCAAACTATCAAAAAATAACCTAGTAATGACTAAAGCCGATAAAGGCAACTCTATTGTAATATTAAAACAAGAAGATTATAAAGAAAAAATAAATCAATTTTTACAACAAGAAAAACCAATAAAATTAAAAAAAGACCCTACCAATTTTATACAAAACAAACTTAAATCTATCCTTAAAGAGGCCAATGGTATTTTATCCGAAAAAGAAAAATTCAATTTAATAAACATGAATCGATCTCCACCCAAATTATAAGGTCTCATAAAAATACATAAAGAAAATTCACCAATTAGACCAGTCGTATCATATACAAACTGTCCCTAACGACAACTTCCCATAAAACTTAACACGATTTCTAAAACCACCACTAAGTTGGAACCCAAATACAGCATCAAAAATTCCATAGAACTGTGAAATCAACTTAAAAATTTTAATATCTCTGACAACTCCATCCTTGCATCATTCGAGGTAACCAACATGTTTTCCAATATCCCGAATAAGGAGTGTCTAAAAATCATTAAAAATTTGAGAAACTTAATAAAAATTCTATTATAAAACAAGAAATAATGATGTTGTTCGAGCTGTGCATAAAAGAAAATTATTTTCAATTCAACAACCAATTTCTGGAACAGAAAGAGGGACTTGCCATGGGATCCCCACTCAGCCCCTTGATGGCCGAAATTTTTATGTCAGAATTTGAAAACAATTTTCTAGAGTCACAGCAGGCAAGGAATATAGTTTTATGGTGTCAGTATACATATTGGTCTGTTTTAAAGGAAACGACGAATCCCTCCAATCCACTCTAAATTCCTTGAATAGAATACATCCGAATATAAAATTCACATTAGAAACAGAAATGAATAATAAAATAAACTTCCTAGACCTCTCCATCACCAAAGATAACAATAAACTCTCATTCGATATTTTCAGAAAGCCCACTTTTACAGACACCACTATTTCTAATAATTCATATCAGCCCAACTCACATAAACTCGCAGCCTATAGATCCATGATTCACAGAGCATTCTTTATCCCCTTAAATAAACAAAATTTAGAGAAAGAATTAGAGACAATCAAGAACAGCGATTCAAGAACAACGTGAATCGCTTTTTCCGCACACATGCCGCTCCTGGAGCGCTTTAGGGACTTCCCTGCAGCACGTGTGCTAGACCCACAAAAAAAAACATTGCCTACAATAACGGATTTCAGAAAAAAACCATAGATAACCTAATTAAAAATAAACAAAAATAACTAAATTTAAGACGTATTTATCCACACGTTAAAAACGATGAAAGACAAACGTTTTCCTCATTGACATATTTCGGACCAATTTCTAATAAAATTGCATTTATACTTGCAAAAGACAACATAAAAATCGCTTTTAAATCACCCCAAAAACTTTACTCACTCTTTTACAATGTCAAAGATAAAACTCATAAATGCAAAGACTCTGGAGTTTATAAACTGTCATGTAACGAATGTAATAGCTCTTATATAGGCCAAACAGGGAGAAATTTCAATATTAGATTTAAAGAACATCAAACATCTTTTAGATTAAACAAAGAACACTCCAACTTTGCCAACCACTTTCATCAAACAAATCATATTTTTCCAGACATAAATAATCTACAAATATTACATAAAGCACAAAAAGGAAGAAAATTAAATATTTTAGTAGCTATAGAGATCTACAATCACAATAAAAATAAAGATATAATCCTCATCCATCCATCATCAAAAAATTTAGATTTATCTCTGAAAAAGGAATTTTTGTAAAAAGTTTTATGAAAATATTGAAAAATATTTCTTCAAATTTTAAACAATAATGTCATTTAACCCTCTGTAATAAAATAATTTAATTTAAGTTCATTGTAATTTAATGATGGATAATTCCAAATTGTACTTGGAAATTTGTTATAAATCATAAATATGGTACACCAGCTTAGTTTGTAGTAATACCCTTGATAATCTAGAAAACCTACGAAACTGCAGTAGCAGATAAATAAAAAAATAAGTGACAAATAACAAAATAATTCGTTTCATTTCATTTAGAAATTTATAACGTATTGTCACAAAGTAACGGACACCTCAATTATACTTTTGTCACGGATGAAATTATAAAGAATATCAAAAGAAAGGAGGGATATAGAATGGGT
The DNA here is from genome assembly GCA_019049505.1 of Pachyrhynchus sulphureomaculatus. Classification (NCBI taxonomy): domain Eukaryota; kingdom Metazoa; phylum Arthropoda; class Insecta; order Coleoptera; family Curculionidae; genus Pachyrhynchus; species Pachyrhynchus sulphureomaculatus. Next base: position 216,578,966 of record CM032449.1, read on the forward strand.
AACGGAGAACTTAATATTATATATTATGTAGATGACGGGCTAATAATAGCTGAGACCGAGAACGATCTGCAAAGGCTGCTCTACGCATTCTACATAGCAGCAAAACAATATAATATGTCAATTTCAACTAAAAAACCAAGACAATAGTAATAGCAAAAGAGCCGATTAGGTACAAGCTGATGGCGGAAGATAAACCAATAGAACAGGTGATAGAGGTCGATTACCTGTGCATCAAAATATCTACTATCGGAAAAACCGAGGAAAAAGTAAAACATCAAGTTAACAAGGCTAATAGAATAGCGGGAAGCCTCAATAATACCATATTTAGAAATAAATTCCTCTCCGTGGAGACCAAAACAAGAATATACAATAGCGAAAAACGACTAGTAATGACTTACACATCTGAAACAAGACCAAATACAAGTATTACACAGAGGATGCTGGGATCAACCAAAATGAGAATACTTAGGAGATGTACAAACAAGACACTAAGGGATAAAAAAGGAGTGAAGATATAAGACGCACATAGAAAATATCAACCAGTGGATAAGAGGTAGAAAAACGGAATGGGATCAACACGAGGAAGAATGGCAAACAACAGAATAGTACGGATAGCAAAAGACAAGTCACCGAATGGAAGAAGATCAATGGGACGTCCAAGAAAGAGATCAAGCAATGATCTATAGAACAGAGAACAAACCAGGCAATAGTGCCTAGCTATAAGTCGGAAGAAGAAATATAATTTGGCGATGTAGAGAGAGAGAAAGAGAGCACATTTGCGTTATTTATTTTAACTAAATGTACACAGGTTGTTCTATTCCAAAAACACATAAATTTCCATTAGTTTAACACATTCTATATTTCATATTTTTACCTAAAGTTGTTTTAAAATGACATCATTGTTTCTCTCTCATTTATTTTCCAAGAAAATAATACCTATCTCGGAATTATTCTGCTTATGGATTTTATGTACATACAACGAGGTTATTATTGAACGAAATAGATTACATTAACGAAGCGTATTTTATAGAACAAAGAATACATCTACTGCCTCATTTAACATTTATTTATGTATTTTCTACCCTAAATTAAATTTCTAACATAATAATTACATTATCTTTTATATAAAGTAATTTTTACATACGATACATTCTAGAATCAATAAACAACGCTAAAATTAAACACAGATACACAGAAATCGTCAAAAACGTATATGAACACTCAATATTATACGTCAAAATCAACAACAATTTAATAAGAAATCTGATTAACATCAAAAGAGGAGTGAGATAGGGCGATACCATCTCCCCTAAGCTATTTCAGAAGATGTATTTAAGAAATTACAGGCGCAAACAAAGGGTATCGGAATAGATGGTTCTTTCCTGAGTCATTTACGTTTTGCAGACGACATCGACCTCTTTGCAAGTGACACCTATTAATTAACCGGAATGATAGAACTGAATCATGCAACCAAGCAAGTAGGCCTGAAAATGAACATTCAGAAAACTACAACAATTTCGAGTTTACGAGAAAAGCAGCAAATAGAAAATGTTTCTCATTATGTATATTTGGAGCATAACATCGTTCTAGGGAAAGAAAACTAGAGAGCAGAAGTAACCAGAAGAGTGGCGCTAACCTGGGCCTGGCTCATATTGTAAAAAATCCAGTGATCCCCATCGGCGTTAATAAATTTCACACCAAGACTACCTGCGCCCTTAATACAACAGGTAAATTCCACAGTAACCTTATAAGGGTGCTTAAATTTTACAGGTAATTTCCACATCAAGCAAATATAATTATGCTTTATTCATCTAAATAAAATTGGACGGATTTCTTTTAAATCAGTTTTTATTGAAAATTTTAGATATTTGCCAAAAAAAATGTTTTTCTTTCATAGTAGAATAATATTGATAAAACATGAAGTTTTTTACATAAAATACAATTGGACAAATTTCCTTACATATACTAGATAATGCTACAAAACTATACATATCTATTTATATATACGAGTATTTACAAAACAGGTTGAGAAAAATAGGAGACACATTTTAGAAAATGGAAACGATTAATATTTCCTAATTGTCTTTGTTCATAAAGATTTTTTTAATGTTTTAATTTTTGATCATTATGATTATTACTTATTTTAGACTCGTCGACACTTTATATTTTTATATATACGTTAAACTGAAATTCTTTCAACCTATCAATAAAAGTATACAGAGACGGATGTGTAGAATAAAAAGAATTATTTAGATGGGAATGGAAGGACTCACAACAGTTAGTCGTTCGAGTTAAAGATGGACTCGATTCTGCTCATATTTCAACTGGAAAATCGGTTCCTTCCTCTATATACGTTTCTAGTAGGCAATCACAAAATTTATTTAAACGTTCACCCTCAGGTTTTATAGAATATAAATCGTATGCAAAACTGCCACCTAATTCTTCAGGTACTAAATAGGACAAGCCGAAACAATACTTTAACCAACGACCAATTTCAGAATTTTTGTCGCAATATTCTTTAGCTAGACTTAGATTCTGCATCTTGTGAAACCAAGATTGGTGTAAATGAAATCTACATCCTAACACTTTAGCATTTGGCCAAACTTCAGATACTGCCTTATGAATAGATTTTTCGAAGTCAATAGTAATTTTCTCTGGATTGAAATACAGTGTATCTGTTGAATAAATGTTACATTTTAATAATGTGAAGAGGTTTTTGTATGTTTCAGCTCTCTTAGCACGCAATAAGCAAAATAATAATGGAATGTAATGAGGGTTTGCAAAACCATGCACTGTAAATAACTGTCTAAAATATTTAGTGCAGTATGAAAAGGTGCCGTCCATATATATATTGGATATTTTACACAACATATTGACATTTGTAGTGCAAGAAAAAACAATAATGCCACTTTCGAGTTCATTGATTTATAGAAAATTCTCACCCTTGCTGGTTTTGATTTCAAATGTCTCTAAAACACTATGCACCTCCTCAGCACTTCTTGGATTACGTCCTGGCAAAAATTTTCGTCTATGGTTATAAATGTTTTTTCTAATATATTCGACATCTTTCTCTGTTACTGTTTCAGGCAGCGTGTTTTGTAGTTCTTGTCGGATAATTTTAGATGGCCTTTTACCTATATGCTCTCCGGCTTTTCTTTTGCAGGAATTACTAATTATTTGCCGATTCAGCTTCTTGGTGTCGGCTTCGTGTGTATGAAATCCTTCACTTCTGGTAACTAAATGCTCGGGCTCAACGGTGAAGACTTTTGATTTGCAATCTTTTTTTGAACATCTCCAAAATGTTTCTCCACATTTTAGCACCTTTTGTCGAAAGTAAGTGTAGTAATTCACACATAACATGTCCTTTCCTTGATTACTTTTTATTAACTTTGCTTCCATATTAGCAACACTTTAAAAAATATACGCACAACCAAGTAATAATTACAAATTAATAATATGTACTAAACTGATATGTAGAAGGGTTTAATAATGATTTAATTGAACAGGCCGGTGCGTACCACCACCCATTTATCAACCTTCATCCTCTACCTGAAAGTACTCGGTGTGGAATTTACTTCTGCAATTACAATCCCTTAAATATGTCTAGGTCATAAACGGATTAGTGGTGTGGAAATTACCTGCGCCCATCCCCATAAACGTAAAACGGAAAACCTATAACTCACCTATGTTGACTGTTACCACATACAGGATGAAGCCTATGGCCTTGATAACATAGAGTGCAGACAGGTTCGGGGTCACTCAAAGGGCAATAGAACGCGCCTTGCTGAACATATCTTTGAGGGATTCAGTCAGGTGAAGGATGTTATGGAGGAAATAGCGGGTCTAAAGTAGAGATCGGTAGGTCTTGTCGCCAGACACTACAGCGACAGGTGGACATTAAAGACGCTACAGTGGAATCCTCGCGAAACATAAAGAAATCAGGGAAGACCACAAGGAAGAAGACGACATTTGAAACACAGCAAGAAATAACTGGATACAACAGGGCAAGGATAGATAAAAAAGAAAAAAAACATGGAAAGGAGCCTAGATTTAGGAGTGAACGGCGGAAGGCTGAAGAAGAAATTTTTTTTCCGAATTCCTCCTCCTAGTTCGCCGATAACAAATAATGTAAGAGAAACGAAACTGCAGTAGCAGATAAATAAAAAAATAAGTGACAAATAAAAAAGTAATTCGTTTCATTTCATTTAGAAATTTATAAAATATTGTCACAAAGTAAAGGACACCTCAATTATACCTTTGTTTAATATTGTCATGGATGAAATTATAAAGAGTAACGAAAGAAAGCAGGGATATAGAATGGGTGACAGAAAACTTAATATATATGTTATACAGATGACGCGATAATAATGGCTGAGATCGAGAACGATCTGCAAAGGCTGCTATACGAATTCTACATAGCAGCAAAATAATATAATATGTCAATTTCAACTGAAAAAACCAAGATAATAGTAATAGCAAAAGAACCGATTAGGTGCAAGCTGGTGGTGGAAGATAAACCAATAGAACAGGTGACGGAGGTCGATTACCTGGGCATCAAAATATCGGAAAAATCGAGGAAAAAGTAAAACATCAAGTCAACAAGGCTAATAAGATAGCGGGATGCCTCAATGATACTATATTTAGAAATAAATTCCTCTCCGTGGAGACCAAAAGACGAATATACAAGAGCGTAATACGACTAGTAATGACTTACACATCTGAAACAAGACCAGATACAAGTATTACACAGAGGTTAGTGGAATCAACCAAAATGAGAATACTTAGGAGATGTACAAACAAGACACTAAGGGATAAAAAAAGGAGTGAAGATATAAGACGCGCATGTAATATAGAAAATATCAACCAGTGGATAAGAAGAAGAAAAACGGAATGGGATCAACACGAGAAAGAATGGCAAACAACAGAATAGTACGGATAGCAAAAGACAAGTCACCGAATGGAAGAAGATCAATGGGACGTCCAAGAAAGAGATCGAGCAACGATCCATAGAACAGAGAACAAGGAACACAGGCAATAGTGCCTAGCTATAAGTCGGAAGAAGAAGAAGAAATATAATTTGGCGATGTAGAGAGAGAGAAAGAGAGCACATTTGTATTATTTATTTTAATTAAATGTACACAGGTTGTTCTATTCCAAAAATACATAAATTTCCATTAGTTTAACATAAAACACATAACATATTTCATAATTTTATCTAAAGATGTTTTAAAATGACATCATTGTTTCTCTGTCATTTATTTTCCAACAAAATAATACTTATCTCGGAATTATTCTGCTTATGGGTTATATGTACATACAACGTGATTATTATTGAACGAAATAGATTACATTAACGAAGCATATTTTATAGAACAAAGAAAACATCTACTGCCTCATTTAATAATTATTTATGTATTTTCTACCATAAATTAAATTTCTAACATAATAATTACATTAGCTTTTTTCTAAAGTAATTTTTACATACGATACATCCTAGAATTAAACACAGATACACAGAAATCGTCAAAAACATATATGAACACTCAATATTATACGTCAAAATCAACAACAATTTAATAACAAATCTGATTAACATCAAAAGAGGAGTGAGATAGGGCGATACCATCTCACCTAAACTATTCCAGAAGATCTATTTGAGAAATTACAGTGGCAAACAAAGGGTATCGGAATGATGGATGGTTCTTTCCTGAGTCATTTACGTTTCGCAGACGACATCGTCCTCTTTACAAGTGACACCTATTAATTAACCGGAATGATAGAACTGAATCATGCAACCAAGCAAGTAGGCCTGAAAATGAACATTCAGAAAACTACAACAATTTCGAGTTTACAATAGAAAAGCAGCAAACAGGTTCGGAGTCACTCAAAGGGCAATAGAACGCGCCTTTGAACATTGAATCAGGTGAGGGATGTTGAATCAGGTGAGGGATGTTATGGAGGAAATAGCGGGTCTAAAATAGAGATCGACAGTTCTTGTCGCCATACACTATAGCGATAGGTGGACATTAAAGACGCTACAGGAGAATCCTCGCGAAACATAAAGAAATAAGGAAAGACCACAAGGAAAAAGACGACATTCGAAACGCAGCAGGAAAAAACTGGATACAACAGGGCAAGGATAGATAAAAAAGAACAAACATGGAAGGAGCCTAGATCTAGGAGTGGACGGAGGAAGGCTGAAGAAAAATAATTTTTTTTTCCGAATTCCTCCTCCTAGTACGCCGATAAGAAATAATGTAAGAGAAAATCTAATTACTATACCATAACAGTTATATAACCAGTATTGGATGCAGCACGATTATTTAGCTTCGAGCTTCGTTCGTAATACGGCTACCAAACTAACTCGAACTAACCCGCATTAATCCGAGCTAACTTGAGCTAACCATAATTAATCTAAACCAACTATTTATCTACGATTATCTGTACTGCATTGCGCTGAATTGTTGCAGAACTGAACTGTCTTGTACTCAATTATTCCAGTGCTAAACTGCACCGGCTCAAATATTCTACGCTAAATTATTAGAGCCAACTGTACTTATATATTCTAAGTATTAGTATAATTTAAGATAAAAGCTGGTAATATTAAAACTCCAGTTATAATGAATGAAACACTTTTATGATTTTTAATCATTTATAATGTATCACCTGCTTTCACTATTAGTTATTTTATAATAATTACTTATGGTGATAATAGTTTACATAAATAAAAATCTATAATTTTCAGGTTTAATCATTTCATTTAAACAAAACATGCTCAAATTTTGATATTAATTAATGATTCCAATAAAAATTTCATTGTTTCTCATTTATTATTTATAATTAGGAAATAACATAAATAATTACCTACATGTGAAGGTAAGAGGCGAGACTTTCAGATTTTTAAGTCTCCTTAATGTTAATTTTAAAAGCTAAAAAATGCTATCATCACCTTAATATTTTCATAACATTAATATAATAACACAGTGCAACACATAAAATTTAAACTAAATTCTGACTTCAATTTCTGGAAGTGCACAGCCACACTAGCAAAACCCTATTTGGATTTTGATAGTTTAGTTCGAATTTTTTTTTTTTGCTATCATCAATTTTTTTGCCCGAGCTTTGGTTTTGCACGGCTATATATCGTAAATTATTGGGAATTTCTCAATGCAATCTTCAGACAAAATGTTCTTCACACCAAAATACACAATTTTGAACATGTCGAGGCCAGATTTTCACTCTTTCGGGGTGTTTTTAGTGCAGAAAACCCGAAAAAATGCCATTTTTTTACATTTTCGACCATAACTCACAAACTGTGCATATTTTAGCATAACTGTCTTCGACAAAAATGTTCTCTGCATCAACACGAGTAACTTTGCTGAACATTGCATTAACCTACAATCGATCCTTATAGTTCTTTTGGCCGTTTTAAGGAATTTCACACCAAAATTTCAGCTTTTTTCAGGTTTTACGTTCAAGAAACTGGTTTTTAGCTTGTACTGTACCAATACTTGCACAGTGCGCGTCAATTCCATACTACACACAAGCGATTCCCCGTTCAAATATGTGTGTATTTATTCCAGCGCGTGTGTGTGTGTGTGTACCATAGCAGTTTACAAATAATTTTTTTTTTTCAATTTCTTTTTCAAAAATAGATGCTATGGTCGAAAATGTGAAAAAATGGCATTTTTTCGGGCTTTCTGCACTAAAAACACTCCGAAAGAGTGAAAATCTGGCCTCGACATGTTCACAAAAATTGTGTATTTTGGTGTGAAGAACATTTCGTCTGAAGATTGCATTGAGAAATTCCCAATAATTTACGACACATAGCCGTGCAAAACCAAAGCTCGAGCAAAAAAAATTGATGATGGCAAAAAAAAAATTTCGAACTAAACTATCAAAACCCAAATAGGGTTTTGCTAGTTTGGGTGGGCACTTCCAGAAACTGAAGTCAGAATTTAGTTTACATTCGATGACCTCGAAAATGTTGCACAGTGTAATTCTTGTAAGTTCTTGTAAGGTGTATATATATATATATATATATATATATATATATATATATATATATATATATATATATATATATATATACACCTTACAAGAACTTATATATATATATATATATATGTAATATGTAAAGACATAGAAATGATATCTGTAAAAATTAAATCTATAATAAAGAATATTTCTAAATATACATAATAGTTTTACTCAAGTATTTAAATAATACTGACATTCCAGTAATGGATCTTACGTATAAAATCAACAGGTTTATATCGAAAAACTTGGAATTTCCTTTTTAACCTTAAATTTATATTGTTAATCATGACAAACGGTTTGTTTTCGTTTCTTATCCAAATAAATCATAAATACTGCAACTATTGGGAGTAGAAGAAATTGAATTTAATGGCGAGATAGTTCCGTTGGAAACTAAAATGAACATTTCCGAGACTTTCCAATAGTTGACAGTACAAGCAAAAAAAACCATATAATTTTCAGTCAGTGTTAACTCCCAGAAGATTCGTGTAAAATTTTCATGACATTTCGTCTATTAGTTTACGAGTTACAGCTGTTTGAGTGACGCTAGTTTTTTTTAGTTTCGAGTTTCATTCGAAATACGGCTACCAAAATAACTCGAAGTAACCCGCATTAACCCAAGCTAAATTGAGCTAATCATAATTAATCTAAACCAACTATTATATCTACGATTATCTGAACTGGACTGTCTTGTGCTCAATTATCCCAGTGCTAAACTGCATCGATTCAAATGTTCTACTCTAAATTAGTAGAGTCCAGTGTATTATAAATTCTAAGTACTTATTATAGTTTAAGACAAAAACTGGGAATATTAAAACTCCAGTTATAATGAATGAAACACTTTTATGATTTTTAATCATTTATAATGTATTACCTGCTTTCACTATTAGTTATTTTATAATAATTACTTATGGTGATAATAGTTTACATAAATAAAAATCTATAATTTTCAGGTTTAATCATTTCATTTAAACAAAACATGCTCAAATTTTGATATTAATTAATGATTTCAATAAAAATTTTATTATTTCTCATTTATTATTTATAATTAGAAAAAATAACATAAATAATTACCTACATTTTTAAGTCTCCTTGATGTTAATTTTAAAAGCTGCAAAATGCTTTCATCCTCTCAATATTTTCATAACATTAATATAATGACACAGTGCAACACATAAAATGTAAACTAAATTCTGACTTCAGTTTCTGAAAGTACCCACCCAAACTAGCAAAACCCTATTTGGGTTTTGATAGTTTAGTTCATTTTTTTTTGTCATCATCAATTTTTTTGCTCGAGCTTTGGTTTTGCACGACTATATCTCGTAAATTATTGGGAATTTCTTAATGCCATCTTCAGACGAAATGTTCTTCACACTAAAATAAACAATTTTTGTGAACATGTCGAGGCCAGATTTTCACTCTTTCGGGGCGTTTTTAGTGCAGACAGCCCGAAAAAATGCCATTTTTTCACATTTTCGACCATAACTCACAAACCGTGCGTCTTCGACAAAAATGTTCTCTGCATCAACACGTAACTTTGCTGAACATTGCAGTAACCTACAATCGATCCTTATAGATCTTTTGGCCGTTGTAAGAAATTTCACACCAAAATTTCAGCTTTTTTCAGGTTTTACGTTCAAAAAAACTGGTTTTTAGCTCACGTTTGAACCATTAGCATCTATTTTTGGAAAAGAAATCGAAAAAAAAAATTTTTGTAAACTGCTATGGTACACACACACACACACTTGAATAAATACACACACATTTGAACGGGGAATCGCTTGTGTGTAGTATGGAATTGACGCGCACTGTGCTAGTATTGGTATAGTGCCATATACTTAACATACGCACGGGTTAGATATATGGTACTATACCAATACTAGCACAGTGCACGTCAATTCCATACTACACACAAGCGATTCCCCGTTCAAATGTGTGTGTATTTATTCCAGCGTGTGTGTGTGTGTACCACAGCAGTTTACAAACAAAATTTTTTTTTTCAATTTCTTTTCTAAAAATAAATGCCAATGCTTACTAAACATTCAAAAGTGAGCTAAAAACCAGTTTCTTGAACGTAAAACCTGAAAAAACCTGAAATTTTGGTGTCAAATTTCTTACAACGGCCAAAAGAACTATAAGGATTGATTGTAGGTTATTGCAATGTTCAGTAAAGTTATATTTACAAGGACATTTTAGAAAACAATTTGTTATCATATGCTGAAGAAACATTGCCGCAGAATTGGATATTTCAGCAGGATAATGACCCCAAACATACATCCAAGTTGTTAAAACAGTGGTTTTCTGCTTCTTATGTGAGAGTTTTAAGCTGGCCATCTCAATCATGCAAAGAACATTTTTGTCGAAAACAGTTATGCTAAAATATGCACGGTTTGTGAGTTATGGTCGAAAATGTGAAAAAAAAAAAATGACTTTCTGCACTAAAAACACCCCGAAAGAGTGAAAATCTGGCTTCGACATGTTCACAAAAATTGTGTATTTTGGTGCGAAGAACATTTCGTCTGAAGATTGCATTGAGAAATTCGCAATAACTTACGAGATATAGCCGTGCAAAACCAAAGCTCGAGCAAAAAAATTGATAAGGGCAAAAAAACAAATTCGAACTAAACTATCAAAACCCAAATAGGATTTTGCTAGTTTGGGTGAGCACTTCCAGAAACTGAAGTTAGAATTTAGTTTACATTCGAAAATGTTGCACAGTGTAATTCATATAAAATGAAATAAACAGTTATATATATATATATATATATATATATATATATATATATATATATATATATATATATATATATATATATATATATATATATATACATATAAGTTGGATTGAATTCTTTCTTGAACCTTGGAATATTGAATATATATTTTTTCAATTTCTTGGGCTTTATGGTTCTTTTGTTTTAAGGATAGAGAAATTACATCATGTTCTAGTTAGAATTTATTGAAAACGTTTCGCCCGATTTTCAGGCTTCTTCAGTTCATCTAAAAATTGAAATTTTCTGTTTTGGATATTCAATAGGACGCACAAAATTTTTAGTGTTCCGTACGGAACACTTATAAGATCACTTCGGTGTCTGTCCGTCTGTCTGTCCGTCTGTCCGTCTGTCACACCCGATTTTCTCCCAAACTATTTGTCATAGAAAGTTGAAATTTGGCAGTAATATAGGAATTGATGGCCTCATCAGAGCCATGTAGTTTTGAAAGTTAAATTTTGACTTAAGGGGTTAGTTTTGGGGGGTGAAATCGGAAGTGAAAAAAAATTTTTTTTACTAGGTAATCGAGTGTGGTGTCAAATGAAAGCTTGTGAAAACACGAGTAAAAAATATATATATATATAATGTAATACTTGCGCGCACTTTTCTTTGTATTATTTTTTAAAAAATCGCGAAAAATCGCTGTCCATCCGCCTTATCTCGGAAAGTACTTATCAAAAAATTTTGAAAAAATTCTGGAATATTCTCCATGGGGTGTAGATTGAACGAAAATTATCACGAGTGCATTACCTGTAATAATTTATCTGATATATAAAAAAACAGAAATTTCAAGGTCATCAATTTTCAGTAAAGATTGGAAATAAACTTTGTTGAAACTTATTTGGGGTGTATTTTGTGAAGTCACTGATCATTTTATATCACCGTAACATAAATTTTCACTTAAGGGATTCGTTTTGAGGGGTGAAATCGGAAGTGAAAAAAAAATTTTTTTACTAGATCATCGAGTATGGTGTCAAATGAAAGCTTGTGAAAACACGAGTAAAAAATATATATGTAATGTAATACTTGCGCACACTTTTCTTCGTATTACTTTTAAAAAATCGTGAAAAATCGCTGTCCTCTATCTTATCTCGAAAAGTACTGACCAAAAAATTTTGAAAAAATCCTGAAATATTCTCCACGGGGTATAGATTGAAAGAAAATTATCATTACCTTTAATAATTTATCTGGTATAGAAAAAAAAAACAAAATTTCGAGGTCACCAGTTTTCAGTAAAGATTGGAAACAAACTTTGTTGAAAACTCATTTGGGGTGTGTTTTGTGAAGTCACTGATCATTTTATACCACCCTAACAAAATTTTTTATTTTAAAAACAATCAACGTACGGAACACTAATTGTGCAAGTTCAACTTGCACTTGACCGGTTTTTTATTTTATTTATTATCTACTATTGAGTTACTATGAGAAGAGTCCGAAATAAATATGACTCAGACCCCTAACGTCGCTTTTGTCGTTTATTGTTTTTCTCTTTATTAATACAGATCATTTCATGCATTGATCTTTTAAAATAATTTGACTCTTTTTTTAAGATTTTTGTATTTTTAAAATCAAACGAGTGTTTGGTTTGTTTAACGTGTTTTGATAGAGCTGTTGGGTTATTCTTATCATACTTATGGCCATTCAGTCTAGTTTCTAGATGTTGTTTAGTCATGCCGATATAACAGCCGTTACAGTTTTGACATGGAATAGAATATATCAGGTTTGATTGTTTCAGTAGGGGTGTTTTGGATTTTTACCCCCCCTAAAATCCAAAACACCCCTACTGAAACAATCAAACCTGATATATTCTATTCCATGTCAAAACTGCAACGGCTGTTTTATCGGCATGACTAAACAACATCTAGAAACTAGACTGAATGGCCATAAGTATGATAAGAATAACCCAACAGCTCTATCAAAACACGTTAAACAAACCAAACACTCGTTTGATTTTAAAAATACAAAAATCTTAAAAAAAGAGTCAAATTATTTTAAAAGATCAATGCATGAAATGATCTGTATTAATAAAGAGAAAAACAATATAAACGACAAAAGCGACGTTAGGGGTCTGAGTCATATTTATTTCGGACTCTTCTCATAGTAACTCAATAGTAGATAATAAATAAAAAAACCGGTCAAGTGCAAGTTGAACTTGCACAATTAGTGTTCCGTACGTTGCTTGTTTTTAAAATAAAAAATTTTGTTAGGGTGGTATAAAATGATCAGTGACTTCACAAAACAGACCCCAAATGAGTTTTCAACAAAGTTTGTTTCCAATCTTTACTGAAAACTGGTGACCTCGAAATTTTGTTTTTTTTTTTTTCTATACCAGATAAATTATTAAAGGTAATGATAATTTTCGTTCAATCTATACCCCGTGGAGAATATTTCAGGATTTTTTCAAAATTTTTTGGTCAGTACTTTTCGAGATAAGATAGAGGACAGCGATTTTTCACGATTTTTTAAAAGTAATACGAAGAAAAGTGTGCGCAAGTATTACATTACATATATATTTTTTACTCGTGTTTTCACAAGCTTTCATTTGACACCATACTCGATGATCTAGTAAAAAATTTTTTTTTTCACTTCCGATTTCACCCCTCAAAACGAATCCCTTAAGTGAAAATTTATGTTACGGTGATATAAAATGATCAGTGACTTCACAAAATACACCCCAAATAAGTTTCAACAAAGTTTATTTCCAATCTTTACTGAAAATTGATGACCTTGAAATTTCTGTTTTTTTATATATCAGATAAATTATTACAGGTAATGCACTCGTGATAATTTTCGTTCAATCTACACCCCGTGGAGAATATTCCAGAATTTTTTCAAAATTTTTTGATAAGTACTTTCCGAGATAAGGTGGGTGGACAGCGATTTTTCGCGATTTTTTAAAAATAATACAAAGAAAAGTGCGCGCAAGTATTACATTATATATATATATTTTTTTACTCGTGTTTTCACAAGCTTTCATTTGACACCACACTCGATTACCTAGTAAAAAAATTTTTTTTTCACTTCCGATTTCACCCCCCAAAACTAACCCCTTAAGTCAAAATTTAACTTTCAAAACTACATGGCTCTGATGAGGCCATCAATTCCTATATTACTGCCAAATTTCAACTTTCTATGACAAATAGTTTCGGAGAAAATCGGGTGTGACAGACGGACAGACGGACAGACGGACAGACGGACAGACAGACGGACAGACACCGAAGTGATCTTATAAGTGTTCCGTACGGAACACTAAAAATTTTGTGCGTCCTATTGAATATCCAAAACAGAAAATTTCAATTTTTAGATGAACTGAAGAAGCCTGAAAATCGGGCGAAACGTTTTCAATAAATTCTAACTAGAACATGATGTAATTTCTCCATCCTTAAAACAAAAGAACCATAAAGCCCAAGAAATTGAATATATATATATATATATATATATATATATATATATATATATATATATATATATATATATATAGTATATATGTAAAGACATAGAAATGATATCTGTAAAAATTAAATGTATAATAAAGAATATTTCTAAATATACATAATAGTTTTACTCAAGTATTTGAATAAGACTGACATTCCAGTAACGGATCTTACGTATAAAATCAACAGGTTTATATTGAAAAACTTGAAATTTCCTTTTTAATCTTAAATTTATATTATCAATCGTGACAAACAGTTTTACTGTTCATTTTATTGTTTTCACTTCTTATCCAAATAAATCATAAATACTACAACTATTGCGAGTAGAAGAAATTCAATTTAATGGCGAGATAGTTCCGTTGGAAACTAGGATGAAAATTTCCAAGATTTTCCAGTAGTTGACAGTACAAACAAAAAACCATATAATTTTCAGTCAGTGTTAACTCCCAGATGATTTGTGTAAATTTTTCATGACATTTCGTCTATTAGTTTACGATTTACAGCTGTTTGAGTGACGCTAGTTTGGATTTTTGCAAAATGATGGAACATTGCCTTTTGAGGGAAAATATACAGCCACAATTGAAGTATGGCTTGAAAAGTGTTATAATATATCTACTCCGTGAAAAGTCGATGTCGATAGTTTAGTGAACTTAATGTGGTCGTACAAGCACCGATAATGTGCAACGTCCCGGACGTCCAAATAAGGCAGTCACGTAAAAAAACACAAAATAATCCACCATACTGTCTCGAGTGACCACAAGGTGAAAGTGAGATAGATAACTAACATCGGGAAGATATCACCAGAACGCGTAACGTATATTTTGCATGAATATTTTCATATGAAAAAGCTAAACGATTCGGAATGCTGTGTGGCACTATTCCGGCGTAATAAAAAGGGGTTTTTGCGTCGATTCGTAACAATGAACATCACATTGGTCCACCATTACACGCCTGAGTCCAACAGAAAGTCCGCGGAGCGGCTGGAACGCATGAAAGCCGACCGAAACGTCCAAAAACACCATCATCAGCTGAAGAGGTTTTGGCAAGTATTTCAATAATAGTGAAATTCTAGTAATGGGTTTTATGTATAAGAATAACAGGCTCATAGTGAAAAAGTTGGAATTTTTTTTATAATCTTAAATTCACATTGCCAGCCGTTACAAACACTTTTACTGCTAATTTTATTGCTTTCATTTCTTATTCAAATAAATCATAAATACTGTAAATATTGTCAGTAGAAGAAATTTAATTTAATGGCGACGTAGTTCCGTATTTGTATACAATCGTATTATGTGATTTTGATATCGATGTGAATATATATATATATATATATATATATATATATATATATATATATATATATATATATATATATATATATATATATATATATCTCGGGTGGCGCATAAGTAACGCTATGATTTATTTAATGAATAACTTTTTCTTTCTGATTTTATTTAACGTTGGCGTTTATTAAAATTTAGAATATAGTTTGGAAATATGTTCACATTATGTTTTGAAGATAATATCTTTCAAATGGTGCCCATTGTTTGCTTCGACCTGACGTGCTCTTTCCAGAGCATTTCCCATAACTTTGCTTAGAATTTCAGGTCCTAGCGCCCTCACTTCTTCTCGGATATTCGCCTTAAGCTGTTGGATGGTTCTTGGCTTATTGGCATATACCTTACTCTTTAGGCAACCCCAAAGAAGAAAATCGGGAGCCGTTAAATCGGGCGAACGCGGTGGCCAGTTAAAATCAGAAAAAAAAACGCGATATTATTCGATCGGCAAAAAT
Source organism: Pachyrhynchus sulphureomaculatus (assembly GCA_019049505.1). Taxonomy (NCBI): domain Eukaryota; kingdom Metazoa; phylum Arthropoda; class Insecta; order Coleoptera; family Curculionidae; genus Pachyrhynchus; species Pachyrhynchus sulphureomaculatus. The sequence continues at coordinate 216,595,003 of CM032449.1, forward strand.
TTCGCGCAGGAGAGCCATAGTTGGACGAGCTATGTGAGCTGTGGCTCCATCTTGTTGGAACCACAATTCTGGATTGTTCTCTACCTCGGGCCTTAAAAAATTTTCAATCATTGCCAGGTATTGAATGCCATTCACATTAATCGAAACTTGTTCGTCGTTTTCGAAAAAATATGGTCCAATGAAGTTATTCCACACCATACTGTGCATTTAAGTGGGTGCATTTGATGTTCAACAATTATTCTTGGATTTTGGGTGCCCCATATTCTACAATTTTGTTTATTCACGTGACCATTGAGGTGGAAATGGGTCTCATCGCTCATTATGAGTTTGTGAATAAACTCGTTGTTTTCTAGGCACAATTCTTGCAAACGGCGACTATATTGAATGCGTCTTTGTGCATCATTTGGTTTTAACTTATGAACCAATCGAATCTTATATGGGCAAAGGTGTAAATTATCTAAAATTCTTTGCAAAGACCGCCTAGACATCACCAACTGCTGAGAACGTCGCCTGGTGGAAGTTTCGGGGTTTTCCTCAAAACTTGCTTGCACCCGAGCAATGTTCACATCATTTCGAACTGCACGAGGTCTTCCAGCACGCGGAAGATCACAGACAGCTCCTTGTTGCCGAAAACGCTGAACTAATCGGTAAATTGTTGGAGCGCTAGGTGCATTTCGAACATGAAAGAAATTTCGATATGATCTTTGTGTCTGAATAATCGAATGCTGACTTTCATAATAAAATTAAACAACTTTGGTTCTTTGTTGAGTCTTTCCATCATAAATTTCCCAAGATTTTCAAAGTTAATTCTGAAAAAAAAAATAAAAAAAGACGTTAACAAAAAATGTATTCACTTATTAAATCATAACGTTACTTATGCGCCACTCTATATATACATATACATATATATATATATATATATATATATATATATATATATATATATATATATATATATATATATATGTATATATACATATATATATATATATATATATATATATATATATATATATATATATATATATATATATATATATATATATACATATATATATATATATATATATATATATATATATATATATATATATATATATACATATACATATATATATATATATATATATATATATATATATATATATATATATATATATACCTTTTTTCTAAAAAGACATGTTAAATTCGGAAGAATGATAAAAAAGTGCTTTATTCAAAGTATGTTCCATCGCTTGTTATACATTTTTCCCATCTTTCAGGCAATTTATGAATACCACGCTAGTAAAAATCTTTCCCTTTTGCTGCGAACCATTCATCGAGCAATTTTTTCACATTTTCGTACGGACCAAAGCGCTGCTCAGCAAGCAAAATGACCTTGTGTTGCCTCTTTCAGTATTCTGGCCTTTTTTCAAGCAGCGAACGGTTCATATCGGCCAATTGTTGTTGGTAACGTTTAATATTAACCGTTTTCCCAAATTTTAACAGCTCATAATAGACCACGCCCCTCTGGTCCCACCAAACACAGAGCATCGTCTTTCTGCTAAAGCGATTCGGTCTTGCGGTTAGTGTGAATGGTGCGCCTTGGTCTACGCGCTTGAGATTCTCAAAATAAATCCACTTTTCATCCTCTGTAACTATACGATGCAAAAACGACTTCCTTTTGTACCGAGCGAGCAAAATGTCACAAGTGTTTTTGCGCTTTTCCATTTGCCTGTCGTTCAACTCATGTGGTACCCATCTACCCATCTTCTGAATCATTCCCATCTCTCGTAGCCGATTGGAAACAGCTTGTTGACTAACGCCCAATTGCTCGACGAGTTGTTTTTGTGTTTGCGAATCATCTTCGTCCAACAATGTTTGCAATTCCACATCGTATTTTTTTTTGGCGATTTTCCACGTTCCTTGTCTGCAACATCGAAGTCACCACTTTTGAAACGCCGACACCATCGTTCACACGTATCTTGCAGTTTCCTTCAAATGAAAACAAAAAAATTAATGCTGTCCGGGAATGCTCTTTGTTCGGTATAAATTTCGACATATTGAACACAACAACACAAACACTATGCACACACTTTTCCAATTTATTACTCGTGCGCGTCTGACACTTGTTGATGACACAACAAAATGGCGCAGTGTCAAACCTTTATAGCACAAACAGCATTGGTGCACCATCTGTTGTCTGAAATCCGCATTTCATATTTGTACACCCGGTATATACATTTTTTTATACGTTTATTGAATAACCTTATACACAAATCATTGATTTAACATTTTTCAATATAGTCTCCTGCGTGATCTACACACTTTTGCCACCGATTTGGAAGTTTCCGTATTCCCTGGTCATAAAAGATTTGAGGGCGGGTTGTAAGCCAATTGCGCACGTGTTCCTCGACTTCTTCATTGCTTCCAAATCGCTGTCCTCCCAGTGATTCTTTTATAGGCGCAAACAAAAAATAGTCACAGGGGGATAAAGTCAGGGCTATAAGGAGGGTGCTCGAGGGTTTCCCAGCCCATTTCTTCCAGTGTATCCCTTGTCAAAGCCGCAGTGTGACGCCTGGCGTTGTCCTGGAGGAGCATGACATCTCTGATAGGCATGTCCCGTCTTTTCTTTCGATAGGCGGCTTTTGCCAACCGTAACAACTGGCAGTAGTAAGCCGCATTCACCGTACTTTATATAATTTTTCTTTTTAACAGAAAATGAAATTTAAGAAAAACTATCTTAACCACATGTTTGTTGAAGTTTGATAGGTTTGTTTGTTTGTTTCGTAACTTAATTTAATGCATTGATGTATAATTTAAATAAGGAATTTTTACTTCAGTTTGTAAGTTCACTTTTTAATAATTTTAATAACCTTTTTATGATACCTTTAATTAAGTTTAATGATCAATTTTTAGATACCTATATATATATATATATATATATATATATATATATATATATATATATATATATATATATATATATAGATATATATATATATATATATATATATATATATATATATATAGATATATAGATATATATATATATATATATATATATATATATATATATATATATATAATCTATAATATATATAAAAACGCAACGTCTCTCTGTCTGTCTGTCTGTCCGTTTATGCACTTAGCACTCAAGAACCACTTATCCGATTTACGTGCTTTTTTTTTAAACATGCATATGTTCTCTGGTCAGGTTATAAGCTATATTTTATTTACGTTAGGTAACCTAAGGAATAAGCAGTGACGATAATAAAGAATCAAGTCGGAAAAGAGTTTGTCGCTAGCTCATTCTCTTGCAATACACTACCTAAACTATTAAATAGAAGAATATAATATATATAAAATGCAACGTCTCTCTGCCTGTCTCTCTGTCCGTTAGTGTGCTTATCACTCGAGAACCACTTATCCGATTTACGCGGTTTTTTTTTAGATTTATACATATGTTCTCTGGCCAGGTAATAGGATGTATTTTATTAAGTTAGGTAATATAAGAAATAAGCAGTGAATCAAGTCGGAAAAAAGTTTCCCTCTAGCGCACTCTCTTGCAATACGTGCCTAAATCGTTAAATATGGAACCATATCATGTAACAAAGAATACAATATATATAAAATGCAGCGTCTCTCTGTCTGTCTGTCTGTCCGTTAGTACGCTTATCACTCGAGAACCACTTATCCGATTTACGTGTTTCTTTTTAAATTTATACATATGTTCTCTGGCTAGGTTATATCATAATAATAATAATAATAATCTATATAATATATAAAACGCTGTTTGTCTGTTTGTCCGTTAGAGTGTTTATCATTCGAGAACAACTTATCCGAGTTACGTGTTTTTTTTTTAATTCTTAATATTTATCAAAAAAATGTATAATATATATAAAACGCAACGTCTCTCTGTCTGTCTGTCGGTCCGTTTATGCGCTTAGCACTCAAGAACCACTAATCCAATTTACGTGTTTCTTTATAAAATAGATATGTTCTCTGGCCAGGTTATAGGATACATTTTATTACGTTAGATAACACAAGAAATAAGCAGTGACGATAATAGTGAACCAAGTCCACGCGAGCGTAGCCCCGAGCACGGCTAGCATATAAATAAATTACAATAATTATGATATTTATTAAAATGAGTTTTTTTAAATATTATCAACAGTAGTTTTTATTTTTTTTTAAAATCAAGGGATGAAACCAGACAATTATTAGTATATTTAACCTTTCATATCCAATTTCCCTATTCTAATAAATTTTATGTGTGGAATGGGATATTTCTTGAGTCAAGTTGAGTAACGTTCACTGCTTTTTTTCTAAATTCGCTCATATTTAAAATTTAGTTAAAAGTCCCATTTACCTGCCCTTTCAGATGCCTGTGAATTAGTTTAGACAGATGCCAGACATTCATATTTGGCTTAAAGTAATATTTTTGGATATTTTAAACTGTAAACCAGACTGCTTTTACAGTTTAAAATACAAGAAACTAATTTTGAAATAAAACGTTAATAGTTAATGATGCCGTTGACCATAAGATATCGTCCTTTCAAACAAAAATTTGTAATAAACCTAAGTTGGGAATGTGGAATCTTTGGCACAATGATACTACTCAGTATATATCACCACTACACCAAACACTTTATTTTTGCACTCGACGCGCGTTTCGCTAACCATGTTAGCTTCATCAGGAGCGATGATTGACTAAAGCTAAACTACCAAATCTACCCTATTTATACTTAGCCTAACCCTTGAATTACTCAAGCGGAACTAATGACATAGGCAAGGCTATCAGTTCCGGTCAAGTAACCAGTAGAGGGGACTATAAGGAATAGGCCCTCTGTCTTTGTTTAAACTACTTTTACATTTTATGATTTCCATACTTTCGTATGCGTTCAACAATCTCCTATCAGATACATTTTTTATTAATCTTAGATTATCTAATGTTACAGTATGATCAGCTTCAAGAGCATATTCGGCAATGCTAGACTTTTCTGTTCTATTGTATTTTAAGTGTGCTAAATGTTCTTTAAATCGTGTTCTAATTGACCTTTTAGTTTGCCCAACATACATTTTGTCACAATCATTACAACTAATTTCATAAATTCCACTTTTCTCACAATTAGGAATCTTATCTTTGGGATTTCCTAAGATATTCCCCAGATTGTCTGATGACTTATAGACTAAGGTGAGGCCTACCTTATTAAATACCTTATTGAGTCCCTTGCTATATTTCGGATTATATGGTATGGAGACATACTTGGTGTTATTTTCTTCGCGTGTAAAAAAGGTGGAATTCTGAATATTAAACCTAAACTTATGCCTATTTATTAGCTTATTTACTAAGTCATCGTCATAACCATTAACTCTAGTTATATTTCTAATACGATTCCTTTCTTTATCAAAGTTTACTCTATTCAGAGGGAAAGTGACCAAACGATGAACTAAAAAAATGTAATGAGGCTAATTTATGTTGTTTGCAATGAAATGAATCATTAGGAATATATCTATCTGTTACTGTGTCCTTCCTATAGATATCAAATTCTAATCTATTATTATTTTTAATAATTAAAATATCTAGAAAAGGCAATTGTCCTTTGTTCTCAACTTCGTAAGTGAATTTAATGGAATCATACCGGCTATTTAATTTGGAAACAAAATCATCAATATTTGCTTTCTTTGTATCAAAAATTGCGAAAATATCATCCACATACCTGTACCATACCCTTGGGAAATATTCGAATCCTTGACTGGCTTCGATTTCAAACTTACTCATGAATAAATTGGCTATGAAAGGTGACAAGCAATTACCCATAGCTGTTCCTTCTTTCTGAACATAAAATTGATTGTTATATTGGAAATAATTTTGTTCCATACAGAGTTTAGATAATATTAAGTATTCACGAATAATTTCGTCTTCAAAGTCATTCATTCTAAGTAATTCTTCGAGATATTGTAAAGTTTGTGGAATTGGCACACTTGGGAACAAAGAACTAACATCAAAAGAAATTAAGACTTCACCTTCATTAAGAACTAGATTTTTTGTTTTATTAATGAATTCTAACGAATTCTTCACTGCGAAAGTATTTAATGGTAACTTCTCAAGTTCTTTTGATAACCATTTGGATATTAAATATGTGGGTGATCCAAATGGTCACTGTCCCTCTGAATAGAGTAAACTTTAATAAAGAAAGGAATCGTATTAGAAATATAACTAGAGTTAATGGTTATGACGATGACTTAGTAAATAAGCTAATAAATAGGCATAAGTTTAGGTTTAATATTCAGAATTCCACCTTTTTTACACGCGAAGAAAATAACACCAAGTATGTCTCCATACCATATAATCCGAAATATAGCAAGGGACTCAATAAGGTATTTAATAAGGTAGGCCTCACCTTAGTCTATAAGTTATCAGACAATATGAGGAATATCTTAGGAAATCCCAAAGATAAGATTCCTAATTGTGAGAAAAGTGGAATTTATGAAATTAGTTGTAATGATTGTGACAAAAAAGTATGTTGGGCTAACTAAAAGGTCAATTAGAACACGATTTAAAGAACATTTAGAACACTTAAAATACAACAGAACAGAAAAGTCTAGCATTGCCGAACATGCTCTTGAAGCTGATCATACTGTAACATTAGATAATCTAAGATTAATAAAAAAGTATCTGATAGGAGATTGTTGAACGCATACGAAAGTATGGAAATCATAAAATGTAAAAGTAGTTTAAACAAAGACAGAGGGCATATTCCTTATAGTCCCCTCTACTGGTTACTTGACCGGAACTGATAGCCTTGCCTATGTCATTAGTTCCGCTTGAGTAATTCAAGGGTTAGGCTAAGTATAAATAGGGTAGATTTGGTAGTTTAGCTTTAGTCAATCATCGCTCCTGATGAAGCTAACATGGTTAGCGAAAACGCGCGTCGAGTGCAAAAATAAAGTGTTTGGTGTAGTGGTGATATATACTGAGTAGTTGTAATAAACCTGTCAAACACATCATCATCAATGTCTAACACACAGAAATTACTTTAAATGTGATTTATCTATAGATAAATTAAATTTAATTAGCTATTATATTATGTTGGAAATGTGGAATCTTTGGCACGATGACACTACTGAGTATATATCACCGCTACACCAAACATTTTAGTTTTGCTCTCGACGCGTGCTTCACTAACCATGTTAGCTTCATCAGGAGCGATGATTGGCTAAAGCTAAACTACAAATCTACCCTATTTATACTTAGCCTAACACTTGAATTACTCTAATGGCATAGGCGAGGCCATCAGTTCTGGTCAATTAACCAGTAGAGTTGACTATAAAGAATAGGCCGTCTATTTTTTTTACAGTATGATCAGCTTCAAGGGCATGTTCGGCAAATACTAAACTTTTCTGTTCTACTGTATTTTAAATGTGCCAAATGTTCTCTAAATAGTGTTTTAATTAATCTTTTAGTTTGCCCAACATAATCTTTGTCACAATCATTACAACTAATTTCATAAATTCCACTTGTCTCACAATTAGGAATCTTGTCTTTGGGATTTTCTAAGATATTCCTCAAATTGTCTGATGACTTATAAACTAAGGTGAGGCCTACCTTATTAAATACCTTATTGAGTCCCCTCCTATATTTCGAATTATATGGTATGGAAACATATTTGGCCTTGGTTGCTTCGCGTGTAGAAAAGGGGGAATTCTGAATATTTAACCTGAACTTATGTCTATTTATTAACTTGTTTTCTAAGTCATCGTCATAACCATTAACTCTAGTTTTATTCTTAATACAATTCCTTTCATTATTGAAGTTTACGCTATTCAGAGAAAAGTGACCAAACGATGAACTGAATGAATGAAAATGTAATTTAAGTTGTTTGTAATGAATCATTAGGAGTACATCTATCTGTTACTGTATCTTTTCTATAGATATCAAATTCTAACCTATTATTATTTTTAGTAATCAAAATATCTACAAATGGTAGTTGTTCTTTGTTCTCAATTTCATAAGTGAATTTAATGGAATCATATCGGCTATTTCACTGTCTTTATTGGAAATCAAGATAGGCCAAGCCTCTTTCTCACAATTTTGAAAGTATAAAAAATTTCAGATAATGAATGTATACTTATTCTATCTTAACCTAAGTTCTTATAATAGGAATCCTATACTAACTTAACCTAGGAAAGTGTGTTTATGTATATACATGAGTTTCTTAATGCTAGGACTAAGACTAAAATTACCTTAGACTATGACTTACGCTAACTTAAACTAGGACGGCGGGCGAGGAGGGTCATCGTTTTCGTCCGAGAGAAGCGGGTCCGACGGTCTCGGGAACTGGCGGCTTGTGTGAGGTGGGAGTCGGAAGGAGTACATCTATATGTTACTGTATCTTTTCTATAGATATCAAACTCTAACCTATTATTATTTTTACTAATCAAAATATCTAGAAATGGTGGTTGTTCTTTGTTCTCAATTTCTAAGTGAATTTAATGGAATCATATCGGCTATTTAATTTGGAAACAAAATCTACAGTTACTTTCTTTCTATCAAAAATCGCGAAAACATGATCCATACACCTATTTTTGAGTATTTCTCAAGGGTATGGTGTCGGTATTAATCTAAACTAAAAGGTCAACTAAAACACAATTTAAAGAACAATTAGCACACTTAAAATACAGTAGAACAGAAAAGTCTAGCATTGCCGAGCATGCCCTTGAAGCTGATCATACTGTAACATTGGATAATCTAAGATTAATAAAAAATGTATCTGATGGGAGATTGTTGAACGCATACGAAAGTATGGAAATCATAAAATGTAAGAGTAGTTTATATGAAGACAGAGGGCCTATTCCTTATAGTCCACTCTACTAGTTACTTGACCGGAACTGATGGCCTTGCCTATGTCATTATTGAGTAATTCAAGGGTTAGGCTAAGTATAAATAGGGTAGATTTGTAGTTTAACTTTAGTCAATTATCGCAAAAATAAAGTGTTTGGTGTAGTGGTGATATATACTGAGGAGTAGCTATTATACGTTAAAAACAGCTCTTGACATGATTTTGACCAATTTATATAACGGTTACGTTGCATCAATAGATAAGGTACAATAAAATTAATTCTTAAAAGTGCATCTTAGATTTATTTACACTATGTCGTTGACACCATAAAAATAGAAATGTAGTGTTTAAGGCTCTGAATAGAAAATTTTCTGTGTATATTACTGAGAACACTGAAGTTCGAATGCACCTTATTTCTGCTTTAGATTTTTCTGAAGTGTCTATTTACTGCAACTACTATATTACTATATTATATTTCAGACTTGATTTTCTCATTACTTATAGAGAAGCATAATTTATCATTATTCTTTGACAGTCGGTTCCGATATAATATAGTATATATTCCATGTATATAGACACAATCTGGACGATAAAATAAGAGTTTTAGCATAGACTAATAAACTGTTATTATTTATTATGTAACTCTGTAACTCGGTGTAAATTTTGTATATATATATTGTAAGGTGTTAACTGCCCTGCTTTTTTGTACCCTGTGAAAAGTTGTTTGTCCCACGCTTGAGCGCAATTTTCTTGCAGCCCCGCTTTAATTTCTGATAATGAATTGAGTGACTAATGATTTTAAAAGAACTAAAGAAATTAAACAAACCCTAGCTCAGTTTTCCTTGGTAGAGAGATATGGGTAAGAGATAATTTTTGTACGTCTTTTTGGAATTTTTTCTATTTTTTAAAAAGCTTTAGCTGTACAAATTTTGGGCACCATTCATTTTAAAATAGAAAGGATCTAACTTCAGCTAAAAAAATGAAAAAAAATACTGAAAGGGTGTAATGTTGGTAAATAAAAAAATCAGTTTGGTACAGCCGTTCTTATCCTGAAAAGTAAGATAGGTATTCAGTGAGACACTAGCTTTAATCAACAAAAAGAAAATTTATTCATGTTTTTAAAAATAAAAAGTTCTAACCTTTGCAGTTTTACAGGATTATTAAAAAAAAATTTTAGCCTAACAGGTAGTTATGACATTTAAATTCTAAACTCTGACTACTCCCGAGGACGAGAAATAGTGCTTTTCACTTCACTTTTTAGTCAGTTCGAATTGCTGTTAAGGCACTACTCAGGGATAAGTCTATGGAATGATGTTTTTGGTAACTTACTGTTTTGATTTCGGCTTCGATGGAACACGACCGATTTCACACTTTTCTAGTAAACACTTAGAGAGCCCACTACGGCTTTTCGTTAAAAAACTTATGCTTTATTTAGCTCTCATGATTGTAGTTATGAGCCTTTACTGCAGCTCTGTCGAAGGAAGCCTACTTGGTGGCTCCGATGAAAATTAGCCTGGCGGCGGCTTGATGGTACTCCGCCTACTTGGCGGTTCGGTGGAAATGAACCCCGATCCGAGTCCTCCGGACGCTTAAATAAGTCGTCGCCTTCTCTCGGTCATCTCGCGACGCCGGAACCAAAAATCCGGATACACATTTTCAACCAATCGGCGTGCCGATAGATTCGGTCAGAAACCTGCACAGCCACTAATACACCGAACGGCTTAGAATCTCTTATTAATATACCGTTCGATACAAAAATGTAACATTACATGGTCTTAAAATCTAGGAAAAAATGAATGTTACATTTACCCCCTTCCAAAAAGAAATAGACTACACTAGTCTATTAAACTAAGGCTACTTATGAAGAGGTACAAAGTGGTACACTATCACTTAATACTAAGGTCAGAACTTAAAACAAAAGTACAAACTTCGGACCTTACTACTAGACTTAATTCAATTAAGCACTAATATTAAGTACAATGAAAACCAAATGAAAATCTTTGCATGATCACAAGAATCTTATAACTAGACTTAACTTAATTAAGCACTAAGGTTAAGTACATCAAAAAGTAAATAAAAATCCTTGCATGAACATAAGAAATACCTTTCTAAAGTAACAATCGCGGTCTTCTTATATAAAAGAATCAGCTCTGTTATTGTTACCAAAACAACAAAAAAAAATTTTTGTCTAGACTCTTGTCTAAATAAAAAAAATGAACTGAAACAAAGTATGAACATCCCCCTTAAAATATTTTAAGGATTGTCTGAAAATTTTCTATTTCAGCAAAAGAAATTTATAAAAATTCTTAAGTAAAAAAATAAAAAAATGATTCTAGTGCAAACACTTACACTAAAAAGAAAAAGTCTTGTCAGACCATTTAGCACTAGGCCAAAAAAAAAAATATCTGGATAAATATCCAGACAAACGCTCGGGAAAAATCGCCATCCATGCTCTAGCTCATCACTAAGAGAACATTCTAAATCTAGTATCACTACTAATCGCACTCGGAAAATAATCGCACTCTATCGCGCAATGTCGACGTCCTAAGACATCTAGACATGCTAAAATCGCTAGGGAAAACGCTCTGGTTGATCGCCAGAAAACACGTCAGCTCATCGCCAACAAAACACTCTGGTTTAACGCCAAAAAAAAACTCGGCTCCTCGCCAAGAAAACACTCTGGTATATCGCCAGAAAAAACCTCGGCTCCTCGCCAAGAAAACACTCTGTAAATAGTCCTCGACTACACAAAGTCTGCGTTCTAAAAGAACAATCTCGCCATTATCATAGTGAGCAGCTATAAAAGCTAACAATATCACTATAGGCACAGTGAATAGCTATAAAAGCTAAAATTCACCCTAAACACAGTGAATAGCTATAAAAGCTAAAATTCACCAAACTGAATGATCCTGCTTCAAAAAGCAATGTTCACTAAGAACAGCATGATTAGTCCACGCGCAACTAACATTCAAGGAAACATTCCTAACATAACTATATGAGACAGCAAGTCTCGAAATAGGACCTCCCTAAAGTCATAATCCTAAATATAGGAGTCCATAAGCAAAACGACTCAAAATCTCGCATTTTGAGCACATGCCCTCAGGCAACCAACATACACCGAAATATATACAGAAATATATACAGAAATATATACAGGAGTTCAAATCCCAAACTCTTGGTCATGGTAACTCCATAGCGAGCTTGGTGAAAGCTCTTAGCAAAAGCTAAACAAATCTTCGGCACATCGCACCAAAGTGGCCAATCTGCCTAGAAACATGAGCCAGAACAAACGCCCTCCGTCATTCTTCAGGGTGGCTATACAGAGATATAAAACTTAACCAGCATTGCGCCTCTTCAAGTTGCATGAAGAACCCTCGTGTACTGGTCTCGCCCTGGAACAACAACGAAAAACATTCAATCCATCCCACATAACAGGAGACAAACACCTCACCACGATATACTGAAAGGTGGAGACAATAAAATACGGAAATGGTGACCCTGGTGTCCACCAACAAAAGGGAGTAGATTATAGCATCCACTAAACTAAAACGGTGTCTACCACACCACCATAAGTCAAAAAAAAATTTTAATCAATAGGGTGTTCCGAAACACACTACTGCCAACAGCCTGTCACCACTAATAGGCTAATTGGAGCTGAGGTCGACTACAGTAGCTAGGCTCTCCTTTGGTTCAAATAGAAATAACCATTGGGTAACAAAACCTCTAAAGGTCCCAAAGGTCAAACGTTCGCCCCCTATAGACTACCCTTCCAATCAGTCTGTTCCTCAGGAAGACTAACTCCCTGCCAAACGTCGTAACGGCATCTGTTAGCACCCGGTGCATCACAGCCTGTAAAAACAGATAACTCATGGGATACAACCTAAAAGGTTTACAAGGTTGACTTAACCAAGCTTCTAACGGAAATTTCCAAAAAAACGAAAAAAAATGAGCTTAAAAGGCTACATGAAGCAAAAATTTCTCTATTTTTCGGTGGCAACGCAACAAAACTTTTGAAGACGACAAGAGCTTTTCCAGCTTAATCAGAAACAAGAAGAAAACATCGTTGACAGCTAGAATATTCGATCATGGTGTTAATCGTCTTCCTAGACAATAGCCTCTAGAAGAAACTGCTACAGGTATCAGGCATAACCGTTTTCTGTCAGCCCAAACTTCTAGATTATCTGGTGAAAATCTAAAAATTCGGTTAGGAATCTTCCTTCACTGCGCTTAGCCTCTCTTGACAAGGTTCTCATCTCGGTATCAGATTTTGATCATTTCTTTGTGAAACGACTGTCTTACTCTGCTCTCATCTCTTGTAAATGATCAGCCTTTAGTTCTCCTGCAGGACTTCAATTTCCTATCTATCTGATAGTATACCGAAAAAACTCAACATACGCCTATGAGTCTATGCAAAAAAATTTAAAAAGGTTAGTGACTCAAAGGTAAACGTTTAAACGGCCTGAAAAAAAAATAGAAAATACCCTCAGTTTGTCAATTCAGAAGAAGATCTAAATCAAATTAATCCAAGTCCTAGACTTACTGGATAACCAAAATCAATTTACTCTTAATTGCACCCAACATATACCACTAAGGTAATAGAAATCCACCCACTCGGGTAACAAACTTTGAAATTGCTCATAAAAATTTTGACTCTACATCACCCTACACGAGCTACATCTTGCGTTTGCCCTAACTCAAGATCACCTTGGATTGCCTCTAATCAAAATTTCGCTTCCAAGTGTCAAGAACTGGATATTATTTGGGGTCATAAGCAAATCAAATCCCGCGACCACCGACATACCAGTCTTATGATATATCCTGAGTGAGACTCCTTCGCAAGCTCGCAAAACTGAGTCGATGCTAAACATCAACCACAATCAACCTAAGTTTGGGATTTGGCCAATACCCAAAACCTTAGCATTAAACAATAAAAGTAAGCTATTCTCTGCTCAACTTTTATAACAGTCAAAAAAACGAGGTCGTCACCTCTACAGAGCAACATCAAAAAAAAAATAAAGTAAAGCAATTAAGATAATGTAAATATAAATTATTCTTCTTCTGACAAACTTTCACTAGGGTTAGGTCTGTTGAATGGTTTTAAGTCTTTAATATGCCATCGTCCTATTTTAGTCCCATCTAAATTAACTAAACCATAAACTAAATCTGAAATCTTTTCTCTAATCACGCAATGCACATACTTAGGTACCAACTTAGATGTGAATTTATCTGCTGCACTGGAAAGAATTTTATTTTTTCGCCAAACGTGATCACCTACATTAAAGGCAAAATCCCTTTTTCTAAGGTTGTAAGACTTACTGTTCCGTTCATAAGCCTTATGTATCTTACTACGCACGTCGGTGAAAATATCTTTTAAACCCTTTAAATTTTCGGCGTACGCACCCCTGTTACCCGGAATTATTTCGCTGTCAACATTGACATCCAAATCCAAATTTTTATAATACGATCCAGATAGAGGTATATGTCTGTCGTAAACTAAGAAAGACGGTGTAAACCCTGTTACTTCGTGTCTTGCGGTGTACACGGGATTAAAACGGATGTTAAAACCATAAGTTTCACTTAAGCTCTTAAAACTCTTAGAGGTAAACTGAGTACCGTTATCGCATATTAAGAGCGATGGAACACCGTGGATTAGAAGGACATTATTTTCCAAAATTCTCGCTATATGTTCAGCTTTAGAGCTTTTCAAAGGAAATAGCATGGTATACTTTGTAAACCAGCAAGAAACCACGAGAAGCCATTTATTTCCCCTTTTTGAACGTGGGAATGGGCCTACTAGATCAGCTGCTATGACTTGAAAAGGGTAATTAACCGTTTTCTCTTTTCCCATCAGTCCCATAGGTAGTGCATTTGGAGATTTCTGCGCTCCACATACTTCACAAGCCCTCACAAACTTTAAGATATCAAAACGCATTTTTGGCCAATAATACTGTTCCTGAACCCTGTGAAGAGTTTTATAAAAACCAAAATGACCAGAAGTAGGAGGAGTGTGACACAAGTCTATAATTTCCCCTCTCTGCGGTTTAGGAACTAGAATTTTCCACTCAGGTACATTAACTTTTAAAGGCAACTGGTTTGGGATAAACTTGTACACGAAATCATTTTCCACCTTCCACTGCGGAAAATTTTGAGGAAATTCTTTAATTTGCTGCCGTAAATTATCGTACCATGGATCAATGCGATCTATATCAACTGTATCAATTCTTACGCCAATTTGTGCATTAAGACTGTTTTCGTCCGCTGTATGATCTGGGATTCTTGACAAAGCGTCAGGAATAACATTGTGGACTCCTTTTCTATGAATTAAATTAAATGTATGTTGTCTCAGCCTAATCGCCCAACGCGCTAGTTTGCCACTAGGGTTTTTAATTGAATTAAGCCACAATAAACTATAATGATCTGTTATGACCGTGAAAGGAACACCTTCTATGTAAGGTCGAAACTTTTCGATGTTAAAGAGTACTGCTAAACATTCTTTTTCAACAACCGAATAGTTACGTTCAGCCTTTGACAAAGTTCTACTGGCATACGCTATCACTCTTTCCTCACCATTGATTTTCTGTGTTAGGATGCCCCCTAAACGGTATTAGAAGCATCACTAGAAATATAAAACTGTTGGGAAAAATCTGGTTGGGATAAAATGGGAGCTGAAACCAATAGCTCTTTAATCTTTATAAAAGATTCTTCGGCTGCCTTTGTCCAATCTATCGATTGTCCTTTTTTTCGTCCTTTCAAAAGATCATTAATAGGCGACAACAGGGTAGAAAAATTCTCAATAAAACGTCTGTACCATGAACACATTCCTACGAAGCGCTTAACTTCCGTAGTATTAGTAGGTCTCGCATAATTAACCATGCTTGCTACTTTATCCTGATCGGTACGTACGGAATTTGAGCCTACAATATAGCCTAAAAACTTTAGAGAAGTTTTGAAAAAATCACATTTGCTCAAATTTATCGTCAGTCCTGCCTCTTTCAATTTATTTTTTACTTCTTTAAGTAAGCGTATATGCGATTCGAAGTCTTCCGATGTTACTAAAATATCATCGAGATAGGTAAAAATATGTGGCTCATATTTCGGACCAAATATAGCGTCCACTAAACGTTGCTGAGTTTGAGCAGCGTTCTTTAGACCAAACGGCATAGTGACGAACTGAAATAGACCTCGGCCTACTACTGCAAAAGCGGTCTTTTCCTTAGAGGATTTGTCCAAAGGAATTTGCCAGAAAGCCTTTCTAAGGTCTATCGAGGATACATACTTAGCATTCCTGAGTGATGTCAAAATTCTATCGATGTTCGGTAATGGATAGTTATCAAATTTGCTGACCTCGTTGAGCTTCCTTCCGTCATAGCTTAGACGATGTCACTCCGAGTGTCAACATTTCGTCTAACCCCTTATTTAATACCTTTGACATATACGGAGACATGGCGAAGGGCCTTGTCTTTACAGGACTGGCATCAGCCGTATCTATAGACATGGTGATTTTATTCGTTCGGCCTAACCTATCTTTACTACTTATTTCTTTGAAAGAGCTTATTACTTTTTCTGCCTTTAGGCGTTCCGTCCGCGAGAGATCATCTAGGGTACATAGACGCGAGAAAAAGGTTTTCTAAAGAACTTTCTGAATAACAATCTTTAAAACTTGTTTGAGAGTTGACTTCTAGGGACTGTGGATACCACGAATTATTTTTAAAATTTACTAAAATTCCGAATTTTTGTGCAAAATCACATCCTAAAACCAAAGTATGTGATAGAGAAGGTAATACTAGAGCAGAGATTACTAAACAATGACCGTTGCAGACTAGCGACAACTCAACCGTACCTAAAACTTTTAGATGGCTGCCATCTGCAGTGGTAACACTTCTATTTTTGACATGGCATATTTTTATACTTAAACGACTTAAAATTTTAACACCATTCTGACCTACAACGGAGGCATTTGCACCAGAGTCAAATAAAGCCGAGAAATGGACACCTAATAGATTTATCTTGATATGCGGTCTGTTATCTAAATATTTATGCACGAATAAAGGAGACATGTGACCATTTGGAGAAGCAGGAGTTTTAACTTGAGAAAGAGAATTTTTATTAGACTTAAAAAAATCAGAAACTTTTTGTAACCATTTAGTCCAATCTGATCTATTGGAATATTTTTTTACTTAAGATCCTCGTTAGAATCTTTCTTTTATCCGCGACCGGACGTTCTGAGAAAATACGACGGATTTTCATTTCCATAGTCTAACTCATATTCCAGTAGATGATTGACTTTAAAATTGAAGGCTTCCATGATAAATGAATAAAATTTAAAAGAACTGTTTAAAAAGTCTTGAAAATATTTCTCCTGTGCTCCCAATAGCCAAAAAAAATATGTAAAGGCACTTAAAATATGTAAACTTCTTTACCAAACATTTAAAAAATCTTCGACAATTTCAAAAAAAATTTCTAAGTATCGCCTTGTATTAACATTCCTTTACTAAATATCTTAAGAATTTCCTATAAAAAAATCTCTAAATACCGTTTCGTATAAACAAAGTATTTTTAATATTCATGCAAAATATAGGTGAGAAAAAAACGTACAGTTTTTCTTCGGTTAACCGCAAAATAAATCTAACACTGCATAAATTAAAGTAAACCAGCACATCTGCTAATCTGAACTAAAAAAGTAGCTTTTAAGAAAAAAGTAGGAATCTCTTATCTTAGAGTCGATTAACAAAATTCAAATATCTAAACCACCATCAGATAAATTGAAATAAATAATTCTACAAATTTCCTGCTTTTGTCTTATTGCTATGGTGTAGTTTCGTTTAATAAATATTATGAAATAAAAATATCTGAAAAGTTAGAGCTTTTACTTTGTTCGAAAGCTAGTACACTGAACTCTTTTTTAAAAAATAAAATTCCAAAAGCCCCGCGTTGACAGCGCTATTTTGTAAGGTGTTAACTGCCCTGCTTTTTTGTACCTCTGTGAAAAGTTGTTTGTCCCACGCTTGAGCGCAATTTTCTTGCAGCCCCGCTTTAATTTCTGATAATGAATTGAGTGACTAATGATTTTAAAAGAACTAAAGAAATTAAACAAACCCTAGCTCAGTTTTCCTTGGTAGAGAGATATGGGTAAGAGATAATTTTTGTACGTCTTTTTGGAATTTTTTCTATTTTTTAAAAAGCTTTAGCTGTACAAATTTTGGGCACTTCATTTTAAAATAGAAAGGATCTAACTTCAGCTAAAAAAAATGAAAAAATACTGAAAGGGTGTAATGTTGGTAAATAAAAAAATCAGTTTGGTACAGCCGTTCTTATCCTGAAAAGTAAGATAGGTATTCAGTGAGACACTAGCTTTAATCAACAAAAAGAAAATTTATTCATGTTTTTAAAAATAAAAAGTTCTAACCTTTGCAGTTTTACAGGATTATTAAAAAAAAATTTTAGCCTAACAGGTAGTTATGACATTTAAATTCTAAACTCTGACTACTCCCGAGGACGAGAAATAGTGCTTTTCACTTCACTTTTTAGTAAGTTCGAATTGCTGTTAAGGCACTACTCAGGGATAGGTCTATGGAATGATGTTTTTGGTAACTTACTGTTTTGATTTCGGCTTCGATGGAACACGACCGATTTCACACTTTTCTAGTAAACACTTAGAGAGCCCACTACGGCTTTTCGTTAAAAAACTTATGCTTTATTTAGCTCTCATGATTGTAGTTATGAGCCTTTACTGCAGCTCTGTCGAA
The DNA here is from genome assembly GCA_019049505.1 of Pachyrhynchus sulphureomaculatus. Classification (NCBI taxonomy): domain Eukaryota; kingdom Metazoa; phylum Arthropoda; class Insecta; order Coleoptera; family Curculionidae; genus Pachyrhynchus; species Pachyrhynchus sulphureomaculatus. Next base: position 216,613,574 of record CM032449.1, read on the forward strand.
GGAAGCCTACTTGGTGGCTCCGATGAAAATTAGCCTGGCGGCGGCTTGATGGTACTCCGCCTACTTGGCGGTTCGGTGGAAATGAACCCCGATCCGAGTCCTCCGGACGCTTAAATAAGTCGTCGCCTTCTCTCGGTCATCTCGCGACGCCGGAACCAAAAATCCGGATACACATTTTCAACCAATCGGCGTGCCGATAGATTCGGTCAGAAACCCGCACAGCCACTAATACACCGAACGGCTTAGAATCTCTTATTAATATACCGTTCGATACAAAAATGAAAAATAAGTACAGTTTGAAGTGAAAAATCAGTAACATTACATGGTCTTAAAATCTAGGAAAAAATGAATGTTACATATATATATATATATATATATATATATATATATATATATATATATATATATATATATATATATATATACACAGTCCCTGGCCAAATTATTAGACGCACTGTGTTTTTTTTTAGTAATTTTATGTTTCTTAAGAGTTTTTATGCAATAATGGTATATTTAAACTACAATATTATTGATTTTTATTTAAAAGAATTGTTGTAGACTACATATTTGTATTTATTTTTAACATATGGCAACACTGTGTTGACAAAGTGATACATGAACGTAAATAAGTACAAACCTGTATCAGTCGCGATCGGAATCGAGTCAGGTACGGACGTGTTTCTGTGGCTTTATGGACTGTGATTGTTTGTTTAACAGTTTTATACTACTCAGTTATTAGTTTATTTTGTATGCAGTGTTTTAAAAAAGTAATTGGACTATTTTCATTATGGGTAGAAAAGGCGATCTTTCACCACGTAAAAAAGCTGAAGTGAAGGCCCTTGTGATTGCGAAAACATTTACAAACCGAGAAATATCACGAAGATTGAAGGTTTCTGAAGCAAGTGTACGACGCATAAAAAAAAATTGAGTCAGGGAAGGAATTAAGCCCGAAAAGAAAGAAAAGATGCGGTAGAAAACCAATTTTCACTCCACGGTCAGAGAGATGTTTGAAGAAAATTTGTGTAGAAAACAGATTTGCTACCACAAAGGTAATAAAATCACAACCCCAGGATGCTATCGTAAATGCTTCTGAGCGCACTGTCCGAAGAAAATTGAAAGAATTAGATTTTAAGGCCTGTCGCCCCGCCAGGAAGCCCAAGTTAACAGCTGCAATGAAAGCAAAGCGCCTGAAGTGGGCCAAACAATGGCAAGACAAAGATGTGGACTTCTGGAGATCGGTAAGATACAGCAATTTAATCAATAATTGATACATTATTATCATTTTCAGTTAAATAAAGCAAATAAACATGGAAGTTTATATATTTTTTCCTATTTTTGACAGGTCTGCTTCAGTGACGAAAGCACATTCGAAATTTTGCAGAATAAAGCTCAGAATGTGCGTCGTCGTCATGGAGAAAAGTTTCATCCTGATTGTGTCATCCCGACGGTTAAACATCCCACCAAAGTGATGTTTTGGTCAGTCATCAGCGGCAAGGGCACTGGACGTCTGTACGTCGTCAAAGGAATAATGAGGCAAGATCAGTACAAAGAAGTATTACAAAATCGGTTGATTCCGCAGCTCAGAGAATGGTTTCCAAATGGGGAACCATTCACTTTCATGCAAGATGGAGCTCCCTGCCACACTGCTCGGTCTGTTAAAGCTTTTTTGGCAGAAAAAAATATCCCTCTGTTGGATTGGCCCTGATATGAACCCCACTGAAAATGTGTGGGAGCTGATGAAAAGAGAAGTGGCTAAAGATGTGATTACCAACAAAACCCAGCTCCTAGAAAAGATTATTCATGTGTGGAATCATCATCCTCAAATGCAGGAGACAGTACAATCTTGCATTGATAGCATGCCGCGCAGAATTAAAGCTTTGATAGCGGCTAAAGGTGGCTCAACTAAATATTGACTTTTAATTCCACTTTTCTTTAAAACTTAATAAACTTATGCTTTTCTAAATTAATGCTGTTTTATTTATGTCAAATAAATAGGTAATTGATTGGATAATATAAAAATAAAAACCAAATCAATTTAAAATAATAAAACGGTACAATATCACTCGGTAATAAATATTTTACATGAAATCTTGCAGTGCGTCTAATAATTTGGCCAGGGACTGTGAATATATTATATATATATATATATATATATATATATATATATATATATATATATATATATATATATATATATATATAGAAGAAGAAACTTTGAAAGAGGGAAAAAGTTTGAAACACCTGAACAAACAAAAGAATAAAGGGAGACATTAAATAATAAAACTTGTAATAACGATCTCCAAATCAAAGAGATAAAGGAAGCTACAGAGAAATATTATCAAACACTATATGACATGACAAAAATACCGCCACCGCCCAGAAAAGAAGAAGGAAATAGAGCGATAATAAGAAATTTGGGATCTGAAGAAATTCTCCGTGTAACAACGGATAAAATAATGAACGCCCTACAACATATGTACAACAAAGAACCAGGGAATATATAAATGATAAAGTAGTAGGCAACTGAAGCAAGAGAAGTATCCCTGGTTGAGCAGCAATTTAATAACTAAAATGAACACGATATAATATGTAGAATTTGTCAACAAATGTTCTAATAAAATAGGCCCATTTGAAATTTTTGCGCTTTCTAGGAATTTTTATTTTCTGTTGAATAGGCACAATTTGGGTGAGTGATTTATGTAACACTAGCTGGGCCCGCGGCTCCGCTCGCGTGGGCTTTATTCACTACTCTCGTCACTGCTTATTCCTTATGTTACCCAACGTAATAAAATATCTCCCATTATTTCCCCTTATCTCCCAATATTTCTCCTTATCTCCCATTATCTCTACATAATTTCCATTATCTAGGTTTATCTCTGCTCATCTCCCATTATTTTTCTCCTTATCTCCCCATTATCTCACCATAACTCCCTTATCTCCCATTATCTAGACTTATCCCTGCTTATCTCCCATTATTTCTCCTTATCTCCCATTATCTCACCTTATCTCCCATTATCTAAGCTTATATCGAATTATATAGAACATACGCATAAATTTATAAAAACACGTAAATCAGATAAGTGGTTCTCGAGTGATAAGCGCACTAACGGACAGACAGACAGACAAAGAGACGTTCCATTTTACATATATTATATTCTTTGCTACATGATATTGTTCCATATTTAAGGCTTTAGGCTGTGTATTGCAAGAGAACGCGCTAGCGGCAAACTTTTTTCCGATTTAATTCACTATTATCGTCACTGCTTACTCCTTATGTCACGTAACATAATAAAATATATCCTATAACCTGGCCAGAGAACATAAGTATGTTTAAAAAAAAAAGCACGTAAATCGGATAAGTGGTTCTCCATTGATAAGCGCACTAACGGACAGATAGACAGAGAGACGTTGCATTTTATATATATTATAGATATTCTTTGCTCCTTGATATTTTTCCATATTTAATGGTTTAGCATGTTTAAAAAAAAGAAAAGAACGTAAATCGGATAAATGGTTCTCCAGTAATAAACGCCCAAACGGACAAACAGACAGAGAGACGTTGCATTTTATATATATTATAGATATCCTTTGCTACATGATATTGTTCCATATTTAGTAGTTTAGGCAGTGTATTGCAAGAGAACGTGCTAGCGGCAAACTTTTTTCCGATTTAATTCACTATTATCGTCACTGCTTATTCCTCATGCTACCTAACGTAATAAAGTATAGTCTATAACCTGGCCAGAGAACATATATATGTTTTAAAAAAAAACACGTAAATCGAGTAAGTGGTTCTCCAGTGATAAGAGCTGAACTAACGGACGGACAGACAGACAGAGAGACATTGCATTTTGTATATATTATAGATTATAGATATTCCCTGCTACATAATATTGTTCCATATTTAGTAGTTTAGACTGTGTATTACAAGAGAACGCGCTAGCGGAAAACTTCATTCACTATTATCATCATTGCTCATTCCTTATCCTACCGATCTAATAAAATATAGCCTATAACCTGGCCGGAGAACATATGTATGTTTAAAAAAAAAGTACGAAAATCGGATAAGTGGTTTTCCAGTGATAAGCGCATTAACGGACAGACAGAGATACGTTGCATTTTATATATATATATATATATATATATATATATATATATATATATATATATATATATATATATATATATATAGATGTAATAAAATATATATCTCTAAATAAAATATATATCCGGGTCAGAGAACATGTATGAATTTAAAAAATCACGTAAATCGGATAAGTGGTTCTCGAGGGATAAACGCACTAACGGACAGACAGACAGAGAGACGTTGCATTCTATATATATATATATATATATATATATATATATATATATATATATATATATAGATATATATATATATATATATATATATATATATATATATATATTATTAGATATAGATTATTGTTATTATTATTATATAACCTGGCCAAAGAATACATGTATGAATTTAAAAAAAAACACGTAAATCGGATAAGTGGTTCTCCCATGATAAACGCACTAATGGACAGACAGAGAGACATTGCATTCTATATATATTATAGATATTCTCTGCTACATAAAATTGTTCCATATTTAATGGTTTATTTAGGCTGTGTACTGCAAGGCAACGCGCTAGCGGCAAACTTTTTTCCAACTTCAATCACTATTTTACGTCACTGCTCATTCCTTATGCGACCTATCGTAATAAAATATAGCCTATAACTTGGCCAAAGAACATATGTATGTTTTAAAAAAAAGTACGTAAATCGGATAAGTGGTTCTCCAGTGATAAGCGCACTAACGGAAACAGACAGACAGACAGAGAGACGTTGCATTTTATATATAAACTCCTGGATAAAATTAATGCAACAATCTGAAAATTAATTTATCTTTTTCTTATGTCAATTTTAAAGTTTATCGAGTATTTCAATAGTCGGCTATGCATATTTTGTTTCGTAGTTCATGACAGAAATCAAAACAATTCGTTTAGATTTACAGTTTTAAAGAGTTTTTTAGAAAATAAACAATTTTCTGTAATAATGCGATAGATTTTCTTTAAAAATAAGCTTATAAATTGTTCCCTTTTTCAAAGTAATACGTTTTTGTGGCAGACTGTTTTATTTTTGACCCCGAAGAATTAAAAAAATGGATCGAACAAGGAATTTAACTGAACACGAGGTAGGGCGAGCCTCCGTTTTATTGGACGAGGGATATTGTCAGAGTTATGTTGCCAATTTGTTAGGCAAACATCGTTCCACAATAAGTCGTATGGTAAGACGCTTGAATGAAGTAGGAACTTATTCTAGAAGGCTAGGGCAAGGGCGAAAACGATGCACTAGCGACCTAGATGAACGTTTTATAAGACAATATGCTTTAAGAAACAGGACTGTCACTAGTTCTATAATAAGAAACGAACTCGAAGCTGTTCGCAATGTCACAATTTCTTCTAAAATAGTTAGAAGATGGTTAAATGAAGCTGGATTAAACAGTAGGAGACCAGCCACTGCGCCCTTGCTTACTAGAGAGAACAGAGTTGCTAGGTTACGTTTTGTTCGAAATCACGAAAACTGGTGTGTGGATGATTGGAAACAAGTTTTCTTCACAGATGAAACTAGGGTTAGTCTAAAACATCCAGTTGGTCGTGAGCGAGGAGAGAGGTTTGCTCCTTGCAATATCTCTGCAAGGATTCCATTCGGCGGTGGCTCTGTTATGTTCTGGGGTGGCATCTGCTGTGATACTCGCACAGAGTTAGTTCCTGTCCTTACGAGATCTATGAATGCTTACTACTATCTTGAGAATATTGTAATAGAACATGTGATGCCTTTCGGTTATTTTGTGGGGCCCAATTTCCTGTTTATGCAAGACAACGCTCGACCTCACGTGGCTAGGGAGGTACTCGGCTATCTTAATCAAGTTGATATACCGATTATGTAATGGCCACCAAAAAGCCCGGATCTGAATCCGATAGAACATGTATGGGATCACCTTAAGAAAAATGTGAAACGTCATATACCTGCACCTAGAAACGTCAGGGATCTTGAAAATGCAGTTATCACAGAATGGGAGCAAATTCCTCAAGATTTTATTCAAAATTTAATTAGAAGCATGCCTAGGCGCATAAATGCTGTCATCGGAAGTAGTGTCCCAGTTTACACCATTAATTTTGCTACTAGTGTCCCAGTTTATTTTTTTTTTGATTATTAAATAATTTCAACGATTTTGTTATTAGGTCTTAAGAATAATTTTAATTCGAATCTTATAGAGAAATTTGATAGCTAATTCAGTTTTAAAGTATTCGAATAAGTTTTTTCTAACTTTTAGTGTAACCAATATTCATAAAAAATTATTAAAATTAATTCATTATAGAGATTTGAATGATTTAATATATTGTTGCGTTAATTTTGTCCAAAAGTGTATTATACAATAGATAATTCGTTAGTTTATCGTTTTAGAATGGGATTCCTTGTAAGGACATCAATTAAATTCATACTTCTAAAATTATACTACTGGATATATATCGGACATGAAAGATACTGTCATGCGAACAAACATTTGATTAATTTAAGTGGTAGTTATTCTGCTTTTAGATTAAATTACATTTCATTGTTGCGAAGCTTGTGTTATTATTTTAATTTCATGAAATCTCGTGTTAATTTAAGTCTCACTCTTTACACATGAGGGTAAAATACCCTTATTTAAAGGGCGTTGAAAGTGTAATCCAAATGCTATATTTCTCCACTTTGCTCTATACGTCAGTCGTTCAAAATATCTTATTTAGGAAAATATATGGAAAACTTTAAGATCCTTTTGTTAACAAAATGTCGGTATTTGTCTTTATGTTTCGCCTTATAGAATTAAACTATTGTTAAACAAAGTTAGGATGTTCTGAAGCATTAAATTTGGAACGAGAAATTTCGATTATACAAAAATTCCATTACAACACGGAAATCAATTTTAATTTGCATAAAGCACTTTTTGAATATAATGAAAGACTGATTTTGTCAAATTTCCACTTTATTTAGTTTCACTGAAACTATATGACGCGTTTCGCTATACCAGAGGTTCCCAAACTTTTTTTTCTCGTAGACTACTTTCAAAATTTTACTGGTTTCGGTGGACCCCCTGCTGCTACATTTCTACCATATTCCCAAAACTCGTCAAAAAATGTGAAGATTAGATCTAGCGATGGGAATTTGCGTCGTGGCTGAGTTCCAACCCTAAATTCGGAGTGGTAAAAATAAAAAGAAAAATAATATATTTTCTTGGGTTCTATTTATTAAAATAATATGATTACAGACTTAATAGAATTAAAATTAAACATTAATAACGTACCGTAACTTCAAGAATGCAAATCAACAATTAAAAAAAATAGTCATAATTTTAATAGGAGGGATGTACTTGATGGATTGACAGCAAATTATCAATATTTGGCTTCAGTTTTGTAAGGATTAACCGCAAATCTCCCCGTTCTGTGATGTTCAATCTGCTCCTTTTTTTGATAATAGGTTTGTAACGACACTAAAACTTTTTTCGACAAGGTATGTCGAGGGAGACGCTATCAAAAGTTTTCTCGCGATTTCCCAGAGCCCAGGATATTTTTGGGGTATTTCTGCCTGCAGCCAAAATGTTTGATAGCCTTTTTTTTAAATTTCACCTTCAACTCCTCATTGGTGCTAAGCTCGAGTAGCTCCTTTTGTAATACCACATTCGCCACTTCCGTTTCATCAAATGGATTTATGATCCATGGTGGTATTTCCATCGTCAGAATATCTTCAAATCTATTTTTGAAGTCATCATGCAGGGCATTTAAATGTTGAACGTATGTCTGAATATCCTCATCAAGACATTCTGCCTGTGATAAGTTTAGAAATTCGCGCCGACTAATATTTTGCTTCATAAATTTCAATTTTCCAAGAAAAGCCGAAATTACACCCTTTGTTTTTATTAAATTTAGGCTGTCCCCTTGTACCTGCAAGTTAATGTCATTAAATTTTTTGAACAAATCTGTCAAATACGCGATGTCTGCTTTCAATTTGATCAGGTTTTCTTTTAAATCTGGATCTTTACTTTCCAGAAACTCTAAAACTGATTCAAAAAGTGAGTAAAATCTTGTTAAACATGCACCTTTCGACAACCAGCGTACTTCAGTATGTAAGAGCAATCGTTGGAAGTCTTCATCATTTTCATCGCACAATTGTGCAAATAAACGGGTATTGAACGCATTGCTTCTTATTTTGTTAACTGCTTTAATCACAAATTGAAGCGATTGGTGCAATCTATCACTCAAATTTTTCGCTACCAGGTGTTGTCGGTGGATGACACAGTGAATTGCAGTTACTCCTGGTATAATTCTTTTAAGATGGCTTATAAACCCACGATATAACCCGAAGATGGCAGGAGCTCCATCTGCTGCCACCGAAATAATGTTTGTAAATGGAATCCATTTTTCCTTAAAAAAATCACTCAGGACATTAAATATTGATTCGCCTTTAGTGTCCGTCTCCAAAGTTTTCGCGAATAGCAGCTCTTCATGGATTTCTCCGTCCATAACAAATCGAATATATGCCAATAATAATGCTTCATTACCAGGTAAAGTTGACTCGTCCAGTTGAATAGAAAAATGAGTTGTTTGCAGATAATTACACAGGAAGCTTTCAATATCAGAGCTCATTTCATCAATACGTCTTTGTACAGTGTTGCTACTCAAAGGAATTCTTTTGAGTACGTCAAATGGAGGTTTGTGCAGAACAGTTTTTAAAACCTCTTCAACAGCGGGTAAAATTAACTGTTCTCCGATGGTGTGCGGTTTTCCAGATTTCGCTATAAGCAGTGAGATAGTGTAAGATGCCCGCAAGCCATCATCGTTACTTTGAGACGTTGAAGCAAACATACTGTGCACGGTGGGTCTCTTTTCATATTTTTCCTTCAATGTTTGAAAATATTTTAAATCTTTACCTATTTTATCAGGATGACACCTTCTTAGATGATCTTCGAGCTTCGATGGTTTCATAGAGTCATTGCTGAAAACTTTGTTTCATAAAAGGCATATGAGCAATCGTTTGTTTGCCTTTGATGGAAGAAAACCAAATTTCAAATAATCAACACTGTACTGTTGACATTTCTTCTTAGATTCAGCCATGTTTCGTATCAGTTACCTACCTGTAAAGAAAAAAATGTTTGTTTTAGTAATCATAAGGCGGCTTTAACAGGATATGGCTATTTTAACAGAATAAAATAGGATTAATTGATTATTGCAATGAAAAAACCAAAATGCCGGCGGCAGAACTGATTTTAATTATTAAAAGCAATAACCTGCTAAGACCCATATAGAGGTTTTCACAAAACGGCTGAACCTATTTTAATGTAATATAAAATATTTTTTGATTAATTATATTTTGATACATTTCTGTAAATTCGAGAGAAAATACTTTTAAAGAATATTTTGACATCAAAACTCCGCGATTTTAATGATTTATTTATTACTTTGATCTACGTTACGAGTGGTACATAAAAACACGTACAATTTATGAAAATATTTTTAGTCATTAAGCATTAGCAATTACGAGGGCACTGAAATATGTACAAACATGCAGGTCAATCATATATCTCTCCTTTAGTGAATCACCACACGGGTAAATAAATAATTTTATAATAAAAACTACTAAAAGTTCAATCTTTCTCTCTTTTATAGAAGTATCGAATAATGGCCCTGTTCAGTATTTAATTTTTATTACATACCTACTACATGCAAACATAACAAATATAATATTATTACAATATAAAATAAAAGTATGAATAACAAATAGGCAGGTACTTACTTTTTTCGGCACTGGTAAACACTGACATCGATTCACTCACACTTTTCTTTTCAAAATTCCGGAAACAAATGAGTAACGTTTGTCCTTGGCATTCCTATTTATATTGGTGAAGAATCAAACAAGTTCATGCAAGATTGCAAGCACAGCACAAGTCGTATTTCGTCCCTTTGCACGTCTGAACGGGTTGCGTTGCGGGCGGGCGGCGTTTTGCAAGTCTCGACGCGCGTTGTACTGAATATCGAATATGCAAGTTTTTACAAGTAACAGTCGCTGAACTTCTTAAAATACACTACTCAAAAAAATTAGGGGAGATTTTAAAACAAAGGAATTAATGTTAAATAAACAGGCTATCTGATCCATATGCCGGCCTAACTGAAAAAAGTTTTTTCAAGCCCGTGGACCAAAAAAAAAGCAAAATATTTGCAATATTATTTTTTCGCGCTATCTGTTAGGATAGCATGAGAACCGTAGCTCCTAAAAAATTTTAGTCAAAAAATCTGAAAATTAGAATCTTAAAGCTTCAAAACGGTTTTTTTTAAAGTCTCAATACGACCATTTTTCACCGAAATACAGCCTGTCAAAAATCACCGACAAATTTGGAATTTTTTTTTGCTCTCTTAATTTTTTTGAGTAGTGTATTATCTGTCTACATTGATAGGTAAAGCCAAGCCAACATTTTTGTTCTTTACTATCGAAACCAGATAAATTTTCGTGGACCCCCACTTACAACTTGTGAACCCCCATTTTTATTTCACGCCAACGTAGACCCCCGTCGAGTCTCCCGTGGACCCCTGGGGGTCCACCTGAACCACTTTGGGAATCACTGCGCTATACTATAGCTTCTTCTGATACAAAATGCTATTTGAATATTAGTGTTGTTACATTTATATAAATACCCTAAGGTAGATAGGTAATAAAATTAATACTATATGCTAATGAATATTGCTGGGAAATCCATTCTGAATATTAATTGTATAAATTGAGTAAAGGTGAGTTACCATGGGCCGGACAGGTATCTTTTTGTTCGTTTAAGATGATGTCTGAATTTTTAATTCTATTTATTTCTAAATTTGCTAAGTAGCTGTTAACAACGGATATTCCTCCTGACACCATAGACTCAATTCTAAACAAAAAATTAAAAAATAAAGCTATTTCTTTAGTATACCCCAAGAAAGAAAACACAGGGAAAAAATATAATGTTTTAACCTATTTTGGTAACACGTCAGAGAAAATTAAAAACCACTTAAACAAATATAATATCAACATAGCTTTTAGAACAAACAACTCGTTAGGAAAATTCATTAAAAACGCAAAGGGAAAACAAAATAGATCAAAAAAATCTGGAGTGTATCAGTTGAATTGTGGTTCTTGTCGTAAAAGTTACATAGGTCAGACAGGTCGCTCATTCGAAGCTCGGATTTTAGAACATAAAAGAAGCTATTTAAAAAACAAAACTGACTCAGCGTACAGTAATCATTTAACAGAATCAAATCATCTTTTTGACGATAAATTTAAAATTCTACACGTACAAAATAAAGGCGTAAAATTAAACCTATTAGAAAATTTAGAAATAAATAGAATTAAAAATTCAGACAACATCTTAAACGAACAGAAAGATACATGTCTGGCCCATGGTAACTCCCCTTTAATCAATTTATACAATTAATATTCAGAATGGATTTCCCAGCAATATTCATTAGCATATAGTATTAATTTTATTACCTATCTTCCTTAGGGTATTTGTGTAAATATAACAATACTAATATTCAAATATCATATTGTATCAGAAGAAGCTATAGTATAGCGAAACGCGTCATACAGTTTCAGTGAAACTAAATAAAGTGGAAATTTGACAAAATCAGTCTTTCATTACATTCGTTATGAATTTCCATCAAGTAACAGCCACAACAATTCAAAGTTTAAAGTACTTTTTCTATAGAAAATTAGTGGCGATCAAGAGACGGGGGGCTGAGCAAACAAGGGACATTTCTTTAAGGAATAGAGAGAACACTAAAAGCAGGGCTACTAATAAAATGGGAGAAGCGCCAAAGGACAACCGAAGTTCAAGATCTCTGGGTGAAAAAAGTGACCTTCTTGCATTGGACTCTAAAACTTTAGATCGAAATTCCGTTTCTACATCCATAGAGACGGGGAGCCGTATGCCCTGTTACCTACGCCAAAGGGTAAAATATAAACCTAAGGTAGTTCACTCGTATATCCTTAAGAATTTGATGAAATAAATGTTCATTTAATTAAAAAAAAAAAAAAAAGAAAATTGACCGATTGCGAAGCGAGATATTCATAATTAAAGTGTACATAACTGACGTTAACATGCAATAGGCCAATGTATATAAAAAAAGGCATAGTTTCGTCTATATCTTAAGAACTTTTCTTACGAATTTTTAAAAAAACTAATATTTAGTAAAAAAAAAAAAAAGAAAAATTTTGAAATAATTTTTTTTTTATCGATTTGTTAAAAAGATATAAACATTTAATGTTAAAAGAATAATCGTTTAGTGAGGGACAAATATCACAATTTGACAACGCTCTATGTCGTCATATTTTACGCGCCAACATTTAAACAGCATTTAAAATGTTTAACTATTAAACAAAAATTCATTTGTAGATTAAATAAGTTATTGAATAAACACAACATATTTATCCACTTCCGGTCGACAGTTCGTGGCACGCGGACGCATTTACCTAGTTGGGGCTTCTGAAGGCAAAATTCGGGCATATGTTTTCTGGCCAGGTTAGGATATATTTTGTTACGTTAGGTAGCATAAGGAATAAGCAGTGACGATAATAGTGAAACAAGTCGGAACAAAGTTTGCCGCTAGCGCATGCTCTTGCAATACACTGCCTAAACCATTAAATATGGAATATTATGTAGCAAAGAATATAATATATATAAAATGCAACGTCTCTCTCTGTCTGTCCTTTAGTGCGCTTATAACTTCAGAACCACTTGTCCGATTTACATTTTTTTTTTAAAATTATACATTTGTTCTCTAGCCAGGATATCTATAATCTTCTATAATATGTATAAAATGGAACGTCTCTCTGTCTGTTTGTCCGTTAGTGCACTTACCACTCGAAAACCACTTATCCAATTTATGTGTTTTTTTTTTAATTCATACATTTGTTCTCTGGCCAAGTTATCTATAATCTTCTATAAACTATAATATATATAAAATGCAACGTCCCTGTCTGTCTGTCTGTCTGTTAGTGCGCTTATCTCTGGAGAAACATATACATGTTTCCTGGCCAGGTTATAAGATATAATTTATTACATTAGGTAGTATAAGAAATTAGCAGTAACCATAATAGTGAATCGAGTAGGAAAAATGTTTGCCGCTAGCGCACTCTCTTGTAATACGCTGCCTAAACCGTTAATTATTTAACAATATCATGTAAAAAGAATACAATATATATAAAAATACAACGTCACTCTGTCTGTCTGTTACTGCACTTATCACTCAAGAACCACTTATCCGATTTACGTTTCTTTTTTTAATTCAGACATATATTCTCTGGTCAGGTTATATAATAATAATAATCTATATAATGTAACCAAAGGACCTACGACCAATTAGTATGCTCCCTGCTTTATCAAAAATTCTGGAGCGACATGTATATCAGCAAATGTTTTTATATGTAAATAGTAAACAAATAATACCCAATTGTCAGTCGGGATTTCGACCTTATTTTAGTACTACTACCAGCTTGGTTAATTTACTGAACAGTATTCGTTTCAATGAAGATAAGAATGAAACCACCTGCTTAGCTCTTTTGGATTTTAGTAAGGCGTTCGACACCCTAAATCATAATCTGCTCTTGGCAAAGCTTTACTATTTTGGATTCTCGGACCAGTCAATTATTTTTATGGAACATTTTCTAAAAAATCGATCACACTGTGTAGAAATTAGATAAGATTTTAAATCCATTAAATCTAATTACATACCGCTTACTAAAGGAGTGCCTCAGGGCTCCATCTTAGGTCCACTATTGTTTTCTCTTTATGTGGCAGATATTGATAAGGCGATAGAATATTCCAAAATGCAACAGTATGCCGATGATTTTCAAGTATATATGCCATTTCCTTTAAATAAGTTACGCACTTCTTTAGTATATTTTAATAGGGACCTAAATAACATATATAATTTTTGTAATGATCATAGCCTTAAGCTTAATGCACAGAAGTCTTGTTTTATGCTGTTTAACGGTAATAAAAATGCAGAGGGTATACTTTTTGATACCTTCAGACCTTCAATTGACAATACTTTTTTGCCTTTAATTCATGAGGCCAAAGTATTAGGAGTAATTTTTGACAAATCTCTTTCATTCCAATCACATATTAACATTAAATTAAAGGCAGCTTATATTCGTTTAAAAAAACTGTATAGTCTAAGGAATCTTCTGCCATCAAAAACCAAATATTATTTATGCAACAGCTTGATCTTATCTTTATTTGATTATGCTGATGTTGTGTATGGCGACTCTTTGTCAGCCCAGTATGTTAGATTAATCCAGAAAATACAAAACTCTTTTATGCGCTTTTCTTTTAACATTCCATTCAGAAATCGAATCACACCCTATTTAAATAACAGCTATATTTTAAATATGGAAAATCGTAGAAAGTGTCATTTGTATAATTTCGTCTATCGGATTTTTAAATTTGGACAACCCCAATACCTCAGAGAACAATTTAGTGTTTTTCTGCATCCGCACGATACGAGAAACATTAATTCTTTTAGAGTTCCTCAACACAGGAAGGCAGCCTTTCAAAAGTCCTTTATTTTTGTTGCTGTGCATTTGTGGAATTCTTTGTCACAAGAGGTTAAACAATTATCACCAGGCAAGTTTTCTTCCTATGTAAAACACCAACTTATTAACCAGCAAAAGAATTCTAATTTAACGTAATATTTACCTATTTTGTATATAATTTTTTGGGATCCTTTTAGTGGTGGTACCACTTGCCCACCATATCATATTATGTAAAATTTACTCTGTTTATGCATATACATCTCCCCGCGTCTCCGCCACCCGTTTTGCTGCGTGCTCGCCGATCCCTCTTTACGCTCTGCTATTTTTTAGAATTTTTATTTTTAGAATTTTTTCAATTAGTTTTTTATTTATTTTTAAGATATAGGTTCGCCACTGGGTGGCACTACACATGCCCAAATAGTGAAGGGCTTGTGGAATCGGCTAATTATAGTCGCTGTGCCATCCTTTTTGTCGTATTTCGAGCAAATTTAATTTCTGTCACATTATGGATTTGTAGATATTGGCAAATAAACTGATTTTGATTTGATTTGATTTGATATATAAAACGTAACGTCTCTCTGTCTGTCTGTTAGTGCGCTTAGCATGCAACAACCACTTATCCGATTTACGTGTTTTTTTTAATTCATACATATGTTCTCTGGCCAAGTTACAGGATATATTTTATTACGTTAGCTAATATAAGGAACAAGCAGTAACGATAATAGTAAATCAAGTCCACACGTACGGAGCCGCGGGCATGGCTAGTTATAAATAAAATTTATTTAACATAATACCAAACTTGATATATAAGTAAAATAATGACTCTACCGAGAATAGGTAGAAGAGAACAATACTATACTTCTTAATTAAAATTATGTGTTACATGATACGTGTTATACAAGTTGCTCTTATTACGGGATAACGAAACTGTTTTTCAACTCTTTTTAAGTTGATTAATATGAAAGTAGAAAAAAATAATAGATGACACTTAGGCAGTATCAGGGAATTGCATTAAGGACTATTTTACATTGATTTTCTCGATTCGTTTAGTAGAAAATTATGGTTTTTCTTTCTTTGGATACAATTGATGTAAGAATTTAACAGAAAAAGTGTAATCTAAGAAGTCGGCGTTAATAAATTTCACACCAAGACTACCTGCGCCCTTAATACAACAGGTAAATTCCACACTAACCTTATAAGGGTGCTTAAATCTTACAGGTAATTTGCACACCAAGCAAATATAATTATGCTTTATTAATCTAAATAAAATTGGACGGATTTCTTTTAAATCAGTTTTTATTGAAAATTTTAGATATTTGCAAAAATATATGTTTTTATTTCATAGTAGAATAATATTGATAAAACATGAAGTTTTTGCTAAATACATAAAAATACAATTGGACAAATTTCCTTACATATACTAGATAATGTTACAAACTTATACATATCTATTTATATATATTTACAAAACATTTTAAAAAATGGAAACGACTAATACGAGTATTTCCTAATTGTCTTTGTTCATAAAGATTTTTTAAATGTTTTAATTTTTGATTATTATGATTATTACTTATTTTAGACTCGTCGACACTTTGTATTTTTATATATACGTTAATCTGAAATTCTTTCAGCCTATCGATAAAAGTATACAGAGACGGATGTGTAGAATAAAAAGAATTATTTAGATGGGAATGGAAGGACTCACAACAGTTAGTCGTTCGAGTTAAAAATGGACTCGATTCTGCCCATATTTCAACTGGAAAATCGGCTCCTTCCTCTATACACATTTCTAGTAGGTAATCACAAAATTAACAATTTAACCAACGACCAATTTCAGAATTTTTGTCGCAATATTCTTTAGCTAGACCTAGATTCTGTATCTTGCGAAACCAAGATTGGTGTAAATGAAATTTACATCCTAACACTTTAGCATTTGGCCAAACTTCAGATACTGCCTTATGAATAGATTTTTCGAAGTCAATAGTAATTTTTCTCTGGATTGAAATACAGTGTATCTGTTGAATAAATCTTACATTTTAATAATGTGAAGAGGTTTTTGTACGTTTCAACTCTATTATCACGCAATAAGCAAAATAATAATGGAATGTAATGACGGTGTGCAAGACCATGCACTGTAAATAACTGTGTAAAATATTTAGTGCAGTATGAAAAGGTGCCATCCATATACATATATATATATATATATAACATATTGATATTTGTATAAGAAATATAATATATAGTTCATATATATATATAATTATACCCTATTTATTTCATATATATATAACACTATATCAGCATTCTTGGATTATATAAATATATTCTATGAATATTTTTTACACAACATATTGACATTTGTAGTGCAAGAAAAAACAATAATGCCTTTCACTCGTATGCTCTCCGGCTTTTCTTTTGCAGGAATTACTAATTATTTGCCGATTCAGCTTCTTGGTGTCGGCTTCGTGTGTATGGAGTCCTTCACTTCTGGTAACTAAATTCTCGGGTCCAACGGTGAAGACTTTTGATTTGCAATCTTTTTTTGAACATCTCCAAAATATTTCTTCACATTTTAGCACCTTTTGTCGAAAGTAAGTGTAGTAATGCACACATAACATGTCCTTTCCTCGATTACTTTTTATTAACTTTGCTTCCATATTAGCAACACTTCAAAAATATATACGCACAACCAAGTAATAATCACAAATTAATAATATGTACTAAACTGATATGTAGAAGGGTTTAATAATGATTTAATTGAACAGGCCGGTGCGTACCACCACCCATTTATCAACCCTCATCCTCTACCTGAAAGTACTCGGTGTGGAATTTACTTCTGTAATTGCAATCTCTTAAATATGTCTAGGTCATAAACCGATTAGTGGTGTGGAAATTACCTGCGCCCTAGGAACTAACTTTATTGTTATGCTTCCAACCTGAATTTGAAAACTTCTTCATCCTTATAGTAAACCCCTGTAAATTACGTCATATATTTCTCTTGGAATAATTTTTTACTTAATTTAGCATAAATTTTGAGTTTAGGAGAACCCGATAAATCTTATAATATACTTTTGATTAAGATTAATCCACTTTTTTTTCTAAAAAGAAAAAAACTTTTTGAAATTTGTTAGACGTGACGAGAGTAAATCCTAAGGTAAGCTTATTTTACGATTTTATTGATGAGTCTATTTTAAAGTAGATGCAGAATAAAGCCGAAAATTATATCTTCAAGATTTAAAAACGTCCTATTTATTGTACTTTAAAAAATGTTTAAAATAGTTATGTTCCACGATACGTTTTGATCCATTAAAATGTATAGTTCTTGTAACATTATCACATTGAAAGAAAATCGATATTTTTAATGGCTCTCCATTTATTAAAAAGATTTGAGAAATATGAAAAGCATTAAACTAATACATAATTCACTAAAGGAATTCAAGATTGACATTTGATTATAGATAAGCCATATATCAATTAATGTAATTATTATCCAGTCAAAATGGACGAAAAAACAATTGGGCTAATATAGATCTTAAATACACTATTAAAAATAAAATATCATCATTCCCCACCGATCCTACGTCTGCTAAAAGTTTCATTCAAGGTAAAAAAAAAATATCGGTTTTTCGCATTTTACTCATAAACGGTAAGTGTTATCGTAAAAATAGGTCAGACAAAAGTTGTACATCATGTAATTCTCTACAAAAATTGTTGCATTGTGCAAATTATATGGTTTTGAATGAATATATACTTGGTCTCTAATTTCGTTCGCCCGTATAACCTTGAGCAACATCTTTTACAGCTGCGTACATCTTAATGAAACAAGCTGATATCCTCATAATTAAACAGCAATAGAACAATTCAATAGAACACACTAAGGTTGTTGGTGAAGAACTTGATTTGTTAATACTACTAACTCCACGAACTCCAATTGATAAGATTATTTATTTTTTAAAACCTGGAAAAGCTCAACTACAAATAAAATATATATTCATCGGAAAATTTATCTGCATATCCAAAATGTCAAGCACATATTTTATTTTTACATGCTATAACTGGTTGCGATACTACATCGGTAATTTTCAAAAAGAGTAAAACAACAGTATTTAAATTGTTAGAAGAAAGTAATAATATTGATTTAGTTGATTGTGCATAAGTATTTAAAAAGATTGACTCTTATCCACAAGTCATCATTACAAATGGGATTCGCTTTCTTCTTGCTATGCATGGAACTCCAAAAAAAATTGATTGTATAGACAAGTTGTAACATTCATTTTTTCCTAGATTTTAAGACCATGTAATATTACTGATTTTTCACTTCAAATTGTACTTATTTTCATTTTTGTATCGAACGGTATATTAATAAGAGATTCCAAGCCGTTCGGTATATTAGTGTGCTGTGCGGGTTTCTGACCGAATCTATCGGCACGCCGGGATTGGTTGAAAATGCGTATCCGGATTTTTGGTTCCGGCGTCGCGATATGACCGAGAGAAGGCCCACGGCTTATTTAAGGGTCCGGTAGGACAGGGATCGAGGCTGAGTACCATCAAGCCGCAGCCAGGCTAATTTTTCATCGGAGCCGCCAAGTAGGCTTCCTTCGACAGAGCTGCAGTAAAGGCTCATAACAACAATCATGAGAGCTAAATAAAGCACAAGTTTTTTAACGAAAAGCCGTAGTGGGCTCTCTAAGTGTTTACTAGAAAAGTGTGAAATCGGTTGTGTTCCATCGAAGCCGAAATAAAAACAGTAAGTTACCAAAACATCCTTCCATAGACTTATCCCTGAGTAGTGCCCTAACAGCAATTTGAACTGACTAAAAAGTGAAGTGAAAAGCACTATTTTTCGTCTTCGGGAGTAGTCAGAGTTTAGAATTTAAATGTCATAACTACCTGTTAGGCTAAAATTTTTTGTAATCCTGTAAAACTGCAAAGGTTAGAACTTTTTATTTTTAAAAACATGAATAAATTTTCTTTTTGTTGATTAAAGCTAGTGTCTCACTGAATACCTATCTTACTTTTCAGGATAAGAACGGCTGTACCAAACTGATTTTTTTATTTACCAACAGTACACCCTTTCAGTATTTTTTTCATTTTTTTAGCTGAAGTTAGATCCTTTCTATTTTAAAATGAATGGTGCCCAAAAAGTCGTACAGCTGAGGTTTCTTTAAAAATAGAAAATAATTCCAAAAAGACGTACAAAAATTATCTCTTACCCATATCTCTCTACCAAGAAAACTGAGCTAGTGTGTGTTTAATTTCTTTAGTTCTTTTAAAATCAGGATTCACTCAATTCATTATAAGAAATTAAAGCGGGGCTGCAAGAAAATTGTGCTCAAGCTTGGGGCATCCAAATTTCAAACGGTACAAAATTGCGCTCAAGCGTGGGAAAAACAATTTTCACACGGTACAAAATGACGCAGTCTACGTGGGGCGCAAATAAACACTTTTCCATAGGCTACAAAATGACGCCTCAAAAAGCGGGCAAGTTCACACCTTACAAAGTAAAGATACTTAAGTTTTGTAAAAAATACACGGAACAATGAAATAGTACGACTATCTTGTCTTCCTCCAACATCTGCTTCTATTTATCAACACTTATATCGTGTATACTAACAAGTTCAAGTGTAGCTAGACAATCAACTGGACCCAGAAGACTGGGTTGGAAATTAACAGATAACAGTTTGAAGTCAATTCAAACTCTACTTCCACCTGCTCTAGAAAAACTTCTTAGCACTATTTTTTGTAATTGCAAGAAGGGTTGTACTAAAAATTGTGGCTGTAAAAAAAATCGGATTATATTGTTCACCAGTATGTACCTGTTGGCTAGGCTAGTCTTGCTCCAATGTTGAATCAAATAAAACAGATGAGGATTCTTACAACTGACACATCTTTCTTCTTAGAACAATCTATGAAATCCAGCAAAAAGAAGAAAAAGAAAGCGAAGATGAAGACATTACTGTTGAAGTAGCATTTGAAGATTACACAGGGCAACAAAAAAATATTTTTGTTTTGGTGCCTGAGATTGAGCTGATTTTAACTATATTTGGGACGCTAAATCTATACATGCAATCCGTTTTTCTCTATCAGCTCTACTTTTTTAGATACATCAACTTATCTACCAATGTGGTTTTTATTCAGTATATTCATTTATGAGAGTTCTAAAATTATTATATATTCATTAATGTAGGTACAATGGTTTTATTGTCAGTCTGTAATTGAGTAAATTCCAGGTAAATCTATAAATAGTGGAACCATTGCCTATCAGGTACCTGAACTGACCCTTTTAATCACCTAACTCGGGTAAGTCTCGTCAGTTTGTGCGTTCTTACTAATGAGAGTAGATCGAATTCGGCGTGTTATTTTATGTTAAGAAAAGAGTGTTTTTGTGTTATTGAACAGAATTAAAATGAGTTCAGGTTCCAGTTCAAGAAGAAGTTGTGTAAATCAACCTGGTGTGTTTTGCTATATATGCCAAGAATACATGTTTCAACAAAACAGACAAACTATTACTGACTTTGTAAAGCGAGCGTATCTTGGATACTTTGGAGTTAAGCTTGGTGATCTGGACAAAACGTGGGCCCCGCATCTCGTATGTAAAACTTGTACAGAGCATTTACGGCAGTGGACTACCGGGAAAAGAAAATGTCTAAAATTCAGCGTACCAATGGTTTGGAGAGAACAAAAAAACCACTTCAATGATTGTTATTTCTGTTTAGTAAATACTAATGGAATCAATCGAAATAACCGCAGTAAGTGGACTTATCCCAATTTAGACTCGGCAATACGCCCTATCCCGCACTCAAATGAAATACCGATTCCAACATTTCATCAGCTACCACATATCTCTGATGACGAATATTTTCCCTCTGATCGCTCTTCTGATGCTAATAAAAGTTCTGATGCTAATGAAACTAACAGTGACTATGAGGGGACGTCATCAGTTCCTCAACGCTTCAATCAAAATGAATTAAATGATCTCACCTGGGTTCTCAATTTATCGAAAAAAAAAGCTTCTGAAGTACTGGCTTCTAGGTTGAACGACAAAAATTTACTGAAACAAGGAACCAAAATTACCTTTTACCGTACAAGAGAAAAAGATCTGCTACCATTCTTTTCTCAAGAAGACAATCTTGTATTTTGTCACGAAATTAGGGGACTCATGAAAGAAATGGGACTTTCTGAATATATTCCAGATGATTGGCGCCTATTTATTGACAGTTCAAAGCGAAGTTTAAAATGTGTCCTTCTACATAATGGGAATAAATATGGTTCAATACCACTAGCTCACTCAACGAAACTGAAAGAAGAATATACCATAGCTTTGGTCTTGCAGAAGATAAAGTATTACGAACATCAATGGATAATTTGTGTAGACTTAAAAATGGTAAACTTTCTTCTTGGGCAGCAAAGTGGTTACACGAAATATCCGTGTTTCTTGTGCCTCTGGGATAGTAGGGACAAAACACACCACTGGGTTAGAAAAGATTGGCCTCAGAGAGAAAACATAGACGTTGGGGAAAAGAATGTCATTAACGACGCTTTGGTTGAAAGAGAAAAAATCATACTTCCTCCGTTACATATAAAGTTGGGCTTAATGAAGCAATTTGTAAAGGCTCTTGATAAGAATGGGTCTTGTTTTGCATATATAGGGGTAAAAATGCATCAGTTGAGCACAGAAAAACTCAAAGCAGGGATATTTGACGGCCCACAAATAAGACAATTAATTAAGGAGTCTGCCTTCATAAATTCAATGAATCAAGTTGAACGAGAAGCTTGGACATCATTTGTTGCAGTTGTAGAAAATTTTCTAGGCAAACATAAAGCTCAAAACTATGTTGAAATGGTTAACAAGATGCTTAATAGTTTCAAATCCTTAGGGTGCAATATGAGTATTAAAATACACTATTTACACAGCCACTTAGACCGTTTTCCAGAAAACTTAGAAGACATGAGTGAGGAACAAGGTGAAAGATTTCACCAAGATATTAAAGTTATGGAGGACCGCTACCAAGGAAGATGGGACATGCACATGATGGCAGATTACTGCTGGAGTTTAAAAAGGGACTGTTTAAAAAGACATTCGCGGAAAAGAAGCTTTCCAAGTGTTGAGTGACTATTTCATTTCTTCAATGTTTTTTTTTTTGTTTGTAAGTACGACATAAATATTGTATTTTGTATAACTAAAATAAAAATTTCGTATCTACTTTTGTTTACTACACTTACGGATTTGAGTTACAATAATGTAACTTATATTTCTCTAAAATTGTATATCTTAAAAATTTGAGCTCCTAGGTACAAATGAATACGTTATTTGAATTCAGGACATCAAATTGATATAGAATCAGCTCAAAAAACCTCGACACCAAAACAGCTGTTCCCCTGTGTTATCATTGAGACTAAAATTTTCCCGAAATCAATACTAATCCGTTCCACTTTAATCATTACCAATAGTACCATTTTTTCAATCAATAGGATACTGTCTAATAAAACTTAATCACAATAGATCGTGGAATATGCCTACTGGGGAAACCACGTCAAAAAAAATGCGCCAAGTATACTACCTCATAGATGGTGAGGAAATGTGTGCATATTATGTAGAATACGACTTCTCCAACTTTTGGAATCAAGATCGAATATTTTTAGTTAGAAACGATCCATTATCACCTTTATTCCATTACGATTTTCCGTTAGACAATCAAAATCCAAATCGAAGATTTAGTGAAAAACAGTATCATAGGATTTTAAAAAACCGGTCAAGTGCAAGTTGAACTTGCACAATTAGTGTTCCGTACGTAGATTGTTTTTAAAATAAAAGTTTTTGTTAGGGTGGTATAAAATGATCAGTGACTTCACAAAACACACCCCAAATGAGTTTTCAACAAAGTTTTTTTTCCAATCTTTACTGAAAACTGGTGACCTTGAATTTTTTTTTTTTTTAAATACCAAATAAATTATTAAAGGTAATGCACTCGTGATAATTTTCGTTCAATCTATACCCCGTGGAGAATATTCCAGAATTTTTGTCAAAATTTTTTGATCAGTACTTTTCGAGATAAGGTAGGGGACAGCGATTTTTTAAAAGTAATACGAAGAAAAGTGTGCGCAAGTATTACATTATATATATATTTTTTACTCGTGTTTTCACAAGCTTTCATTTGACACCACACTCGATAACCGAGTAAAAAAAAATTTTTTTCACTTCCGATTTCACCCCTCAAAACGAACCCCTTAAGTCAAAATTTATGTTACGATGGTATAAAATGATCAGTGACTTCACAAAACACACCCTAAATGAGTTTTCAACAAAGTTTGTTTTCAATCTTTACTGAAATCTGATGACCTTGAAATTTTTGTTTTTTTTTTATGTACCATATAAATTATTAAAGGTTTTGCACTCGTGATAATTTTCGTTCAATCTACACCCCGTGGAGAATATTCCAGAATTTTTTCGAAATTTTTTGATTAGTACTTTTCGAGATAAGGCCCGGGACAGCGATTTTTCGCGAATTTTTCAAAATAATACGAAGAAAAGTGCGCGCAAGTATAATATTAAATATATATTTTTTACTCGTGTTTTCACAAGCTTTGATTTGACGCCACACTCGATGACCTAGTAAAAAAAAATTTTTTTCACTTCCGACTTCACCCCCCAAAACTAACCCCTTAAGTCAAAATTTAATTCTCAAAACTACATGGCTCTGATGAGGCCATCAATTCCTATATTATTACCAAATTTCACCTTTCTATGTCAAACACTTTCGGAGAAAATCGGGTGTGACAGACAGACAGACAGACAGACACCGAAGTGATCTTATAAGTGTTCCGTACGGAACACTAAAAATGGAGAACACGTCGCGAGAGATTGGCTGATATATTCTGTGTTTAAAGATACAGTGTTCTGTTTTTGTTGCACACTTTTTGATTATTCAAAATTAAGTCCCTTTTCAAATGAGGGTTATAGAAACAGGAAAAATATTGGTGAGGTATTGAGAAAGCATGAAGACTCAGAAACTCATGAAGATAATTTGAAATCATGGATAGAGCTAAAGCGAAGGTTGGAAACTTGTCAAACAGTAGATTCAGATATTTATTAATACTGAAATTAAATATTGGCATGAAGTGATTTTACGTATAAGTTACTAAATTGCTTGGAGAAAGTTCTCTAACATTCCGAGGTATAAGTGACAAGATTTATGAACATAATAATGGAGATTTCCTAAAGTTAACTCAATTGCTAGCTGAATTTGACCAAATAATGGAGGAGCACGTTCATATAATCCTCAACAATGAAGAAAATAGAGTGTCATATTTAGGGAACAACATCCAGATTGATCAATCAGAATAGGGATTTGAATGTAAAACTAATAAACATTTTTTTGGATTTTCTTCCTATTGAGAGATCTACTGGTAAGGAATTATCTCAAGTTTTATTGGGAGAATTAAGGAAAAATGGATTGAAAGTGGAGAATATGAGAGGCGACAAATCAGGAGTACAATCAAGAATTAAAACTTTAAACTCTACAGCATTTTACGTACCTTGTGGCAGTCATTCCTTAAACTTAGTAATTAACGATATGGCATAATCTTCTTTGGAGGCAGCGAACTTTTTTAATATGGTTCAAAAGTTATATACATTTTTTGCCTCATCGACTTTTTGGTGGGCCATATTAAGATGACACCTCAATACTCTTACATTGAAACCATTGAGCGACACTCGTTAGGAAAATCGTATAGATTCCCTAAAACTTTTACATTTTCAAATAGGAGATGATGCTTAAGTATTTATGAGAATGCCGAAATAGATAATATGATTTGAGATGCGGCCAGCGGTTTATTGACAACAATAAAACAATTTAAGTTTTTATGTTCAATCGTTATTTGGTATAAAATTTTGGGCGCAGGTAATTTCCACACCACTAATCCGTTTATAACCTAGACATATTTAAGGGATTATAATTGCAGAAGTAAATTCCACAACGAGTACTTTCAGGTAGAGGATGAGGATTGATAAATGGGTGGTGGTACGCACCGGCCTGTTCAATTAAATCATTATTAAACCCTTCCATATATCAGTTTAGTACATACTCGTATTATTAATTTGCGATTATTACGTGGTTGTGCGTATATTTTTTAAAGTGTTGCTAAAATGGAAGCAAAGTTAATAAAAAGTAATCGAGGAAAGGACATGTTATGTGTGAATTACTACACTTACTTTCGACAAAAGGTGCTAAAATATGGAGAAACATTTGGAGATGTTCAAAAAGAGATTGCAAGTCAAAAGTCTTCACCGTTGGGCCCGAGAATTTAGTTACCAGAAGTGAAGGACTCCATACACACGAAACCGACACCAAGAAGCTGAATTGGCAAACAATTAGTAATTCCTGCAAAAGAAAAGCCGGAGAGCATATGAGTGAAAGGCCATCTAAAATTATCCGACAAGAACTACAAAACACGCTGCCTGAAACAATAACAGAAAAAGATGTCGAATATATTAGAAAAAACATTTATAACCATAGACGAAAATTTTTGCCAGGACGTAATCCAAGAAGTCCTGAGGAGATGCATAGTGTTTTAGAGACATTTGAAATCAAAACTAGCAAGGGTGAGAATTTTCTATATATCAATGAACTCGAAAGTGGCATTATTGTTTTTTCTTGCACTACAAATGTCAATAAGTGGTATAAAATATCCAATATAATATATGGACGGCACCTTTTCATACTGCACTAAATATTTTACACAGTTATTTAGAGTGCATGGTTTTGCAAACGGTCATTACATTCAATTATTATTTTACTTATTGCGTGATAAGAGAGCTGAAACATACAAAAACCTCTTCACATTATTAAAATGTAAGATTTATTCAACAGATACACTGTATTTCAATCTAGAGAAAATTACTATTGACTTCGAAAAATCTATTCATAAAGCAGTATCTGAAGTTTGGCCAAATGCTAAACTGTTAGGATGTAGATTTCATTTACACCAATCTTGGTTTCGCAAGATACAGAATCTAGGTCTAGCTAAAGAATATTGCGACAAAAATTCTGAAATAGGTCGTTGGTTAAAGTATTGTTTCGGCTTGTCCTATTCAGCACCCGGAGAATTAGGTGACAGTTTTGCATACGATTTATATTCTATAAAACCTGAGGATGAACGTTTAAATAAATTTTGTGATTACCTACTAGAAACGTATATAGAGGAAGGAGCCGATTTTCCAGTTGAAATATGGGCAGAATCGAGTCCATCTTTAACTCGAACGACTAACTGTTGTCACTTCCATTCCCATCTAAATAATTCTTTTTATTCTACACATCTGTCTCTGTATACTTTTATCGATAGGCTGAAAGAATTTCAGATTAACGTATATATAAAAAATACAAAGTGTCGACGAGTCTAAAATAAGTAATAATCATAATAATCAAAAATTACAACATTTAAAAAATCTTTATGAACAAGACAATTAGGAAATATTAATCGTTTCCATTTTTTAAAATGTGTCTCGTATTTTTCTCAACCTGTTTTTGTAAATATATATAAATAGATATGTATAGGTTTGTAGCATTATCTAGTATATGTAAGGAAATTTATCCAGTTGTATTTTCTGTATTTAGCAAAAACTTCATGTTTTATCAATATTATTCTACTATGAAATAAAAACATATATTTTTGCAAATATCTAAAATTTTCAATAAAAACTGATTTAAAGGAAATCCGTCCAATTTTATTTAGATGAATAAAGCATAATTATATTTGCTTGGTATGGAAATTACCTGTAAGATTTAAGCACCCTTGTAAGGTTAGTGTGGAATTTACCTGTTGTATTAAGGGCGCAGGTAGTCTTGGTATAAAATTTACTAACGCCGAAAATTTTGAATCGTGATAATCCAATAAGTAGACTACTTCAATTTAAAGATTTTGATTTATGCCAAGCCACTGATTTATAAAATAGCTCATTAAATCGACGTAGAAAAAAACTTTGAATTGACTATGTCATTTCATCGCGTTCGGACTACAAAATGAAATTTTTCATATAAAAGTTTAGACGAATCGATACAAGGTCCAAAACAAAAAGATAAAATAGATTTTTTTTTCTTTACTATAGATCAGCCGATTAGTACATTGGGGTTGAGATTCAACCTACTGAATAGTCATAATAACTCTTTTGAATTTTTATATAATGTTTATAAACTTTAAGACCTTGATAAATGAATTACTGGCACATTGTAAAGATCTCGAAAACATCTTAACAAATGATGATTCGTTCGATCTTAACGCTTTAGATCTGGCTGACGAAATAAGCCTTGTTTCTTCACTTTTAACTAAGAAAGAAGATCTAGTTGACGTTTTTAAATTCATTACTTCCCTTAAAATTGAGCCAAATTTGAGCATCCCTCTAAGAATTTTGTTAACGCTGCCCATAACTGTTGCTACCGGCGAAAGAATTTTTTCTAAATTAAAAATAATGAAAAATTATTTATGGACTATGACTATACAAAATCGTCTTAATGGGTTAGCAATGTTGGCCATTGAATACGAATCGAGTAGTAACTTAAATCTGAAAGCAATTATTCGCGATTTTGCATAAATGAAACTTCCAAAAAAATTGTTTTAATTTAGGTTTAGACTTTGTATATAGTTGTACTAGGTCTGTTCATTGTTTTAAAAGTATATTTAAATAATATCTTAAAATAGTAGGTACTACTAGGTTCGTCGTCGTTAGCTCGTTAAAAATGTAAACTTTGTTTTCCAATAAAACAATTTTAGTAAATCTGTATTAGTATTATTGTCTTAATTCAATTTTTTTATGTGATTTTCCTGGGTAACATAGTTTTTTTAAAGCTTCTGCGCGGCGGCTTTTTTTTGAATTTGCCTACGGCGGCACAAAAAATCTAGGCCCGGCCTTGCCATAGAGCAACCTCTGCAGATAAATTCCTAACCAGCTATAAGAGCGAAGCATACATCAAAGTGCGCGATTTACCGTCTAGTTTAATTTATTCCAAAGAGATGGGTTTTTCCATGGAAATAAGTTTCTCAAGAAAGAGTACCTCATAGAGGAATGCTGTATTAATGAAATGTATAATCGTGGCAGGCTCCACTGTATTATAAATTAAATAAGCTACAATTTCTGTAAAATTATTTTGTATTATGAACGCAAGTCATCATCAACTTTTTTCATTATTTGTACAGATAACTTTTTATTTAGTTTTTTTCAGCTAATAGGTTTTAAAGCAAAAAAAAACGCGATTCAAATGTAGGCCAATAAAAAAAAAACCGGTCAAGTGCAAGTTGAACTTGCACAATTAGTGTTCCGTACGTTGATTGTTTTTAAAATAAAAATTTTTGTTAGGGTGGTATAAAATGATCAGTGACTTCACAAAATACACCCCAAATGAGTTTTCAACAAAGTTAGTTTCCAATCTTTACTGAAAACTGGTGACCTTAATTTTTTTTTTTTTTTATATATACCAAATATATTATTAAAGGTAATGCACTCGTGATAATTTTCGTTCAATCTATACCCCGTGGAGAATATTCCATGATTTTTTCAAAATTTTTTGATCAGTACTTTTCGAGATAAGGTAGGGGACAGCGATTTTTTAAAAGTAATACGAAGAAAAGTGTGCGCAAGTATTACATTATATATATATATTTTTTACTCGTGTTTTCACAAGCTTTCATTTGACACCACACTCGATGACCTAGTAAAAAAAGTTTTTTTTCACTTCCGATTTCACCCCTCAAAACGAACCCCTTAAGTCAAAATTTATGTAACGGTGTATAAAATGATCAGTGACTTCACAAAACACACCCCAAATGAGTTTTCAATAAAGTTTGTTTCCAATCTTTACTGAAATCTGATGACCTTGAAATTTTTGTTTTTTTTATATACCATATAAATTTTTAAAGGTAATGCACTCGTGATAATTTTCGTTCAATCTACACCCCGTGAAGAATATTCCAGAATTTTTTCGAAATTTTTTGATAAGTACTTTTCGAGATAAGGCCCGGGACAGCGATTTTTCGCGAATTTTTAAAAATAATACAAAGAAAAAAGCGCGCAAGTATAATATTATATATATATTTTTTACTCGTGTTTTCACAAGCTTTCATTTGACACCACACTCGATGACCTAGTAAAAAATTTTTTTTTTCGCTTCCGACTTCACCCCCCAAAACTAACCCCTTAAGTCAAAATTTAATTCTCAAAACTACATGGCTCTGATGAGGCCATCAATTCCTATATTATTACCAAATTTCACCTTTCTATGTCAAATAGTTTCGGAGAAAATCGGGTGTGACAGACAGACAGACAGACAGACAGACAGACACCGAAGTGATCTTATAAGTGTTCCGTACGGAAAACTAAAAAGGTCATGTTTAAAATGTTAAGTTATTTATCGACGAAAAATTTATGGGCACCAATATTTATTCGTCTATCATGTCAAGGATTATAGACATGATTAATGAATTGACTCTTTTTAAGCCGATGCGTCCCCTTTAATCTACG
Organism: Pachyrhynchus sulphureomaculatus; assembly: GCA_019049505.1. Classification (NCBI taxonomy): domain Eukaryota; kingdom Metazoa; phylum Arthropoda; class Insecta; order Coleoptera; family Curculionidae; genus Pachyrhynchus; species Pachyrhynchus sulphureomaculatus. The sequence continues at coordinate 216,643,694 of CM032449.1, forward strand.
AGGGTCGTTTGAAAAGTAAGGCACACAACGGCCACCGAAATAAAAGTGAAGCTTGACAATGTTCTCGGTGACTCTTCTCCTTCATTGAAGATCGTAAACCACTGGGTTTCCCAGTTTAAACGTAACCAAACAAGTATAAATGACGAGCATTGCAGGGGACACCCCAACGATGTGACAACTTTGAATGACAGTCGTTTGAAGGTTCAGAAAATTGCTGACATTGTAGGGAACTCAAGTGAAGGTGTACATAACCTTATTTTGCATAAACATTTGGGTTTACAAAAGCTGTGTGCACGATGGGGGCTTCGTCACGAGAATGCACCTGCTCACACGTCACTCGTTGCCATGGCCAGAATTTATTTATTTATTTATTTATTTAACGGACATGCCAATTACAATAGTAATATGAAAACAAAATTACAATAGTAATATAAAAACAAAATAATGTTAAAACACAATGCACATATACGAGGCATGTTTTTTAAGTAAGTACCGTTTTGGAATTAAAAAAAGACGTGCAAAGATATCGCTATAATTTTATTTTTACATGAAAGCCTGTACCTTAATCTACTTTTCTACATAATTTCCGTGAATATTGAGGCACTTGTCATAACGTGGCACCAGTTTTTGAATACCCTCCTCATAAAATTCTGCCGCCTGACTTGTTAACCACTGTATCACAAATGTTTTGACTTCGTTATCGTCTTGAAGACGCTGACCACCCAGGTGCTTCTTCAAGTGCAGGAACAAATGGTAGTCGCTGGGCGCCAGATCAGGGCTGTATGGAGGATGATCTAGAGTTTCCCATTTAAAAGATTTGATGAGATCTTTGGTCCGATTAGCCACATGTGGACGGGCATTGTCATGCAGCAAAACGATACCCTTACTCAACTTGCCACGTCTTTTGTTCTGGATTGCACGACGCAGATTGTTCAATGTCTCACAATAAGACGCTGCATTGATTGTCTCATTACGAGGCAGAAACTCCACTAGCAATACTCCTTTTCTGTCCCAAAAAACTGTGCACATGATTTTGCGGGCAGAAATTGTTTGCTTAAACTTCACTTTTTTGGGTGATGATGAATGTCGCCATTCCATGGATTGTTGTTTCGATTCTGGTGTGACGTAGGCCACCCATGTTTCGTCACCAGTAACAATTTGGTCTAAAAAATGTTCACCTTCATTGTGGTACCGCTCAAGGAAAGTCAATGCACTGCCTAAACGTTGGGTTTTGTGCAAATCCGTCAACATTTTTGGAACCCAACGTGAACACAATTTCCGGTAATTCAAGTTCTCGGTCACAATGCGATACAAAACACTACGAGAATATTGAGGAAAGCAGTCGCACAATGATGAAATTGTAAAGCGTCTGTTTTCTCTCACCTTTTCGTCCACTTTCTGCACCAAATCTTCATTAACGACCGAAGGACGCCCACTCCGTTCTTCATCATGCACATTTGTGCGGCCATCTTTAAATGCTCTCACCCATTTCCTTACCATTCCATCACTCATAATGTTTTGTCCGTAAACTTCACAGATCTCACGATGAATATCGATCGGTTTTACGCCTTTAGCACTAAGAAATCGTATAACAGCCCGTACTTCACAATCGGCGGGACTCACGATTGTCGGAGGCATCTTAAACACTCAGTAAACAACGTATACAATGAAGAATCAGACTGTAATGGCGTCAGTGCGTAGACATGAGATGTAGGTTACCAGCGCGCATGCGCGGAACCCCGACCGTATCGCTGCGGCGGCGGAATCGCAAAACGGTACTTACTTAAAAAACATGCCTCGTACAATTCATACCGTGAAAAAGGAGAGAAAAAGAAGAGAAAAAAAAAACAAGCATTACAACAGTTTAACACCTCAGATCCCGATCGCGCTTACAAGCGTTTTAAATTCGCTAACACTACAACTGAAGGGATCAAGGCTGTATGTATAAATAATAGGCAAATTCTCGTGAGAAGACTGTAATAACCATAATTAGCACTGTGAAACGGAATACGGAGCAGTACACTGCCACGAGTCCTATGAATAGTATTAAGTTGGACGCTCTCAAAAATGGTGTTCAGGAAACAAACCCATTCAGGAGTTTATATAGGAATAAAACATCTGCAAGATCCCTACGCTTCTCCAAAGTAGCCACACCAAAAGCGTTCTAATCACCCCATAGTCAACATGAAAACTTGCATCCTTATAAATATTTATTCCAGCTTTAAAAGCTAAAGTTCGTAGAAATCTACGCTGCACTGACCCAATCTCAGCAATATGGCACTGGTAAGATGGTGACCACACTACCGAAGCATACTTCAAACCAGAGCGGACCATTGAAAAATACAACACTCTAAACGTGCTAGCCGACAATTGCTTACTACATCTGGTAACAAAACCAAGATTTCTGAGACCCAGTCTCAGAATATTATTAACATGGCCACGAAAATTAAGTTGACTGTCCAAAAGCACACCCAAGTCACGAATCTCCGAACACCGACTCAAGCAGGGCGCCGTTCAAAGTATACTAATGACGCTCAATATTCGCTTCCTACCAAAGGAAATGCAGAAACACTTTTTAACATTTAGACTTAACTAAGTTGGGAATGTGGAATCTTTGACACAATGATACTACTCAGTATATATCACCACTACACCAAACACTTTATTTTTGCACTCGACGCGCGTTTCGCTAACCATGTTAGCTTTATCAGGAGCGATGATTGACTAAAGGTAAACTACATATCTACCCTATTTATACTTAGCCTAACCCTAGAATTACTCAAGCGGAACTAATGACATAGGCAAGGCCATCAGTTCCGGTCTAGTAACCAGTAGAGGGGACTATAAGGAATAGGCCCTCTGTCTTTATTTAAACTACTTTTACATTTTATGATTTCCATACTTTCGTATGCGTTCAATAATCTCCTATCAGATACATTTTTTATTAATCTTAGATTATCTAATGTTACAGTATATCAGCTTCAAGGGCATGTTCGGCAATGCTAGACTTTTTTGTTCTATTGTATCTTAAGTATGCTAAATGTTCTTTAAATCGTGTTTTAATTGACCTTTTAGTTTGCCCAACATACTTTTTGTCACAATCATTACAACTAATTTCATAAATTCCACTTTTCTCACAATTGGGAATCTTATCTTTGGGATTTCCTAAGATATTCCTCAGATTGTCTAATGACTTATAGACTAAGGTGAGGCCTACCTTATTAAATACCTTATTGAGTCCCTTGCTATATTTCGGATTATATGGTATGGAGACATACTTGGTGTTATTTTCTTCGCGTGTAAAAAAGGTGGAATTCTGAATATTAGACCTAAATTTATGTCTATTTATTAGCTTATTTACTAAGTCATCGTCATAACCATTAACTCTAGTTATATTTCTAATTCGATTCCTTTCTTTATTAAAGTTTACTCTATTCAGAGGGAAAGTGACCAAACGATGAACTAAAAAATGTATTGAGGCTAATTTATGTTGTTTGCAATGAAATGAATCATTAGGAATATATCTATCTGTTACTGTGTCCTTCCTATAGATATCAAATTCTAATCTATTATTATTTTTAATAATTAAAATATCTAGAAAAGGCAATTGTCCTTTGTTCTCAATTTCGTACGTGAATTTAATTGAATCATACCGGCTATTTAATTTAGAAACAAAATCATCAATATTTGCTACCTTTGTATCAAAAATCGCGAAAATATCATCCACATACCTATACCATACCCTTGGGAAATATTCGAATTCTCGACTGGCTTCGATTTCAAACTTACTCATGAATAAATTGGCTATGAAAGGTGACAAGCAATTACCCATAGCTGTTCCTTCTTTCTGAACATAAAATTGATTGTTATATTGGAAATAATTTTGTTCCATGCAAAGTTTAGATAATGTTAAGTATTCACGAATAATTTCGTCTTCAAAGTCATTCATTCTAAGTAATTCTTCGAGATATTGTAAAGTTTGTGGAATTGGCACACTTGGGAATAAAGAACTAACATCAAAAGAAATTAAGACTTCACCTTCATTAAGAACTAGATTTTTTGTTTTATTAATGAATTCTAACGAATTCTTCACTGCGAAAGTATTTAATGGTAACTTCTCAAGTTCTTTTGATAACCATTTGGATATTAAATATGTGGGTGTCCGACCGATGAAACAATGGGTCGCATTGCTTTTCCAGGTTTGTGAATTTTGGGTAAGCAATACAATTTTGGTATGGTCGGATTACTCGCATTTAATTTAAATTTTAGCGAATCGGAGACAAGGTTCTTACATTTTTTAAAAGAATTTTTAACCTCTGATATCATTTTTTCGGTAATGGATTTCTTATTACCTTTTCATAAGGGCCAGATTCGATAAGATTATCTACGCGTTCAAAATAATCTTTCTTATCCAATATAACAACCTTATTTCCTTTATCCGCTTTTAAGTAGAAGACATCTTTCTTTTTCAATCCTTTAACTACTTTTATATTTTTTCGTGAATTAGAATTTGTGTTGTTAACTATGTTTTTCGAAATTTGATTGCGACATGCTTCCCTAACAAAGGTTTTACTATTTTCTGGAAGTGTGCTAATGGAACTTTCAATGTGAGCAACTATTTCTGATAAATTATCTCTAGGAGGGGGTACTGCAAAGTTAAGACCTTTGTTTAAGATGCGAATTTCATTTCGTGTAAAGAATTGAGACGAATGATTCTCTACAATATTTACGAGTTCCTGAGGACTATTCTTCTTCGGTAAGAGCTTTTTTTAATTTTTTACTTAGAATAGAGAATTTCTTTTTATATTGAATATCAATAACTAAAAACATTTTCCTCTGGAACTCGCTCCATACTTCATATTCAATATTGTTTAATCCTGAAGTAAGTTTTTTGAATATGCTGTATGATTCTACTTCTAACATACTACGTTTTGTGTACAAATTCTTGATTTCTAAGTCAAGCCATTTTTGTTTTGCAAAAAATGAAACTTTTTCTGAAATGTTTGATTTTGGTAAATTAACCTTAATAAAATTAGGAAAAACTTTAAATTTCTTGCAAGACTTTAAAAACCAAATATCTGCACCTACTAGTAAGATTAGATTAGTAGGTGCAGATATTTGGTTTTTAAAGTCTTGCAAGAAATTTAAAGTTTTTCCTAATTTTATTAAGGTTAATTTACCAAAATCAAACATTTCAGAAAAAGTTTCATTCTTTGCTAAACAAAAATGGCTTTGACTTAGAAATCAAGAACAAAACGTAGTATGTTAGAAGTAGAATCATACAGCATATTCAAAAAACTTACTTCAGGATTAAACAATATTGAATATGAAGTATGGAGCGAGTTCCAGAGGAAAAATGTTTTTAGTTATTGATATTCAATATAAAAAGAAATTCTCTATTCTAAGTAAAAAATTAAAAAAAAAGCTCTTACCGAAAAAGAATAGTCCTCAGGAACTCGTAAATATTGTAGAGAATCATTCGTCTCAGTCCTTTACACGAAATGAAATTCGCATCTTAAACAAAGGTCTTAACTTTGCAGTACCCCCTCCTAGAGATAATTTATCAGAAATAGTTGCTCACATTGAAAGTTCCATTAGCACACTTCCAGAAAATAGTAAAACCTTTGTTAGGGAAGCATGTCGCAATCAAATTTCGAAAAACATAGTTAACAACACAAATTCTAATTCACGAAAAAATATAAAAGTAGTTAAAAGATTGAAAAAGAAAGATGTCTTCTACTTAAAAGCGGATAAAGGAAATAAGGTTGTTATATTGGATAAGAAAGATTATTTTGAACGCGTAGATAATCTTATCGAATCTGGCCCTTATGAAAAGGTAATAAGAAATCCATTACCGAAAATGATATCAGAGGTTAAAAATTCTTTTAAAAAATGTAAGAACCTTGTCTCCGATTCGCTAAAATTTAAATTAAATGCGAGTAATCCGACCATACCAAAATTGTATTGCTTACCCAAAATTCACAAACAATGCGACCCATTGTTTCATCGGTCGGATCACCCACATATTTAATATCCAAATGGTTATCAAAAGAACTTGAGAAGTTACCATTAAATACTTTCGCAGTGAAGAATTCGTTAGAATTCATTAATAAAACAAAAAATCTAGTTCTTAATGAAGGTGAAGTCTTAATTTCTTTTGATGTTAGTTCTTTATTCCCAAGTGTGCCAATTCCACAAACTTTACAATATCTCGAAGAATTACTTAGAATGAATGACTTTGAAGACGAAATTATTCGTGAATACTTAACATTATCTAAACTTTGCATGGAACAAAATTATTTCCAATATAACAATCAATTTTATGTTCAGAAAGAAGGAAACAGCTATGGGTAATTGCTTGTCACCTTTCATAGCCAATTTATTCATGAGTAAGTTTGAAATCGAAGCCAGTCGAGAATTCGAATATTTCCCAAGGGTATGGTATAGGTATGTGGATGATATTTTCGCGATTTTTGATACAAAGAAAGCAAATATTGATGAGTTTGTTTCTAAATTAAATAGCCGGTATGATTCAATTAAATTCACGTACGAAATTGAGAACAAAGGACAATTGCCTTTTCTAGATATTTTAATTATTAAAAATAATAACTTTAATAAAGAAAGGAATCGAATTAGAAATATAACTAGAGTTAATGGTTATGACGATGACTTAGTAAATAAGCTAATAAATAGACATAAATTTAGGTCTAATATTCAGAATTCCACCTTTTTTACACGCGAAGAAAATAACACCAAGTATGTCTCCATACCGTATAATCCGAAATATAGCAAGGGACTCAATAAGGTATTTAATAAGGTAGGCCTCACCTTAGTCTATAAGTCATCAGACAATCTGAGGAATATCTTAGGAAATCCCAAAGATAAGATTCCCAATTGTGAGAAAAGTGGAATTTATGAAATTAGTTGTAATGATTGTGACAAAAAGTATGTTGGGCAAACTAAAAGGTCAATTAAAACACGATTTAAAGAACATTTAGCACACTTAAGATACAATAGAACAGAAAAGTCTAGCATTGCCGAACATGCCCTTGAAGCTGATCATACTGTAACATTAGATAATCTAAGATTAATAAAAAATGTATCTGATAGGAGATTGTTGAACGCATACGAAAGTATGGAAATCATAAAATGTAAAAGTAGTTTAAATAAAGACAGAGGGCCTATTCCTTATAGTCCCCTCTACTGGTTACTAGACCGGAACTGATGGCCTTGCCTATGTCATTAGTTCCGCTTGAGTAATTCTAGGGTTAGGCTAAGTATAAATAGGATAGATATGTAGTTTATCTTTAGTCAATCATCGCTCCTGATGAAGCTAACATGGTTAGCGAAACGCGCGTTGAGTGCAAAAATAAAGTGTTTGGTGTAGTGGTGATATATACTGAGTAGTATTTAGACTTAAGCCATTTCTTTCTAACCATCTGAGTCGATTCAGATCTTCCTGCAGACGCGTAACATCGTTTACACTTTCTATTCCTCTATACAATTTGAGGTCATCTGCAAATAAAAGATATTCAGAATGGTTGAACATCTCACCAATATCATTAATAAACAAATTAAAAAGGAGAGGCCCACAGTGTGAACCCTGGGGGACACCTGAACATACCGATATGTTTCTCGAAATATGATTTAATATACGTATACACTGGCTACGTTCAGTCAAAAAACTCTCTTGATCCACCTAGTCACGCTCGTGTCGAATCCCAGGGCTTGAAGCTTTCCCACCAAAAGCTCATGATTAACCCTGTCAAACGCCTTCGAGAAATCAGTGTATACAGCATCAACCTGCATACCTCTCTCAAAAGCGCCCAACAGATACTGCTCGTAACTTAGTAAGTTTGTGATTGTGGATCTTCCCCGAGAAAAGCCGTGCTGCTCGTATCTCACAAAGCTCCTACAAATCCATGAAAGTTGATCCGCGACAAGCTTATCAAAGATCTTCGGTATAGCCGACTGAATACAAATACCCCTGTAATTGGTTATATCCTCACGATTTCCCGATTTATAAATGGGTGTCAAAAAGCTAGTCGCAGGGGTCCAACGACAAACAGAAGATATAGTGTAGTGGTCCGCTCAGGGAAAACACACATTGTCTCAGGAACGCTGATGGAATCCCATCTGGGCCATGAGAATAACTCATCTTAAACTGATTAATACCTTCAAATACTTCGGCCAATGAGACCCTCGCAACGTTCATGTCCAGTGCGTTATCAATATTACAGGCTGAAAAGTCACAGTTCTCTCTCACATAACTAGCCGAAAAATGACGCGCGAACAAATCAAACAAACAATCAAAAACATGCTCCGTGGATCAGAAGTACACCTTCTGGAATTGTTAACGTGTCTCAAAAAAAAAAACGCAGGGTTGACTCTTAAGTCATTGTCAGCTCTAAACAAATATTCTTTATAGCAAGCTGATTGAAGACGTTTACATCTACCAGGCAATAAAGAAAACTCTTGGTATGAGGTGAATAAACCGTTTTGTTTATACCTTTCGTGCGCAATTTTCTTTTGCATAACCATTGTTTGTAAGTCTGCAGAGAACCACGTTGGAATTCATGAACTTCGCTTCGAATTACTTAGCCACCCAGCCTATTCGCCTGATTTGGCCCCTTCGGACTTTTTAATCAAGAACCTCAAAAAATTTTTTGAAGGAGAACGATTTCACGGAAATGACGAGGTGATATACGCTGTGAATATTGCCCGTCAAGAGAAATCATTTTATACAAAACGGCCAAGTGCAAGTCGGACTTTCGCAATTAGTGTTCCGTACGTTGATTGCTTTTTTAATAAAAATTTTTGTTATGGAGGTATAAAATGATTAATCACTTCACAAAACACACACCAAATGACTTTTCAACAAAGTATTTTTCGACCTTTACTGAAAACTGATGACCTTGAAATTTTTGCCTTTTTTTACATCCCAGATAAATTATGAAAGGTAATGCATCCGTGATAATTTTCTACAACCTATGGACAATATTCCAGGAATTTTTTCAAAATTTTTGGATCAATACTTTTCGAGATAAGGGGGGGACAGTAATTTTTCGCTATTTTTTAAAATTAACACAAAGTGTGCGCAAGTAATACATAATATATATATATATATATATATATATATATATATATATATATATATATATATATATATATATATTTGAACTCGTGTTTTTACAAGCAGCTTTCATTTGTCACCTCACTCGATGACATAGTAAAAATTTATTTTTTTTACTTCCGATTTCTCCCCCCAAAACTAACACCTTAAATCAAAATTTACCTTTCAAAATTACACGGCTCTGATGATGCCATCAATTCCTATATTAGTGTCAAATTGCAACTTTCTATGTTAGCTAGCTTACATCCCTTTTTCGAAGAAATGCTCCTCCAACGGCAAGCCTTGGTTCGACCGAAAATGCAAAGAAGCTGTTGCTTCTAAACATATTGCCTACCGACAATGGCGTGAAAATCCTAACACCTTAAATCGAAACATCTTTGTTCATGCCCGGAAACAGATGCAAGGGAATTATCGACGAAACCAAGGAGGCACACAATCAACGAATTAGAAACAAACTTCTCGCTTGTCCCAACAATTCCAGGTCTTTTTGGGCAGTCGCTAAGGCAGTTAGTCAAAACTTTACCAAATCCACGATACCACCACTCACACGGCCAGATAATTCCATTGCAACCACACCTGTTGAGAGAGCGAACTTGTTGGCTGAACTCTTTGCTTCACATTCTACTGTCGATTTCCAAGGAAAAACACCACCTACTATTCCCATATTGCAGTCAAGGATGCCCGATGTTGTCTTCAGACAGCGCATCATAAAGCGTATTTTAATGAAGCTAGACACCAAGAAGGCTTCTGGCGCTGACGGAATACCTGCCATAGTTCTCAAAAACTGTGCAAGGGAACTAACACCAGTTTTCTGTAGACTTTTTAACCTATCCTACAGAAAGGGAATATTTCCGTCCTGCTGGAAATGTGCCACGGTTCAGCCGATACCTAAAAAAGGTAAGAAGTCCTTGCCAAATAACTACCGACCAGTTGCACTGCTTTCAATAATATCGAAAGTCATGGATAAGGTTATCAATGAGCATCTTCTAAAATATCTTGAACGATTCAATATTATTAGCGATCACCAATATGGTTTTCGTAAACATAGATCAACAGGAGATCTTCTGACTTATGTAACACATGTTTGGAACAACGCAATTGAACACTTTGGAGAATCTCGAGCGGTTGCTCTTGACATATCCAAGGCATTCGACCGTGTTTGGCACGATGGACTGTTGGCTAAGTTGCGCTCTTATGGTATGTCTGAAAGGTTCTGTTTGTGGCTCTCATGTTTCCTCAGAGAGCGTTCTTTACGAGTGGCGGTCGACGGATTTCTTTCTAACACCCTCACTATCAACGCCGGTGTGCCCCAGGGCTCCATACTGTCTCCTACTCTCTTTCTCATTTACATTAACGATCTGCTGGAAAAGACCGGGAATCCAATCTATAGCTTTGCAGATGACAGTACGCTTGTTTCTTCATTCACCTTGAACGCTCGGACATCGGCTGCTCAGGCGAATATCCGCAGACAGCAGGAGGTCGTTCAACTTAACAAAGACCTGGAAGAAATTCTATCTTGGGGTGACAGTAACCAAGTGGAATTTAACGCTACAAAAACCCAAGCGGCAGTTTTTTCTAAAAAAGTTAACGTTGCTGAACCCGACATAGTTATGTCGGGGCACTCCATTCCCCTAGCATCGTCGCTCAATTTGTTGGGCGTTAGTTTGGGAGCAAATATGTCTTGGCATGAACATGTTGCAGGCATAGCAAGGAGAGCTTCTCAAAAATTGGGAATATTATTTAGAACCAGAAAGCTTTACACCCCACAGCAACTGTTAATTCTTTACAAAGCCCAAATTCGACCAACTATGGAATACTGCTCCCACGTTTGGGGCTCCGCTCCCAAACATACACTGCATTTGTTGGATTCTGTTCAGAGAAGAGCGGTCCGTCTGATTGGGGACCCGGAATTGACCGGCGGCCTTGATTCACTGGAACATCGAAGAACGGTTGGCGACTTGAGTCTGTTCTACAAGTATTTTCATGGAAAGTGTTCGAAGGATGTAGCCCGCTTAATTCCTCCCAAAGCGGTGCATGTTAGAAATACACGTCGCGCTGGTGCTTCGCATCCGTATGAGGTTCAGCTTGTTACTCCGCGTACGACGCTTTTCAAGCAATCTTTTATATGGAGAACATCATCCCTTTGGAATAATTTGCCCAGCGCTGTGTTTCCCACCGAGTACAATTTACAGCGATTCAAGAACAACGTGAATCGCTTTTTTTCCGCACTCGCGCCGCTCCTGGAGCGTTTTAGGGACTTCCCTGCAGCACGTGTGTTAGACCAATAAAAAAAAAAATATGTCAAATAGTTTCGGAGAAAATCGGGCTTGACAGACGGACGGACCGACAGATAGACGGACAGACTGACAGACAGACAGACATCGAAGTATTCTTATAAGTATTCCAAACTTTGAACACTAAAATTGACTTAATTGCACGGTATCGAGTTCGAAGTTGAAAAAAAAAGGTGAATTTTTCAATTTTGTTCGTACTTTCTTCCTCGTTTACGTTACTTTTGAAACGATCCTCGTACATATAAACAATAATTTCTATTAAACTGAATAAAACTCAGTTCTTAGTTTTCTATACCATCGTAATAAAATTATAGGAGATGAATAATTTTAGAGTTACTTGACTTGTTTCAAAAATGTATCAAGATGTATACAATTGTTGTTCGTGACAGACGCTACCTAAATTTCGTTTGTTTGGAGCTGATAGCACACAACATGGGTTATAAACATTAAAATGTCATAAACCATAAGCGTCCGAAATTTCTCTACCAAATGTTTGCATTTTTAGTTTTAATCACCTTTATTTTCTATCTCTATACAACAGTGCGACCTTTTTTAAAAAAATATTTTATTACATCCCTTCTAAATTTTACAAGCTATATAAATCAAAGCATTTCAAAGTTTATTTTAATGAGTAAATGATGAAATTAAAAATCTTATTTATATGATAACTAGCCGGGCCCGCGGCTCCGCTCGCGTGGACTTGATTCACTACTATCGTCACTGCTTATTCCTTATGTTACCCAACGTAATAAAATATCTCCCATTATTTCTCCTTATCTCCCAATATTTCTCCTTATTTCCCATTATCTCTACATAATTTCCATTATCTAGGCTTATCTCTGCTCGTCTCCCATTATTTCTCCTTATCTCCCATTATTTCTCCTTATCTCCCATTATCTCACCTTATTTCCCATTATCTAGGCTTATCGCGACTTATCTCCCATTATTTCTCCTTATCTCCCATCTCCCATTATTTCTCCTTATCTCCCATTATCTCACCATAACTCCCCCCCCATATTATTTAGACTTATCTCTGCTTATCTCCCATTATCTCTCCTTATCTCCCATTATTTATACTTATCTCCCGTTATCTCACCTTATCTCCCATTATCGAGGCTTATCTCGACTTATCTCCCATTATTTCTCCTTATCTCCAATTATCTCACCTTATCTCCCATTATCTAGGCTTATATCGAATTATATAGAACATATGTATAAATTTATAAAAACACGTAAATCGGATAAGTGGTTCTCGAGTGATAAGCGCACTAATGGACAGACAGACAGACAAAGAGACGTTGCATTTTATATATATTGTATTCTTTGCTACATGATATTGTTCCATATTTAATGCTTTAGGGAGTGTATTGCGACAGAACGCGCTAGCGGCTAACTTTTCTCCGACTTAATTCAGTATTATCGTCACTGATTATTCCTTATGTCACCTAATAAAATGTAGCCTATAACCTGGCCAGAGAACATATGTATGGTTAAAAAAAGGCACGTAAATCGGATAAGTAGTTCTGCAGTGATAAGCACACTAACGGACGGACAGACAGACAGACAGACGGACAGAGAGACATTGCATTTTATATATATTATAGATATTCTCTGCTACATAATATCGTTCCATATTTAATGGTTTGGACTGTGTATTGCAAGAGAACGCGCTAGCGGCAAACTTTGTCCGACTTCACTTACTATTATTGTCACTGCTCATTCCTTATGCTACCTATCGTAATAAAATATAGCCTATAACCTGGCCGGAGAAGATATGTATCTTTAAAAAAAAAAGTACGAAAAACGGATAAGTGATTCTCCAGTGATAAGCGCACTAACGGACAGACAGACAGACAGAATACGTTGCATTTTATATATATTATAGATGTAATAAAATATATACCTATAACCTGGTCAGAGAACATACGTATGAATTTAAAAAATCACGTAAATCGGATAAGTGGTTCTTGAGGGATAAGCGCATTAACGGACAGACAGACAGACAGACAAACATTGCATTTTATATATATTATAGATATAGATTATTTTTATTATTATATAACCTGGCCAAAGAATATATGCATGAATTTAAAAAAAGACAGGTAAATCTGATAAGTGGTTCCTGCGTGATAAACGCACAGACATACAGAGAGACATTGCATTTTATATATATTATAGATTATACATATACAGATACATAATATTGTTCCATATTTAATGGTTTAGGCTGTGTATTGCAAAGGCACGCGCTAACGGCAAACTTATTTGCGACATCATTCACTATTTTACGTCACTGCTCATTCTTTATGCTACCTATCGTAATAAAATATAGCCTATAACCTGGCCAGAGAACATATGTATGTTTTAAAAAAAAAAGTACGTAAATCGGATAAGTGGTTTTTCAGTGATAGGCGCACTAACGGACAGACAGACAGACAGACAGACAGAGAGAGACGTTGCATTTTATATATATTATAGATGTAATAAAATATATATCTAAAACCTGGTCAGAGAACATATGTACGAATTTAAACAATCACGTAAATCAGATAAGTGGTTCTCGAGGGATAAACGCACTAATGGACAGACAGACAGACCGAGAGAGGTTGCAATTTGTTTATATTATAGGTATAGATTATTATTTTTATTATATAACCTGGCCAAAGAATATATGTATGAATTTAAAAAAAAAACGTAAATCGGATAAGTGGTTCTCGCGTGATAAACGCACCAGTGGACAGACAGACAGACAGAGAGACATTGCATTTTATATATATTATAGATTCTAGATATTCTCTACTACATAATATTGTTCCATATTTAATGGTTTAGACTGTGTATTGCAAGGGAACGCGCTAGCGATAAACTTTTTTCCGACTTCATTCACTATTATCGTCACTGCTCATTCCTTATGCTACCTATCGTAATAAAATATAGCCTATAACCTGGCCAGAGAACATATGTATGTTTTAAAAAAAAAAGTACGTAAATCGGATAAGTGGTTCTCCAGTGATAAGGTCACTAACGGACAGACAGACAGACAGACAGACAGACAGAGAGACGTTGCATTTTATATATATTATAGAAGAAAGAAAGAAAGAAATCTACAGTGTTATAAAGCCTAATGATAATGGGTACAATAAAATTACTTAGGATTTTAGCAGTTATTGGAATATAATTAACCAAAATACTCATCGGTAGGTTGGTGCCTAGGTACCTAAGTATGCAATAAAAATATTCTGTGTAAGTACAAAAATAAAGCAAAAACCTATAATATGCTTAGTTCAAATCAGAACAGCAGTGGCTTCAACTTCCAGTTTTGTCCCTGTCAAACTTGGCGGAATCTGTAAATCTGCATTTTTCCTGCGAGAAAAAACAATGATACTTAACGTCCACGATGCCCTAGTGCAGGGGTGCTCAAACGGTCGATCGCGATCGACAAGTCGATCGCAAGTGCTTTTTGAGTCGATCTCGAGAAAAAAATTCCGATATAGAACTATTCACAGATTTTGTTTTAGGTAACTAAAACAAAATGTAATGAATAAACTACTAAAATTTATTCGATCCACAATTAGGCCAGAATAACCCCTCATTACTTTCTTTTATCGTAATAACCCCCTGCTAGCGGCAAAAGGTGGCTTTATCAAAGGAACGCGCGGTACTTGCCAAAGAAAAGCCGCTTTTTTGATTCCCGCTGATTTTTCTAAAAACTTCGGGCGGCGTGTTTGACGGGAACATTCGAGACTTCAGAGATTATGTCTGCTATTAGAGAACTTCAGTTATCTCGTCCGACTGTCACAAGGCGTGTTGAAGTCATGAGTCAGGACATGGCAGATAAACTAAAACATGATATCATGGAATGTACATACTTTTCTTTACAGTTCGACGAATCCACCGATATGACAGACACTGCCCAGCTGTGTATTTTTATTCGAATGGTATTCAATGACATGTCGGCTAAGGACAAGCTTTTGACAACGATTCCTCTGAAAGGAAAGACCCGTGGCGAAGATATATATGACGTTTTCTTCAATTTTGTAACAAACTACAAGCTACCAATATATAAACTAGTGTGCATTACAACCGATGGAGCACCAGCAATGACTGGAAACGAAAACGGTTTTGTGGCATTTTGTCGAGCTAATGATGATTTCCCTTCATTTTTCTCCTTCCATTGCATTATACATCAACAAGTTTTGTGTTCAAAAGTTCTAAACATGGAGGGGATTATGGGCATTGCAATAAAAATTGTGAATTCTATCCGTGCACGTAGCTTGCAACGACGGCTCTTTAAATTGCAGTTGGAAGATAGTGAGTCAGCTGAACACACTGATTTAGTTCTTCACACGGACGTCAGGTGGTTGAGTCGCGGAAAATTCCTAGAAAGGTTTCAAGAATTATTGCCCGAAATAACAGCTTTTCTGGACGAAAGAGGTGATGACACTCAGATGCTGAAAAACGGAAAATGGCTGACTGATTTGGCATTTTTGACAGACATCGCAATGCATTTTAACACCATTAATTTGGAGCTTCAAGGTAAAGGAAAAACTATTATTGAGATGATTAGCGCAATAAACGCATTCAAAAGTAAATTGCAACTTATGACAGATCAACTGAAAAGAAAGGATCTGAAAAATTTTCCGTCTTTGAAAGCAAGGATTCCTCAGTTGAATTATGATATTTATGAGGCAGAATTATCAAATATTTTGGGCCAATTCGAAATAAGTTTTTATGATTTCAGTAAATTGGCAAATATCGCATCATTTATGAGTTATCCTTTTTTGTGTAAAAACATTGAGGAATTAGCTCCTGAAATAGCAAGTCAGTTTGTTGAACATGGACTCATATTCTGTTGAAAAAATGAGTTAGTGCAGATTATAACTTGCAAATTTAAGTGGAACATCACTCAACCAGCTATTCTGATACAAAACGAAGGAAAGTTGCTGGTGTTTTATATTTCTGAAATGATAAGACTGCTCTGATCTCTTGAATCTAAGACAAAAGGGACCATCGCCCCGAGGTACCACAGATGTAACTATGGCCTATTCTCGCCGATTCAAATGGTGCTGAAGCGGCAAATGTTTTTAAAACGGTTGACAACTTACTGGTGTTGCGAGTCTGCATTTTCTGAAAAATTTTTCTGTAAATAATGTATAAAATTAAGTCAAAATGAAGATAAAATCGCAATCGACTAACTGACGAACATATGTCATCATGCTTGCGATTAACACTCGGTAATTACGTACCATCTTATGAAAAGTATGCTGGGAACATGCAGTGCCACGCTTCAACATCCAAAGTCACTCTTTAGTTAAGTTTAGACACTAGAATTCGTTTGTTTCGTAAGAAACAATAAACTCGCAATTTTGAAAAATTATGAGTTTTTTCATTGACATTTTAGAGCAGACCTACACTTACCTTGACTAAAAAAATGCATATTGTGCGGAAAACTAATATCTATGCCACGATACACCCTACCTAGACGACAATCCTGCATCACACTTACATGCAGCCTCTCAGAGTCGATCGATCGTAGTCTAACAATATTGAGGTAGATCGCCAGCAGTTCAAGTTTTAGCACCCCTGTTGTAGATGATTATGTCATCGGCGAATAGTTTGAATTTTATAGGAGGTTGAAGAGTTTTGGTTAATGATGACGTTGCTATATTGAATAAAGTTGGGCTTAATACCGATCCCTGAGGGACGCCTAAGGTTAGTCGACCAGTATTGGATAGTGCGTTGTTCGACCATACTTGAAAAGTTCTGGGAGATAAGAAATTTTTTATAAATTTAGGAAGTGTTCCCGTAAAGTTAAAATCCTTCATTTGGTTTAAGATTATAGAGTTGTCCAATGAATCAAACGCTTTGTGAAGGTCAAGGGATACCAGACTCGTATGTTGCTTTCTATGGATGGCTGTTCTGATTTCCGTATCCAGAGAAGAAAGATGATCCATGGATGATCTGCCCCTTCTGAAACCAAATAATTGGTCTGGTAAAAGGTTACTGGATTCCAAATGCCAGGTTAAGCGTTGATTGATGGATGGTGGATGGATGGATGAATTTAAGAGAAGTCGAATCTTCAGATTTTGAAGATGATTGTTTTTGAATGTAACTAAAGTACTTATATAAAGTGAATTGTGAATTTGTATATATACATTGATCTATAGATTAAATTTTTTTTTGGAATAAATCTTATATTTCTATAACTTTTTTTTAAGATAATTTTATTTATTAACCACTAAAAGCAGGTTACGCTCGGGCGGCTTTGCTACCGATGAACGCTCATTTACATTTTTTTTTTATGGGTCTAGCACACGTGCTACAAGGAAGTCCCTAAAGCGCTACAGAAGCGACACGTGTGCGGAGAAAGCGATTCACGTTGTTCTTAAATCGCTGTAAATTGTACTAGGAGGGAAACACAGTCCTGGGCAAATTATTGATGTTTCTCCATATAAATGACTGCTTGAAAAGTGTTGTACGAGGAGTAACAAGCTGAACCTCATACGGATGTGAAGTATTAGCGCGACGTGTACTTCTAACATGCACCGCTCTGGGAGGAATTAAGTGGGCCACATCCTTCGAACACTTTCCATGAAAATACTTGTAGAATAGGCTCAAGTCGCCAACCGTTCTTCGATGTTCTAGCGAATCAAGGCCACCACCGGGTCTTCAATCAGACGAACAGCTCTTCTCTGAATAGAATCCAACAAATGCAGTGTATGTTTGGGAGCGGAGCCCCAAACATGGGAGCAGTATTCCATAGTTGGTCGAATTTGAGTTTTGTAAAGAATTAACAGTTGTGAAGTGTAAAGCTTTCTGGTTCGCAATAATATTCCCAACTTCTGAGAAGCTCTCCTTGCTATGCCTGCAACATGTTCATGCCAGGACATATTTGCTCCCAAATTTACGCCTAACAATTTGAGTGACGATATTATTGGGAATGGAGTGCCCCGACATAACTATGTCGGGTTCAGCAACGTTAACTTTTTTAGAAAAAACTGCCGCCTGGGTTTTTGTAGCGTTAAATTCCACTTGGTTACTGTCACCCCAAGATAGAATTTCTTCCAAATCTTTGTTAAGTTGAATGACTTCCTGCTGTCTGCGGATATTCGTCTGAGTAGCCGATGTCCGAGCGTTCAAAGTGAATGAAGAGATAAGTGTACTGTCATCTGCAAAGCTGTAGATTGGATTCTCGGTCTTTTCCAGCAGATCGTTAATATAAATGAGAAAGAGAGTAGGAGACAGTATGGAGCCTTGGGGTACACCGGCGTTGATAGTGAAGGTGTTAGAAAGAAATCCGACAACCGCCACTCGCAAAGAACGCTCTCTGAGGAAACATGAGAGCCACAAACAGAACTTTTCAGACATACCATAAGAACGTAGCTTAGCCAACAGCCCATCGTGCCAAACACGGTCGAATGCCTTGGATATGTCAAGAGCAACCGCTCGAGATTCTCCAAAGTGTTCAATTGCGTTGTTCCAAACATGTGTTACATAAGTCAGGAGATCTCCTGTTGATCTATTTTTACGGAAACCATATTGGTGATCGCTAATAATGTTGATATTTTAGAAGATGCTGATTGATAGCCTTTTCCATGATTTTCGATATTACTGAAAGCAGTGCGATTGGTCGGTAGTTATTTGGCAAGGTCTTCTTGCCTTTTTTAGATATTGGCTGAACTGTGGCACATTTCCAGCAGGAAGGAAATATTCCCTTTCTGTAAGATAGGTTGAAAAGTCTACAGAAAACTGGTGTTAGTTCCCTCGCACAGTTTTTGAGAACTATGGCAGGTATTCCGTCAGCGCTAGAAGCCTTTTTGGTGTCTAGCTTCATTAAAATACGTTTTATGATACGCTGCCTGAAGACAATATCGGGCATCCTTGACTGCACTATGGGAATATTAGGTGGTGTTTTTTCCTTGGAAATCGACAGTAGAATGTGAAGCAAAGAGATCAGCCAACAAGTTCGCTTTCTCAACAGGTGTCTTTGCAATAGAATTATATGGCCGTGTGAGTGGTGCTATGGTGGATTCGGTGAAATTTTGACTAACTGCCTTAGCGACTGACCAAATGGACTTGGAATTGTTGGGACAAGCGAGAAGTTTGTTTCTAATCCGTTGATTGTGTGCCTCCTTGGTTTCGTCGATAATTTCTTTGCATCTGTTCCTGGCACGAACAAAGGTGTTACGATTTATGGTGTTAGGATTTTCACGCCAATGTCGGTATGCAAGATGTTTAGAAGCAACAGCTTCTTTGCATTTTCGGTCAAACCAAGGCTTGCCGTTGGAAAGGGCATTTCTTCGAAAAAGGGATGTAAGCCTCCATACCGGCCAAAATAACATCGGAAACCTCCTTGGCGCAGTTAGATGGGTCATCGGATCAAAAACAAACGTCTAACCAAGGGAAAGTTCGAAAATATTCCATGAGATCTTCCCATTTAGCAGATTTGTAGTGCCAAATCTTGCGCGGTTTAGGCGCGTCTCTGTCACTGATTGGTAGGATACTCGATGTCGATAATAGTTTATGGTCGGAAGAACCTAATAGCGGATTTACGCTGACCGTGTAAATCTCCTCCTTATGACTCTATTATATAGCCGAGGTTTTTGCCTAAAATAAGGTGAACCTTTAAAAATAATTCAAAACAGGTAGCAAAATCCAGTAAAATGTATAAGAAATCTTTCATCTACAATGAGAGAATTCTGCTATCAACGACAAACAAATACACTTTAAAAGAATGAATAAATATACAGTTATTATTATTTTCTCCTTTTCTACATTGCTATTAATATGCCGTCAAAACGGATTCAGAAGTCTTAAATATCTAATTTCAAATAGCGAGCTTAGCTTTACTAGCTCTTTTAACTTCAAAGTCTTTCAAATTGATTTACATGGAATTTAACTTAGGGTGAAATTGTATATAAAATACTAAAACACGCTTTGCCCACAAAATACCATAAAACTGCTATTTTATTATATTGAAGTGCTCGAGTAATTCTAATTTATAGTAAATATAAGATATTTTTAACTATAATATTGGCAGCCAACAACGATAAGCATATAATAGATTTGATTTTTACCAATAACTGGATGACTGATGTCAAATAGGATCTTCTTTAATAAAATGAACACATTTTGATATAAATAAACGATGATATTGTTAGAAAATATATAGTAAGTCCAAAAAGTCTCCATGCACCACCTGCTTTTTATACTATTTTTCTGTTATGTTTAACTAATTAGTTGAACTACTCAGTATATATCACCACTACACCAAACACTTTATTTTTGTTCACTCGACGCGCGTTTCGCTAACCATGTTAGCTTCATCAGGAACGATGATTAACTAAAGCTAAATTACAAATCTACCCTATTTATACTTAGCCTAACCCTTGAATTACTCAAGCGGAACTAATGACATAAGCAAGGCCATCAGTTCCGTTCAAGTAACCAGTAGAGGGGACTATAAGGAATAGGCCCTCTGTCTTTAATTAAACTACTTTTACATTTTATGATTTCCATACTTTCGTATGCGTTCAACAATCTCCTATCAGATACATTTTTTTATTAATCTTATATTATCTAATGTTACAGTATGATCAGCTTCAAGGGCATGTTCGGCAATTCTAGACTTTTCTGTTCTATTGTATTTTAAGTGTGCTAAGTGTTCTTTAAATCTTGTTTTAATTGACCTTTTAGTTTGCCCAACATACTTTTTGTCACAATCATTACAACTAATTTCATAAATTCCACTTTTCTCACAATTAGGAATCTTATCTTTGGGATTTCCTAAGATATTCCTCAGATTGTCTGATGACTTATAGACTAAGGTGAGGCCTACCTTATTAAATACCTTATTGAGTCCCTTGCTATATTTCGGATTATATGGTATGGAGATATACTTGGTGTTATTTTCTTCGCGTGTAAAAAAGGTGGAATTCTGAATATTAAACCTAAACTTACGTCTATTTATTAGTTTATTTACTAAGTCATCGTCATAACCATTAACTCTAGTTATATTTCTGATACGATTCCTTTCTTTATTAAAGTTTACTCAATTCAGAGGGAAAGTGACCAAACGATGAACTAAAAAATGTAATGAGGCTAATTTATGTTGTTTGCAATGAAATGAATCATTAGGAATATATCTATCTCTTACTGTGTCCTTTCTATAGATATCAAATTCTAATCTATTATTATTTTTAATAATTAAAATATCTAGAAAAGGCAATTGTCCTTTGTTCTCAACTTCGTAAGATTAGAATTTGATATCTATAGGAAGGACACAGTAACAGATAGATATATTCCTAATGATTCATTTCATTGCAAACAACAAACTTTTTTAGTTCATCGTTTGGTCACTTTCCCTCTGAATAGAGTAAACTTTAATAAAGAAAGGAATCGTATTAGAAATATAACTAGAGTTAATGGTTATGACGATGACTTAGTAAATAAGCTAATAAATAGACAGTTTAGGTTTAATATTCAGAATTCCACCTTTTTTACACGCGAAGAAAATAACACCAAGTATATCTCTATACCATATAATTCGAAATATAGCAAGGGATTCAATAATGTATTTAATAAGGTAGGCCTCACCTTAGTCTATAAGTCATTAGACAATCTGAGGAATATCTTAGGAAATCCCAAAGATAAGATTCCTAATTGTGAGAAAAGTGGAATTTATGAAATTAGTTGTAATGATTGTGACAAAAAGTATGTTGGACAAACTAAAAGGGCAATTAAAACAAGATTTAAAAAACACTTAGCACACTTAAAATACATTAGAACATGCCCTTGAAGCTGATCATACTGTAACATTAGATCATCTAAGATTAATAAAAATGTATTTGATAGGAGATTATTGAACGCATACGAAAATATGGAAATCATAAAATGTAAAAGTAGTTTAAATAAAGACAGAGGGACTATTCCGTATAGTCCCCGCTACTAGTTACTTGACCGGAATTGATGGCCTTGCCTATGTCATTAGTTCCGCTTGAGTAATTCAAGGGTTAGGCTAAGTATAAATGGGGTAGATTTTTAATTTAGCTTTAGTCAATCATCGCTCCTGATGAAGCTAATATGGTTAGCGAAACGCGCGTCGACTGCAAAAATAAAGTGTTTGGTGTAGTGGTGATATATACTGAGTAGTATCATTGTGCCAAAGATTCCACATTCCCAACTTAGTAATTAGTTGAAACTACGAGAAAACATGTTTAAATTAATTTTTGAAACTTAACCAACGAGGAATAGTATTAAAAACAACTACGAAACATTTCATTTAGAAGTTACATCATTGTTATAAAAATGTAAACAAAATTAATGGCAAAAAAGTCTCCAACCACTCAAGAACTGCATTGAAAAAAAAACGTTATAATCAGCCGCATTTTATCAAGCTATCTATTGCTCACTAAACTAAAAACAAATGAATCATTTTCGGCCATACTTTATATCTGTCACTTGTTGCTAGTAATTTTGCAGTGAGTTTTCAAAGTAGTATTAAAAATGAGCGAGAGAAATTGTGCAATTCCATTTCAAGTTCGGAAGATCATAATTTATTTGTGGAAAAAATAGAAAATCGTACAGAAATATAGGAAAAATTGTTAAAAAAGTCGTATGCTACTGTTCAGTACATTGTAAACCAGTATAAATCAACGGGTTCCTATAAAATTCGACCATGCTCCGGTCGTCCCAAGAAACTGACTCTACGTGAAGAGGCCAGTATTGTCAGACAAATAATTTGAGATCCAAAAAAAGTGCACCAAAATTAAAAGAAACAGTACGGGAACTATTTTCGGAAAATATTTGTTCACAAATAATGAGAAATTGTTTACACAGGGTAGGCTATAAGGGATGTGCAGCCAGGAAGAAGCCGTTAATTTCGGAAGCTAATCACAAAAAGCGGATAACTTTTGCTATGGAATACGTTACTAAACCTCCTGAATTTTGGAAATCCGTAATTTTTAGTGATGAAACTAAAATTAACCTTTTTGAGTTTGATGGCAGAACATTTGTTCAACCGTGAGTCAAGGGGGTGGCAGTGTTTTGCTTTGGAAATGCATGATGGAGGGGTTGGAAATTAATATTTTTATTAATGGTACCATGGATCAGCACGTTTATCTGAACATTTTGGGAGACAATTTAAGAGAAACTGTCCAAAAATTAACACTCGAAAAACAGACACATTTTCCAACAGGATAATGATCCGAAACATACCACAAACTTGGTAAGAGAATGGATGATCTATAATGTGCGAAAGCAGCTACATACACTTCCGCAGTTACCCGATTTAACCCCATTGAGCATTTATGGGAGGAATTTAAACGGCGCGTTCGCAAACATAATGTTTCAAATAGAGAAGAATTAAAAAACAGAATATTGAACGAAAGAGAGAACATGCCAGCAGAAGTTACTAGAAAGCTGATGGCAAGCATGACAAAAAGGTTACAGGAGATTATCAAGGCCAACGACGGTCCCACTAAATATTAATTTGAACGAAGTTGTTATTTTCATTCATTCAGAATGTAACGTCTGAAGAAGCTACTGTGATAGTGAAACATGACACGGTGTATTACAAATATAGTGGAAAGTTTGTGTAAATAATTTTTTTATTATTTTTTCACATTTCTCATAATACTCGTAATTATTATGGATTTCCAGTATCGCACAGTGTGTCGACTAGTACAAGTTAGCTGGACAAAATTATTTTTTCACTTATTTCAATTGTTTATGTATATTCTAGGCATATTAAGTTATTTTAAGAAAAAATTCATCGCGTTGGTTTTTTTTTATGGGCGTGGCTAATTTTTTCCCCTAAATTAGTCAGCTACGCAGACATATTTAACGATAACTCGGGAACAACTTGCCAGATTTTTATAAATAAAACATTAAAAAATGCGTAACAAAATTTTATTAAAGTTGATTGAATATTATTTTATTCTATCTTTTATCGTTTTGGAGTTATTTAGAAATTAATGGAGAGAAAAAAAATTTTTTTTCGTGTAAAATTCATTATTTTTTTCGGTAAAAAAGCGCAATAACAAAAGAAAAACAAAATATTATACATTTTTCTGACAGCTGCGTATCTGGAAAATAAAATAAGGTATTAATCATGAAAATCGGTTAATAAATGTGGGTTTTATTCACAATTTACCGCAAGTACTCAATATCGATAAAATTTGTGTAATACAGCCACCCTTGCATATCGCGGTAGGATTGCATCAGCTTAGCAGGTATATAACGGAACTAAAGGACAAGGGTATTTTGTATGGTTATTAGAATTAAAAATTATAATACAGTGTCTTTCATTTAGCTGCATTTCGCTTACCTGTATTTTTTGTCAGCTGCACAAAACATTGTATAACAAAAAAAATATTCTGCGTATGTGCACGAATTTTTCTACAAACTTGAATGTGCAACTAAATGAAAGACACTGTATTATTATTTTTAATAATAACCAGATGAAAGATCATTTATTGCATTTGTCAATTAAAAATAAAACAATTAATCCATATTACTTAGTTTTATTGACACAAAAAGGATAAACTCAAATAATATCTGCCTTTCAGGTGCATTACACATACATAAGTAGTTGGTATTTTAAAATGTTTTTGATTTTTTTAAGGTACATATTTCTTGCTGTTCGGTTCAAAAAAAAATTGTTTTTGAAAATTCCAGTCAAAAATTGTTTTTGTTTAATTTTAAAATAAATGTTATAAATGCTCTGTAATAAATTTAGCATAATGACACTGACTGTAATTATATGTAAAATAAAAATACTCATTTATTGATAAAGAAAAATTTACAAGTCAAGGTTTACATGCTTCTGATGAGTCGTTTACTGTATAATCGTCATCATTTTGTGGCATTGTGCGACAATATGATGACGATTCCAATCTTGACTCTTCTATGCTAGGGCTTACAATTAACTTTAATACATCTGTACTTATTTTTTTCCGGCTTTTTTTTGGGAATCTCTCGAAGGCTATTGATCAAAGGATCAGATGTTATAATTAACATGCACAGTAAGTCTCTATTCGTGACAATACGCGAGCACTTGCGGGTGTTGTACTCCCTAAATCTGCGGAAATCTTTGTTCCGTGCTTCTTGAGCCTCTTCGGAAAGCTGCCCAATTGGAAGCAATGCCTTTTGATGACTTCTGTGCTGTGAATTAATATTTTATGTACAGTAGCAGGCATACAGTACCACGAATAGAGACTAAGATAATGTTTTCTGGTTTCAAGACAAAATTTTTTGAATTCAACTAAGTTTATCTCGAATCCAGAAGACAATGTTCTCAAAATAACATCAAACTTTTTTATAATTGTAACATCCAACCCTGTGATCTGAGCACTCATCTCAGCATTCTTAAAAAAGCGACGGGCTGTATTTCCATCATTTGAAGAACCAAATCCTGGCTTTGGTTTATCTACAATGAGTCCCATCTCGTTCTTAAATTTCAATTTGATTTCCTTGGAACGAACCTTGATATCTGCTTTGTCTTCGTTGCTTCTAGCCTGCCATTTCTTAATATTCAACTTGTAACTGATATGTAAAAGACATTCGAAGCAACGAATCCAAGCATGAAGTGTAGATAAACCAAAGCCAAAATGTTCTTGATTGCTGTTAAATATCGCGGGGTCATCGTTCATCGTCTTGGGGTGGCGCCACAGATGAAATACTTTTGGGATGAACTAGTTTCCGTTAAGGCGTTACACACCTTTCCGTCTGTCATTGTCAGTAAAAGTTCGTGTTTTACAGAGATTTGAGAATCACCAAAGTTGATAAGTGTTGGAAGAAGAGCATTAACTTCTTCCCACAATCTATTTGTCTCCACTAACGTGAAGTCGTTCGTTTCTTTGGCAAATATAAATTTGATTGGGCGACAATACAAAGTTGATGAAGGCCGAGGATTTTGCCAAATAATTTTGGACCCGTCATATAACTTAAGGGAAACTAAAGAAAATGCGAAAAAGAAACTTGTCCGTATATTCAGTGTTCTCAAATCTATGTTTGTATGTGCTGTGCCCAGAACTTCCATCACATCCCCATTTACTAACAAGTGTAAACGATGAACTTGTTGGGAGCACACTGCTGATAACTTCATTCTGTGCTAATACTAGACGTTCCCCTGTTTTATTTAATAAGGCTTGCAAATTTATTTCAGCACGAGTTTCTGTTATAGCAATGTACTCCTCTGCAGGGTAACAGGCCTGTTTGGACTTTTTTAAACTAAAATATGACGGAAACACATTATGCCCCGCCTTCATGGACCACTTCCTAGTTTGTTTGTAAGAATGCGTTGTTGACTTAGAATCTATATAGTAAGCTAAGGCTTCGTCACTACTTAATTGCCTAGGATTAACGGAACTGGTATTTTTAGACTTAATAATATTATCTGGGCTCTCACTAATGTCTCTAATCACATTGGCAATTTTCCTTTGCCCTGCTGAACGCACAGCAATTTCGGCAGCAGTCACCAATTCACTGACACTTCGGGATTCTACGAGATCCAGGACGCGACGTTTCTTCGTCTTAAACGACGATTCCTCGAAATCTTTGCGAGGTCTTCCTGCAGGAGTCACATTCTCACTTGATGTTGAAGGTTGTGGCGCAAAAGAACTCGCAGTAAACTATATGTCTGCTTCACCCAACCAATTCTTATTTTTAATTAAAAAACGCTCCTTCGACTTTCCTGAAGCCAATCATTTGGCACCAAACTTATTAGACAAGTTGGATATCTTCAACTTTATTTCTTTTTGGCTGCTTTCAGTAATGTCACCAAAGTGAAATTTTGAAGAAAGAAAGTCATATACGCGCGAGTTTTTTTCATTCTTCGTGTGTTTCAACCACTCCTCAAAAAAGGCTACCCTTGAAATAGAGTAAACGTGTTCTGGAAAAAAAAAAAAAAACATGTTGTACTGAAGTGTGCTAACAATATGTGTATTTTTACGAAGAATAAAGTTATTTCTGTGTAATATCTAAAAACTAGCCCGGATAGAGGTGAATGTCTGTATATTCTGAACTTTCAAAGTTTTTTTTTTAAAAAAAAAAAACACGCTAAAATATATAGGCTATTTAAAAAAAATACTAAAAATTCAAATTAATAGATTCTGATTAAAAAAATACATTAAAAAATAGTACTTACCCTCAGTATTAATATTCATCACAAAAACTTTTACAATATTACAATATGTCACTATAAGATGTGCACGAAAGTGTCGCTAAATTGCAACTGATTGATTGAAAGAGCTGCATTAAACTCATTTCCTGACTTCTGACGCTTATGACTCGCCACTTGCAAATTTGATAAAACAGCCTTTTCTCGGAATTCGGGGTTTGGTGGTGTTGTTTACGTTTTGCAAATAAGATTTCCTGGAAAGCATAACATGAATTTTGTCCACCTAGCATGTTCTACGTGACACACTGTGTATCGGCTGAAATAATTGTAACCATTTGACATTCCTTTCACGGGCTGTGCCAGCATAACACACGTGAAAAGGGTTTAATAGGTTTGGTGCGGACTTATTTCACCATTAAAAATTTCTTTATTCTTTCTGTTTTTAGTTTTTTTTTAAGGTAGAAGGGCTGTTGCTTCCTCTGCCTGAAGTTCCATTAAAAAGGTAGTTTTATAATTTTCGCCAGAATTTGCAAACGTTCAGGCATGCTATATCAACTAATTAAAACAATACAGGACAGGATAATCTCTCTTTCCAGAGATCTATGAGTAATTCGTCTACCGTATAATTAAATGTTACCATAATTACAAAGTTCTGAGACACACGTGTGCTTTCAACCTTACTAAATTAGTAAATTGAAAGCCCATGACTAACGGCAATAATGATTAAATATTAACGAAATTCCTTGTGAAACCGAAAATTCTTAGTTCCTCAACAATAGGGTTTTAGCAAATTAATATTCGTTTTTGTTTGTAAATCTACTTCATATTTTTTATCATATTCAGAAAATACAATAAAGTGAGATGAAATATACATAGTGGGAAAAATTGAAACCCGTTTTTTGCATATCTAACGGTAACAAGGCCTAAATTTCAAACTCTCTTAACATAATAATAATATAATAATAATAATAATAACCCCTCAGGTGCTAGGGGAATCCCAGGATTCTCCTAGTACGGGCATTGACGATCCCGAGGTACCTGAGTCATGTTGTGCTGTCTTGTGTTGTCCAGATTATGTGTAACAAAAACGCAATCTTAAGGTGTTTACCGTGCCGAGAAGATGAATGGCTCAGCGTTTATGAGTCGCGAACGGTTCCCCCGGATACCGGGCGCCCTCCGGGTGTAAGTAGCCTTGCTGTGGCATCCAGGCTCTGCCGCAGTCGACCCCTCTTTCCTAGGATACTGGGGGGATACTATGTTAAATAATAATAATTATAATAATGAAAATGGAAGGGTGTTGCGGAGGCGGACCCCCGTCGTACAAACAGCTACAGCAACACCACAACAACAACAACTACAGACGAACCAAACAACCGCCTCAGTCGAAACTACTCCCGATAGTTTTACCAGATCCGACATTATAGGTGATGGAAATTGCCTTTTCCGTGCAGTTAGCTTACACTTATATGGCCACCAAAACCATCATGAGAAACTCCGAGAGGTTGCTCTAAGATATTTACAACAAAACTGGCCGGAACTTCACACATTTTCATTAATTGAAGTCGACGATATAAAAGACTTCAATAACTATTATAATTATATGAGGAAAAATGGCACCTATGGAACGAGCCTAGAGATACTTGGCCTCTCGGAAACACAAAATAGCAACTTTCATGTCTTCTCAATACAACGAAGAACAAGACATACAAAAATAACTTTTACAGACAGACCAACAATAATAAGCACGGGAAAATACAACAAAACCATTTACCTTCTACTAACAGGCAACCCAATGTCGGGACACTTTGAGCTTCTGACACCACAAAATATTGAAAACATTCCAGAGAACAACAGACCAATAAAAGAAGCATCGGGCGAGCGACGTAACGGTCGAGGACGTCGCGGGAAATGGCAGCTCGACCAAAACAATGAAGACCAGGCAACCGAAAATGGACCTGCCAAAAGTGTTGTGTCGGCGACTAAGCCGACATCCACCAAGGCGGGAAAATCACGCAACGCATGAGTTGCACCACAGGAACCAACGAACACGCCATACGTTGCTGTAATGAAAACACAAAACCTGACAAAGAAATCACTGAGAAGAGAATCACTCGCCGCTTGGACCCACCAACATCAATCCCAAGCGCAACCGACGTAGATACGGGACAAACACAACCACCAAAGCCAGGCCAGGGCCCGTATGTTTTGCAAGGACAACACGCAACTATCAAGGCTGGCAAACCAAGACAGCGGTTAAAGTGGACGGATGAGATGAATAGGACGGTGATGCGCTGTTACTACACCGCCACCAAACTCGAAACAATAACATCGGGCTACAGACCGCAACTGCACAGACTTTTCTTGACCGAATATCCACATCTGCAATTACTTGTTTCAGAACAGAGAGTAATAGACCAAAAAAGAGTTATTACCAAGAACAATCGTCTCACACCTCTCGAATTGCAAACCATCAAGGACACAGTGGCTGTTGAACTGAACACAGACCAACCAAACAATAGAAACAATAAAGCAGATTCCGAACCAGCCTCACACACACAACCACCCAGTCGAACACAACAAGACCCACCACCCAGGAGGAGCATAACGCAAAATAATATTGTGAGTATCGCGCAACACCATATCACAGATAACAGCATGAATCACTCGCCACCCTCAACAACATCCACACAACATCACCCCGAATCACCTCTCATACAAACACTTAAAGCAAAAATGGAGTCACATCTAGCTCGATGGTCAGGCACCGACCCCATAACAAGAAATCCCATCCCTCACTTAATCTTCAGACAGAACACGCAACCAATCCTCAACACACTAAACAAGCACATAATACCTCAGTATATAACAGACTTAAGCACAATCGAAGACATTCACACAATAATATACGCAGCAGCAATCACCACTCTAACACAAAATAATCAAAAACTCCCGCAACGACAAGGAAACCCCATCAGGACAAAACCAAAATTCAAATGGCAAATAAGAATAGAAAACAAAATCAACAACATCAGGAGAGATCTAGGAGATCTTACCCAGTTTATAAGCGGGAACGCCTCCAAACGTGTCACACAGGGGGCAAACAAGATCAGATCTAAGTCTCCCAACAGAACACTGCCAGAAATCCTCGATACCTTGAAACAAAAAAACTATCTGTATATGCCGCAAGACTCAGTAGATACAAAGAATCAAATGAGAGGAAAGACACCAACAACCTCTTCCGAAGAAGCGAAAAAAACAGTTCTACCGGAAAACTATGTACAACAAACAGATAGCAGTGACTAAACCACCAAACAAACAAGAACTCACGGATTATTGGAAAAGTATCTGGTCAGAACCCAAACTACACAATAATAACACCCCCTGGATCAAAGCCGAAGAAGACAAACATAAACATGTGACAGAACAAGAAAATTCCACATTAAATACACAAGAAATTACAGAAACTATCAAACACACACACAACTGGAAATGTCCTGGAATAGACAATATAGAAAACTTCTGGTACAAACAGTTTACCACCACACACGAAGCACTCACACACCAAATCAACAAAGCCATTCTACAACCACACACATTTCCCACTTTCCTTACACAAGGAATAACATACGTTAAACCCAAAAGCTCAGACACCACAAATCCGTTAAACTACCGACCTATCACCTGTCTTTCAACCCTATACAAGATCATCACAGCCGTAATTTCCAAGAACATAGAACAACACCTAACAGACAACAATATTATCACAGAAGAGCAGAAGGGATGCAGGAAAAATAGTCAAGGATGCAAAAAGCAGCTGATCATAGATAGCGTGATTATGGGACAAACCAGAAAAGAACACAGAAATCTTCACCGGTTACATAGACTCCATTCCCCACAGCTAGTGAATCAGAGCCCTAGAAATCTATAAAATCAACCAACACCTCAGGCAATTTCTCGCGTAAATTATGAAAACATGGAAAACCAAAATACACCTAGAATCACAAACCGAACGCATCCAAACAAAAGAGCTGTACATCAGACAGGGTATATTTCAGGGAGACTCGCTCAGCGCTCTATGGTTTTGCCTCTGTCTCAATCCACTCTCAAATATACTAAACATAACATGACCATGGCTTCAACATCAGACACCAAAAAGTGAACCAACATAAAATAAACCACCTCCTATATATGGATGACATAAAACTCTACGCTGCCACAGAAACACAGTTGAAAGAACTCCTCAAAATCACAGAAACATTCACCATAGATATCAATATGGAATTTGGTATAAGTAAATGTAAAGTGCTCCACATCAACAAAGGCCAATGGCAACGTTACCATGAGACAGAAACTATCAACAACGAAACACTCGATAATATGCTCAATAAAGAAACGTACAAATATCTAGGCTTCCAACAAAGCACCAAACTCAACCACACTCACATCAAAACAGAGCTCATAACCGAATTCAAAAACAGACTGACGAAACTTTTACAAATAAAACTCAACTCAAAGAATCTCACTAAAGCTATCAACACGTTCGCCATACCTATACTCACATATTCATCATCATCAAATGGACATACACGGACATAGAAAACATTCACATCCTTATACGTTCTCAATTTACCAAATACAGGGAATTACACCCCAACGCGTGTAAAGAGAGACTTACCATCGAGAGGAAGGCAGGAGGAAGAGGAATTGTAGACATAAGATCAGTACACAGAAGACAAATACAAGTACTTAGGAAATTCTTTCAAACCAAGCAAACCAGCCTCCACACAGCAACAGTCAAAGCAGACAAAAACTATACCCCACTCGACTTATCCCGGGTAGGCCACCCAACAGACACACACAGTCACATCCAATTACAACAGGAAAAGATGAAAACGTGGTCAGAAGAAACACTCCACGGAAAACACAGATACTATATAGAACAAGACCACGTAAATAAAAAACAATCATACACCTGGTTACAGGATGTGCAGTAATTCCCGGAAACAGAAGGCAAAAGCCATCCAGGATAAAGTCATATTAACCAGAAACTACCAAAAGCATATCATCAAAGACCCAACTATTACAGAAGACAAAAGCAGGAAATGCCACCAGTAGAAAGAAACGATCGAACACATAACAAGCGGATGTGAAATATTAGCCGGAACGGAATACACAGCCAGACATGACTCAGCGGCAAAAGTAGTTCACCAGGCACTAGCCACAACATACAAGCTCATAGAAAACACAGATTCCTACTACAAATACACACCAACATCCGTACTTGAAAATAAAGATTACAAACTCTACTGGGACATTAGTATCCATACAGACAAAACAGTCTCCGCCAATAGACCCGACGTTACTTTTCAGTGCAAAAAAGAAAAAGTCACCTATATAATTGACATATCTGTCCCCAACGACACAAACATCCAAACGAAATACACAGAAAAAAATTCTAAATACACAGACCTTGCAACGGAAATAAAAAGGCTATGGAAACAAGAAAAAGTCAATATTGTCCCCCTCATTATATCAGCCATAGGACTTACACCAATAACATTCATACCACACTTAGTACAATTAGGACTCAACACAAACATACACAAAAACTAAGTTGGGAATGTGGAATCTTTGGCACAATGATACTACTCAGTATATATCACCACTATACCAAACACTTTATTTTTGCACTCGACGCGCGTTTCGCTAACCATGTTAGCTTCATCAGGAGCGATGATTGACTCCTGATGAAGCTAACATGGTTAGCGAAACGCACGATCGAGTGCAAAAATAAAGTGTTTGGTGTAGTGGTGATATGTACTGAGTAGTATACACAAAAACATTCAGAAGTCAGTAATTTTGAAAACATGTAACATTGTCAGGTCATTCCTTAATACACAATGGTAATGCGTTTGTGCTGACTTGGTTTGGGCCCGTCAGCCAAACATGGAACTACATTGACCAAATGTGAGAAAGAAAAACATAATCTTTATTGTTTAACAGATATACCATTTACAAGACAATTAAGCATAAATAACATAATACAAAGGAGATAGAGATAAAAAATAACCAGTCAAGTACAAGTTGAACTTGCGCAATTAGTGTTCCATACGTTGATTGCTTTTAAAATAAAAAATGTTGTAACGGAAGTATAAAATGATCAGTGACTTCACAAAACACACCCCAAATGAGTTTTCAACAAAGTTTATTTCCATTCTTTACTGAAAATTGATGACCTTGAAATTTCTGTCTTTTTTATGTACCAGATAAATTATTACAGGTAATGCACTCGTGATAATTTTCACAAAGTTTAATCTACACCCCATGAGAAAAAAAATTCTCCAATATTCCAGAAAGTTTTTTCAAAATTTTTGATGATAAGTACTTTTCGAAATAAGGCGGGTGGACAGCGATTTTTTAAAAATAACACAAAGAAAAGTGTGCGCAAGTATTACATTATATTTATATATATATATTATATATATATATATATATATATATATATATATATATATATATACATATATATTTTACTCGTGTTTTCACAAGCTTTCATTTGACACCACACTCGATTACCTAGCAAAAAAATTTTTTTTTCACTTCCGATTTCACCCCACAAAACTAACCCCTTAAGTCAAAATTTAACTTTCAAAACTACATGGGTCTGATGAGGCCATCAATTCCTATATTATTACCAAATTTCAACTTTCTATGACAAATAGTTGCGGAGAAAATGAGTGTCACAGACGGACAGACAGACAGACACCGAAGTGATCTTATAAGTGTTCTGTACGGAACACTAAAAAAGGAAAGTAAAGTACTAGTATAGAACAAAAGAGACAGATAACATAAAAATCACATAGAAATGAAATAAAACTGGAAAATTAAAATGATACACTTGGAATAAATACCTATACACGCAATAATTTATCCGTATCTATCGTCGAAAAGTTCACTTGAAGATATGTTATCTTGAATCCAACTCTCGGTGATAGCGATGTCATATTCACTTCCAGATACCGAACGATAAAAAGAATCCGTTTTTGTGTTAAGTCCTCTGACGTTCTGATACATACAACTCAGATCATGAGAAGTTGTTGACGAGCCACCGTTAGACCGACCATTTAGTTTAAATTAACAATTTTTGGGATACCACTGATATATTTAATTTCGAGGTTAGTTTCACCATTTCGCAGCCGAGAAGTGAGAGTTTCTTTCAAGATTCTGTACTCTTCCATTTATTATGGAAATTCGCTTATACCTTTCAATCTCATTCAACTCTCACATTGTGAATCATGGATTTAACAACGTTAGGTGATTCCAAAATGACCTTCATAGGTCTAATCCTTGTCTGATTCTCTCGACTAACTCGAAAAACCTTAGTGGCCTGGGTTTTGGCATCAGGGTAAATTTTCAAAATAATATCAGTCGCCAATGCGACATCCGAATCTCTCCTGGCTTGAATATCCACAGAAGTATCTTCATTGGCACCAAAAATCATAAGATTTTTTTGACGCAATTGCCTCTCAGTAAATTCGCGTATGGACTCACTCACAGTGGCACCAGGCATATGGTTCTCACGCCCAGCATCCATACTGTTGTTCGATAATTGTGTCTTAATTTCGGCAATTTCCAATTTAAGTTCAGCATTAATCTTGATTTGATCTTCATACTTAGCCAATAAATTAAGATACTTTAACTCCATCCTATTTAATTTGTTCATGATATCAATCAAAGATACCCCTTCATCCAAAGATCCTCGATCTTCACTCAGATGCTGAACACCATCTTCCTCCATTAAACGCTGCCAGAGGTCGTGTGAATCGCACCCGGACCAATCGAAAGGCGATTTCGTGAGCGTTGAGAAGTTAAACTTCCACAAGGCCTGTTTATTAAATTCCCTTGCTGTGACACCAGAACACCCCTTGTGAAACCAAGAGAGGTAAATACCACATGAGATAGCTGGTGAATTTACTTTTATTGGTTTTTCACAGTGCGAACATTTTACCTCACTAGAATTAAATGGTGCTATATTGAGAACTCATTTACAATGTTCTGGGATAACAGAAAGTCGAGAAATTTGCGAATGCAAAATGACCAACAAAGATCCCATGAATGCTATATTCCATGCCTTTCCTCCTACGACTATAGTTTCTGAGCCTATACTCTTGATCAGGTAGGCTTTAGACAACGATATCGATCGTGAAGATCCGAGTACCGTGGAGAGTCAAGTTGGAACGACTCTGGCTGGCGTATCGAGGTCATGTTTAGTTAGAAGCATCTCTTGAATGAACGCACACCAAGTTTCAGCCATATTGGTCTATTTCTTTTTGTTTGGCATTCGTGTGAATCAAGGAAGTCGAGTGATTTTCAAGAAATGGACGAAAAAGAATTTCGTGTGGTGATTAAACATTACTTTATGAAAGGCAAAACGCCTCAGGAGACTAAAGAGAAGCACCTTCGATTAGAACAGTTTATAAGTGGTTTCAAAATTTTCGGACTGGCCATATGGGCACAAATGACGCGGAACGTTCTGGACGGCCTGTGGAGGTTACGACTCCAGAAATCATTGATCAAATCCATGATATGGTGATGGATGACAGAAGAGTTAAGGTGCGTGAGATTGCTAGTGCTGTGGGCATCTCGACTGGACGGGTACATAATATTTTGCATAAACATTTGGACATGAGAAAGCTATCCGCAAGATGGGTGCCGCGATTGCTCACGCTTGACTAAAAACGGAATCGTGTGAACTGTTGCAAGGATGGTTTGCAGCTGTTCCAGAAGAATCCGGAGGACTTTAAGCGTCGTTTCGTCACTATGGATGAAACATGGATACATTACTATACTCCTGAGACCAAACAACAATCTAAACAATGGGTTACCAAGGGGGAATCTGCACCAAAAAAGGCGAAGACTGTTCCTTCGGCCGGAAAGGTTATGACGACTGTCTTTTGGGATTCGCAAGGGATAATCCTCATCGACTATCTGGAAAAGGGTAAAAACTATTACAGGTGAATATTATTCATCGTTATTGGACCGTTTGAAAACCGAGCTGCAAGAAAAACGCCCGCGATTGGCCCACAAGAAAGTCCTTTTCCATCACGACAACGCACCAGCACACACCTCAGCAGTTGTGGTCGCAAAATTAATGGAAATAGGATTCCAACTCGTTTCACATCCCCCCTGTTCTCCAGACTTGGCTCCCTCGGACTACTATTTGTTCCCCAATTTGAAGAAATGGCTGGCGGGACAAAGATTTTATTCAAACGAGGTAATTGCAGACACTAATGGATATTTTGCAGACGGAAGGGATCAACAAACTAGAACATCGTTGGACGAAGTGTATAAGCCTAAAAGGAGACTATGTCGAAAAATAAAAAAGGTTTACCCCAAACACATAATTAGTTTTTATTTTTGCACGGACTTTTCAAACCAGCCTCGTAGCAATCATGGTACCTTAAATAAACGAGATACTACTCATTGGGCAAGATACAAGCCCTTGCGCCATCTGTTGAGATTTTCGAACTTCGAAAAACTGCTCAACTATATAAATTTAACATTGTTAGGAAGAACTAAATCGATAATCCGAAATAAAATTTCGGAATATGGTTTATTACTCGGATCTTCACGATCGGTACTCGGATCTTCACGATCGATACCGTTGCCTAAAGCCTACTTGATGAAGAGTATAGGCTCAGAAACTATAGTCGTAGGAGGAAAGGCATGGAATATAGCATTCATGGGATCTTTGTTGGTCATTTTGCATTTGCAAATTTCTCGACTTTCTGTTGTAGCGACCAATCAAGTAACAAACCATATTCCGAAGTTTTATTTCGGAATATCGATTTTTTTTTTATCCTAGCAGAACACTTCTTTATAATCACTTTTGTATGCCCCGAACGTGCGAATGGTCCGATCCCACATAGATTAATAAAAGAATAAAACAAAAAGAAACAAAAAAAAATTTTATAAACCTTATTCGTGTATTAAAGTAAAACACGATATATGGTATCAACATGACGGAGCACTACTAACATCGTAATATAATAAAATTATAAGGTCGGATTACTTGAAAAATTGTCTGTCCAGAAGTTGTTTAGTAAAATAACTGACCTCAGGGCCAGCCCTAGCCTTTTTGCCGCCGTAGGCAAACTCAAAAAATGCCACCGCACCCAAGCTTAAAGAAAACTATGTTAACCAGGAAAATGACATCTATAATATATATAAAAATGCAACGTCTCTCTGTCTGTCTGTCTGTCTGTCTGTCTGTCCGTTAGTGCGCCTATCACTGAAGAACCACTTATCCGATTTACGTACTTTTTTTAAAAAACATACATATGTTCTCTGGCCAGGTTATAGGCTATATTTTATTTCGATAGGTAGCATAAGGAATGAGCAGTGACGTAAAATAGTGAATGATGTCGGAAATAAGTTTGCTGCTAGCGCGTGCCTTTGCAATACACAGCCTAAACCATTAAATATGAAACAATATTATGTAGCAAAGAATATCTGTAATGTATAATCTATAATATATATAAAATGCAATGTCTCTCTGTCTGTCTGTCTGTCCATTAGTGCGTTTATCACGCGGGAACCACTTATCCGATTTACCTGTCTTTTTTTAAATTCATACATATGTTATATTCTTTGGCCAGGTTATATAATAATAATAACATATATCTATAATATATATAAAATGCAATGTTTGTCTGCCTGTCTGTCTGTCCGTTAATACGCTTATCCCTCGAGAACCACTTATCCGATTTACATGATTTTTTAAATTCATACATATGTTCTCTGACCAGTTTATAGGTATATATTTTATTACATCTATAATATATATAAAATGCAACGTATCTCTGTCTGTCTGTCTGTCCGTTAGTGCGCTTATCACTGGAGAACCACTTATCCGATTTTCGTACTTTTTTTTTTAAAACATACATATGTTCTCCGGCCAAGTTATCGGCTATATTTTATTACGCTAGGCCTCCTAAGGAATGAGCAGTGACAATAATAGGAAATGAAGTAGGACAAAGTTTGCTGCTAGCTCGTTCTCTTGCAATACACAGTCTAAACCATTAAATATGAAACAATATTATGTAGCAAAGAATATCTGTAATGTATAATCTATAATATATATAAAATGCAAAGTCTCTCTGTCTGTCTGTGTCCATTAGTGCGTTTATCACGCGGGAACCACTTATCCGATTTACCTGTCTTTTTTTAAATTCATACATATATTCTTTGGCCAGGTTATAATAATAATAATAATAATCTATATCTATAATATATATAAAATGCAATATTTGTCTGCCTGTCTGTCTGTCCGTTAATATGCTTATCCCTCGAGAACCACTTATCCGATTTACATGATTTTTTAAATTCATATGTATGTTCTCTGACCAGTTTATAGGTATATATTTTATTACATCTATAATATATATAAAATGCAACGTGTCTCTGTCTGTCTGTCTGTCCGTTAGTGCGCTTATCACTGGAGAACCACTTATCCGATTTTCGTACTTTTTTTTTTTAAAACATACATATGTTCTCCGGCCAGGTTATCGGCTATATTTTATTACGATAGGCCTCATAAGGAATGAGCAGTGTCAATAACAGTAAATGAAGTAGGGCAAAGTTTGCCGCTAGCACGTTCTCTTGCAATACACAGTCTAAACCATTAAATATGGAACAATATTATGTAGCAAAGATTATCTGTAATGTATAATCTATAATATATATAAAATGCAAAGTCTCTCTGTCTGTCTGTCTGTCCATTAGTGCGTTTATCACGCGGGAACCACTTATCCGATTTACCTGTCTTTTTTTAAATTCATACATATATTCTTTGGTCAGGTTATATAATAATAATAATAATCTATATCTATAATATATATATAAAATGCAATGTTTGTCTGTCTGTCCGTTAATACGCTTATCCCTCGAGAACCACTTATCCGATTTACGTGATTTTTTAAATTCATACATATGTTCTCTGACCAGTTTATAGGTATATATTTTATTACATCTATAATATATATAAAATGTAACGTGTCTCTGTCTGTCTGTCTGTCCGTTAGTGCGCTTATCACTGGAGAACCACTTATCCGATTTTCGTATCTTTTTTTTTAAAACATACATATGTTCTCCGGCCAGGTTATCGGCTATCTTTTATTACGATAGGCCTCATAAGGAATGAGCAGTGACAAAAATAGTAAATGAAGTAGGATAAAGTTTACCGCTAGCGCGTTCTCTTGCAATACACAGTCCAAACCATTAAATATGGAACAATATTATGTAGCAGAGAATATCTATAATATATATAAAATGCAATGTCTCTCTGTCCGTCTGTCTGTCTGTCTGTCTGTCCGTCCGTTAGTGTACTTATCACTGGAGAACCACTTATCCGATTTACGTGCTTTTTTTTAAACATGCGTATGTTCTCTGGCCAGGTTATAGGATATATTTTATTAGGTGACATAAAGAATAAGCAGTGACGATAATAGTGAATCAAGTCGGAGAAAAGTTTGCCGCTCGCGCGTTCTCTTGCAATATACTCCCTAAAGCATTAAATATGGAACAATATCATGTAACAAAGAATACAATATATATAAAATGCAACGTCTCTCTGTCTGTCTCTCTGTCCGTTAGTGCGCTTATCACTCGAGAACCACTTATCCGATTTACGTGTTTTTATAAATTTATACATATGTTCTATATAATTCAATATAAGCCTAGATAATGGGAGATAAGGTGAGATAATGGGAGATAAGGAGAAATAATAAGAGACAAGTCGAGATAAGCCTCGATAATGGGCGATAAGGTGAGATAATGGGAGATAAGTATAAATAATGGGAGATAAGGAGAGATAATGGGAGATAAGCAGAGATAATTCTAGATAATGGGAGTTATGGTGAGATAATGGGAGGTAAGGAACACGAAAATAATGGGAGATATTTTATTACGTTGGGTAACATAAGGAATAAGCAGTGACGATATTAATGAATCAAGTCCACGCGAGCGGAGCCGCGGGCCTGGCTAATATATATATATATATATATATGTATATATATATATATATATATATATATATATATATATATATATATATATATATATATATATATATATATAAATTGTTTTATTGAAAAAAAAAGTTTACATTTTTAATGAGCTAATGACAACGAACTTATGAACTAAAACTAGTAGTACTCAATTCGTGTTGAATAGCCAATATTGCTAACTCATTAAGACGATTTTGTGTGGTCATAGTTCTTAAATAATTTAAAAAAGTTCTTTCGCCGGTAGCAACAGTTATGGGCAGCGTTTACAAAATTCTTAGAGCAATGCTCATATTTGGCCCAATTTTAAAGGAAGTAATGAATTTGAGAACGTCAACCTGTGGACCTTCTTTCTTAATTAAAAGTGAATAACTTGTTTCTGTTAAAGCGTTAAGATCAGACGAATCACCATCTGTCAAGACGTTTTCAAGATCTTTACAATGTGCCAGTAATTCATTTATACACATGTTTATAAACATGATATACAAATTCAAAAGGGTCATTATGAGTATTCAGTAGGTAGAATCTCAGCTCCAATGCACTAATCGCCTGATCTAATCGTCTCAACTTTCATATGTAAAATTTCGTTTTGTGGTCCGAACACGATGACCTGATGTAGCCAATTCAAAGTTTTTTTCTACATCGATTTCGCTGGCTAAATTTTCCGCTTCTAAGATAATGTTGTGAAAGGATTCATCCGATCTTAATTCTTTAAATAACCGGTCAAGTGCAAGTTGAACTTGCGCAATTAGTGCTCCGTACGTTAATTGCTTTTGAAATAAAAAATTTTGTAGCGGAGGTATAAAATGATCAGTGACTTCACAAAACACACCCCAAATGAGTTTTCAACAAAGTTTGTTTCCAATCTTTACTGAAAATTGATGACCTTGAAATTTTTGTTTTTGTATATACCAGATAAATTATTAAAGGTAATGCACTCGTAATAATTTTCATTCAATCTACACCCCGTGGAGAATATTCCAGAATTTTTTCAAAATTTTTTGATAAGTACTTTTCGAGATAAGACGGGTGGACAGCGACTTTTCACGATTTTTTTAAAAATAATACAAAGAACAGTGAGCACAAGTATTACATTATATATATTTTTTTACTCGTGTTTCCACAAGCTTTCATTTGACGCCACACTCGATTGCCTAGTAAAAAAATTTTTTTTTCACTTCCGATTTCACTCCCCAAGACTAACCCTTAAATCAAAATTTAACTTTCAAAACTACATGGCTCTGATGAGGCCATCAATTCCTATATTATTACCAACTTTCAACTTTCTATGACAAATAGTTTCGGAGAAAATCGGGTGTGACAGACGGACAGACAGACAGACGGACAGACAGACAGACGGACAGACAGACACCGAAGTCATCTTATAAAAATTAATGAGCTGTTTAATAAATTAGTGGCTTGGGATAAATGAAGATTTTTGGATTGAAGTAGCTTACTTATCGGATTACTACAATTCAAAATTTTATGCCAAATAGCGATTGGATATAAAAACTTAAATTGTTTTATTGTGGTCTGGCCTCATCTCGAATCATATTATCTATTTCGACATTTTCATAAATACTTAATAAAGCATCATGTATATCTCCTATTTGAAAACGTAAAGGTTTTAGGAAATCTATACAACTTTCCGAACGACTGTCGCTCAATGTTTCAATGTGAGGTGTTCTCTTAATATGGCCCACCGCAAAGTCGATGAAGCAAAAAATGTATATAGATTTTGAACCATATTAAAAAAGTTCGCTGCCTCCAAAGAAGATTTTGCCATATGGTTAACTACTAAGTTTAAGGAATGACTGCTGCAAGGTACGTCCAATGCTCTAGGGTTTTAAAGTTTTAATTCTTGATTGTACTCCCGATTTGTCGCATCTCATATTTGAACCATTGTCGTAACCTTGACATATTTTTCACTTTCAATCCATTTTTCCCTAACTCGTCCAATAAAACTTGAGATAATTCCTTACCAGTAGATCTCTCAATAGGAAGAAAACCCAAAAAATGTTCATTAATTTGACATTCAAACCCAGATTCTGATTGATCACTATCTTACTACAAATGCCATTTGTTCCACCTTACTCGCATCAGGAGTGCAATCAAGAATAACCGAATAATATT
This sequence comes from Pachyrhynchus sulphureomaculatus, assembly GCA_019049505.1. Lineage (NCBI taxonomy): Eukaryota > Metazoa > Arthropoda > Insecta > Coleoptera > Curculionidae > Pachyrhynchus > Pachyrhynchus sulphureomaculatus. The sequence continues at coordinate 216,686,438 of CM032449.1, forward strand.
TCGCTTTTTGAACTTGTTTTATTACATAAGACTTTATGTTATCATGTAATAATTCAATAATTTCATTTTGGATGTTTTTCCCTAAATATGATACTCTCTTTTCTTCATTGTTGAGGATTCTCCGAACGTGTCACTCCATTACTGAGTCAAATTCAGCAAGCAATTAAATTAACTTTAGGAAATTTCCATTATTATGTTCATAAAGCTTGTCGCTTGTACTCCGGAATGCTAGAGAACTTTCTCCAAGCAATTTAATAATTGATATTATACGTAAAATCTCTTCATGCCAATATTTAATTTTAGCATTAATAAATCTTTGTGTAGCTGAATCTACTGTTTGACAAGTTTCCAACTTCCATTTTAGCTCTATCCATGATATCAAATTATCTACATGCTTTCCTAATACCACAACAATATTTTTCCAATTTCTATAACCCTCATTTGAAAAGGTACTTAATTTTGAGTAATCAAAAAGTGGGTAACAAAAATAGGACACGGAATCTATAAACGCAAAATATATCAGCCAATCTCTCGCGACTTGTTCTACATTTTTTAAAATCCTAGGATAGTCTTCTTCTTCTTCCTACGTTAGGACCATGTCCTGTGTTCACTTTAAAGGTTTCCCAGAAACAATTGCGATGATGAAGACCAGCTCTCATACCATCTTATTGGTGGTCTTCCAAGCGGTCGAGGTGTGTTTGGTCGCTTCTCTTTTGCAACCTTAGCCAACCGGTCATTTGGCATTCTGTCCAGATGGTCTCTCCATTCTCTTCTCCTATTCCTTGCCCATCTCACCACATCCTGTATTTCGCACATTTCCCTTATTTCTTCACATCTCTTCCGGTCAAATAAGGTATGTCCTGTTATCGATCTAAGTGTTCGCATTTCTGTTGTTCTTAGAAATCGTTTTGTTATTGTATTCTCCGCTCTGGCTTCTATCGCCTACGTCATGATCGGTCTTACGCATGTTTTGTATATTCTTGCTTTGCTCCTGGTGCTCATATATTTGTTTCTCAAAATTATATCTCTTAAGTATCCTAATATTAATGATGCCTTTGTTGTTTGAGTTTTTACTTCCTCCTTAAGGTTCCTGGTACTTGTTATGTTTGCCCCTATATATCTGAAGGACATCACTTGTTCTACACTCTGATCATAAATCGCGAGTTTGCATCTTTTCGGTTTCTTTAGATATTGTAAGGGATTTTGTTTTCTTTATAGATATTTGCGTATTAAACACTTTTACTGTTTGTTGTAACTTATGTAGGAGTCTCTGTAGGTTATCTTCGTCTTCTAATATGATTACTGCATCATCGACGTAGCATATTATTTTTATTTCTTTGTCTCCCAATCGATATCCTCTTCCAGTTTTCTTTTCTTTGTTTATTATTTCATCCATTATGATGTTAAATAAGATTGGGCTTAGGCTATCTCCTTGTCTGATTCCGGTTGTCATAGGTATTCTCGCCAATCAATCAAAAAAGAGCTGTTGACAGTCCACTGAGTTCTGTGAGGATACTTGCTGGTGTTGTTATATTGTTATAATTGTTGAATTATTATAATTTCTGTAGAAACTATGTATAAAATGGGTCTGCCCGTAAATAAATCAGTAAGCATATAAACAAGCGGAGACTTGAATAAAACAAAACAAAACAAAAGCTGAAAATACATTTTATTTATTCTACTACTTACGACCTTGTTTTTATAAATAATTCCGTAAATTACAAATATTAATAACTTATATAAAACAACATTAAATATTAACAAAGTTTCTACGAATTTTATGATAAAAATAAATAAATATACTGAAGAGAATAAAGTTATACATATCTGTTTAATTAATTTAATTAAATAATTAAATCCGATGATAAATTTATTTTGCTCAAATTTAATTAAAGTAAAACTTTTAATAAAGTTTTTAAACAAGTTTTAAAATATTTTGTAACAGGGGCCCGGCCGTGATTAAACAATTTTTTGAAATATTTGCAACGGGGGCCGATATATTTTATTTATTCTGACAGTTAAAATACCTTAAAAACAAAGAGATAAGGAAGTTACAACTTTTTAAAATTCAATTTCCCTTATCGCGTTTGTTATACTTTTGTTTTATAAGTTGGTACCTGACATTTAGATTCGAGTATATCGTGTTATATGTTGTTAGGGTGCTTGTAGTCAAATCATCTGAAAATAATGGTATCTTTTCATTATTTGTAAATTCAATATAAACCTTTGTTCTAGTTAACTTCGTTTAGAAATAATAGACTTCATCGTACCAATAGACTGACATAAATGAGTGACTGTGTTTTTCGTTACTAAGTTGGGAATGTGGAATCTTTGGCACAATGACACTACTCAGTATATATCACCACTGCACCAAACACTTTATTTTTGCACTCGACGCGCGTTTCGCTAACCATGTTAGCTTCATCAGGAGCGATGATTGACTAAAGCTAAACTACAAATCTACCCTATTTATACTTAGCCTAACCCTTACTCAGGCGGAATTAATGGCATAGGCAAGGCCATCAGTTCCGGTCAAGTAACCAGTAGAGGGGACTATAAGGAATAGGCCTTGTATCTTTATTTAGACTACTTTTACATTTTATAATTCCCATACTTTCGTATGCGTTCAACAATCTTCTATCAGATACATTTTTAATTAATCTTAGATTATCTAAGGTTACAATATGATCAGCTTGAAGGGCATGTTCGGCAATGTTAGACTTTTCTATTCTACTGTATTTTAAGTGTGCTAAATATTTAATTGACTTTCCTATAGATATCAAATTCTAATCTATTGTTATTTTTAATAATTAAAATATCTAGAAAAGGCAGTTTTCCTTTGTTCTCAACTTCGTAAGTGAATTTAATGGAATCATATCGGCTATTCAGTTTGGAAACAAAGTCATCAATATTTGCTTTCTTTGTATCAAAAATTGCGAAAATATCATCCACATACCTATACCAAATCTTTGGGAAATATTCAAATTCTTGACTGGCTTCGGTTTCAAACTTACCCATAAATAAATTAGCTATGAAAGGTGATAAGCAATTACCCATAGCTGTTCCTTCTTTCTGAACATAAAATTGACTGTTATATTGGAAATAATTTTGTTCCATATGAAGTTTAGATAATGTTAAGTATTCATTAATAATTTTGCCCTCAAAGTTATTCATCTTAAGTAATTCTTCGAGATATTGTAAAGTTTGCGGTATTGGCACACTTGGGAACAAAGAACTGACATAAAAAAAAATTAAGATTTCATCTTCATTAACAACCAAATTTTTTTTTTGTTTTATTAATGAATTCTAAAGAATTCTTCAATGCGAAAGTATTTAATGAAAAATTCTCAAGTTCTTTTGATAACCATTTGGATATTAAATATGTGGGTAATCCGACCGATGAAACAATGGGTCGCACTGCTTTTCCAGGTTTGTGAATTTTGGATAAGCAATACAATTTTGGTATGGTCGGATTACTCGCATTTAATTTAAATTTTAGCGAATCGGAGACAAGGTTCTGACATTTTTTAAAAGAATTTTTAACCTCTGATATCATTTTCGGTAATGGATTTCTTATTACCTTTTCATAAGGACCAGATTTGATAAGATTATCTACACATTCAAAGTAATCTTTCTTATCCAATGGAAAGGTAATAAAAATCCACTGCCGAGAATGATAACAGAGGTCAAAAATTATTTAAAGAAATGTATGAACCTTATCTCCGATTCGCTAAAATTTAAATTAAATGTAAGTAATCCGACCATACCAAAATTGTATTGCTTACCCAAAATTCACAAACCTGGAAAAGTAATGCGACCCATTGTTTCATCGATCGAATCACACACATATTTAAAATCCAAATGGTTATCAAAAGAACTTGAGAATTTACCATTAAATACTTTCGCAGTGAAGAATTCTTTAGAACTCATTAATAAAACAAAAAAAATCTAGTTCTTAATGAAGGTGAAATCTTAATTTCTTCTGATGTCAGTTCTTTGTTCCCAAGTGTGCCAATACCACAAACTTCACAATATCTCGAAGAATTACTTAGGATGAATGACTTTGAGGACCAAATTATTCATGAATACTTAACATTATCTAAACTTTATATGAAACAAAATTATTTCCAATATAACAGTCAATTTTATGTTCAGAAAGAAGGAACAGCTATGGGTAATTACTTATCACCTTTCATAGCTAATTTATTCATGAGTAAGTTTGAAACCGAAGCCAGTCAAAAATTTGAATATTTCCCAAGGGTATGATATAGGCATGTGGATGATATTTTCGCGATTTTTGATACAAAGAAAGCAGATATTGATGACTTTGTTTCCAAATTAAATAGCCGGTATGATTCCATTAAATTCACTTACGAAGTTGAGAACAAAGGACAACTGCCTTTTCTAGATATTTTAATTATTAAAAATAATAATAGATTAGAATTTGATATCTATAGGAAAGTCAATTAAATAGATATATTCCTAATGATTCATTTCATTGCAAACAACACAAATTAGCCTTATTACATTTTTTATTTCATCGTTTGGTCACTTTTCTTCTGAATAGAGTAAACTTTAATAACGAAAGGGATCGTATTAGAAACATAACTAGAGCTCATGGTTATGAAGATGACTTAGTAAACAAGCTAATAAATAGACATAAGTGCAGGTTAAATATTCAGAATTTCACCTTTTTTACACGCGAAGAAAATAACACCAAATATGCATCCATACCATATAATCCGAAATATAGCAAGGGACTCAATAAGGTAGGCCTCACCTTAGTCTATAAGTCATCAGACAATCTGAGGAATATCTTAGGAAATCCCAAAGATAAGATTCCTAATTATGAGAAAAGTGGAATTTATGAAATTAGTTGTAATGATTGTGACAAAAAGTATGTTGGTCAAACTAAGGTCATTTAAAACACGATTTAAAGAACATTTAGCACCCTTAAAATACTGTAGAACAGAAAAGCCTAGCATTGCCGAACATGCCCTTGAAGCTAATCATATTGTAACATTAGATAATCTAAGATTAATTAAAAATGAATCTGATAGGAGATTGTTGAACGCATACGAAAGTATGGAAATTATAAATTGTAAAAGTAGTTTAAATAAAGACAGAAGGCCTATTCCTTATAGTCCCCTCTACTGGTTACTTGACTCTAACTGATGGCCTTGCCTATGCCATTAGTTCCGCCTGAGTAATTCAAGGATTAGGCTAAGTATAAATAGGGTAGATTTGTAGTTTAGCTTTAGGCAATCATCGCTCCTAATGAAGCTAACATGGTTAGCGAAACGCGCGTCGAGTGTAAAAATAAAGTGTTTGGTGTAGTGATGATATATACTGAATAGTGTGTTTTTTGTAATTTAGGAACCCTAAAACGTAAAAAAAAAGCAAAAATCTCTGATGGTTATTTTTTTTTACGGGTACAATACTTTAGCAAAGAAAGTAAAAAATGATAAAATAATTTACCCAATATTTCCCTTGTAACCATGTAGTTCTAAAACAAGCCCTGAATTTGACTTTCTCACGAATAAAATAACTTGATAAACGCGCTGGATTTAGAATATTAGTGCAGACGATAGTTATGTGAAAAAATATATTTTTTTTAACTCTGCTAGCATTCCTTTATAGCTAGGTGTATACCTAAAAAAAGTACCCACTTAATATACAATTTATCAGGCAATACCTTTAACTGAAACGATTCAATATTTAACGACTTCCATTCTTTTCATCACAACAACAATTAATCACTATGAACACCTTTTACTACAAAAAACACATGGGTAAGTCCAAACGGAGTGGTAGAAAACGAAACAGACTACATATTATCACCAGAAAAAAATATAGTAAAGGACGTAATAGTTATAAATAGGATAAACACGGGATGTGGCCACAGAATAGTCCGAGGAAGAATAGAAATAAACGAACGCATAGAAAGAAACAAAATCATAACAGGAAAGAAACCAAAAATTGATACACATATTTTATGAATAAACAAAGCAGAATACTAAAATGAAATAAGAAAAAAATGAATTAAAAAACTGTTGTTCTTGATAACATAAACAAAATTAATGGAATACTGACGAATATCTTGGTGAAAACAAGAGAGCAAGAAGAGCAACAAAACAAAAATATGGAGCATAAAAACAGAAGAACTGTTTGAAGAACTACGTAAACTGCTAGCCGAGAGAAAGAGAAATACTATTCAGATTGTAGAAACTAACAAAACCCTTAAGAAGTCCACTACGAAGATAAAAGACAACACTTAAAGAGAAAGATAGAAAAAACTGTCTATCAGAACTTCTATGAATAAAAAAGTTGCCCACCAAATAATCTCAAAGAACGTCGAAATAATCAATGTTAATTCAAAAAAAAAAAACCGGTCAAGTGCAAGTTGAACTTGCGCAATTAGTGTTCCGTACGTTGATTGCTTTTAAAATAAAAAATGTTGTAACGGAAGTATAAAATGATCGATCAGTGACTTCACAAAACACACCCCAAATGAGTTTTCAACAAAGTTTGTTTCCAATCTTTACTGAAATCTGATGACCTTGAAATTTTTGTTTTTTTAAATACCAGAAAAATTATTAAAAGTAATGCACTCGTGATAATTTTCGTTTAATCTACACCCCCGTGGAGAATATTCCGGAATTTTTTCAAAATTTTTCGATAAGTACTTTTCGAGATAAGGCGCGGGACAGCGATTTTTCGCGATTTTTTAAAAATAATACAAAGAAAAGTGGGCGCAAGTATTATATTGTATATACATTTTTTACTCGTGGTTTCACAAGCTTCCATTTGACACCACACTCGATGACCTAGTAAAAAAATTTTTTTTTCACTTCCGATTTCACCCTCCAAAACTAACCCCTTAAGTCAAAATTTAACTCTTAAAAGTACATGCCCTGATGAGGCCAACACTTTCTATATTATTACCAAATTTCAACTTTCTATGTCAAATAGTTTCTGAGAAAATTGGGTGTGACAGACAGACAGACAGACGCCGAAGTGATCTTATAAATGTTCCGTACGGAACACTAAAAAATACCAGAGATAACAGATGAAGAAATCAATTAATAACACTAAAAAATAAGAAAAACAATAAAACCCCAGGACCTAACGGAATATTAGCAGAATTAATGAAAGAAGGCGGAGACTTGGTGGTACAGGTGCTGAAACTCTTATTGTCAAGAAGAAAATGGAAAGATGACCTGAAAAGAACGGTTGGTTTAGGATGGACCAAAAAGACGCAGAATTGAGAGGGTTGGAAAAAGGAAGGGGAGGTCTATGTCCGACATTGGATGGAAGAAGACTTACTAGATAGATGCTTTTCACCCCGCTCAATGCGTTATTTCGTTTGAGAATTATCGTGCCGGTTAACACACAAAATGTCAGCAAATGCTAACTTGAAACGTAAAGAAGTGCAAAAATCTCGATGGCTGATTGTTTCACAAATGTTCTACTTCTCCCCAGCAAGGGAAGTATAAATTCAGAGTTCTTTATGCATACACTGAAAGTATCTGATCCGAGAACGTATTTATCATCATGACAAAGAAGCTTCACGCGAAAACAAATATATTCTTTGGCAACAACCTTCGGGTGTGTACCCCTTTCAACTTCTTAAATTTGTATTTCTTCGTAATTTGATAATTTTATCCCCATTGTTTTTTTTTTCTTTTCTGTAAAAAACTTCTTTACTGGAGAATTTTTAACCTAATTACATTAATCTCCTTCGACAAAAAAAATTTGTTAAAACTCTGACTCTGGCATGTAAACTTCCCTAAATAAATTGGCAAATTCCTTTAAACTCAATATCATTTGAAATAAAAAGAAATAGGAAGATTTAAATTTAAAATTTTTAACTTTACTGTGGAGTATCGGTAAAAATACTTCGACTTCGTTTGGCTTCTTATTTTAAGTAAAATATGGGTTATTTTATTTTTAAAAAGAAAAGTTTTAGGAAATTAAAAATACTTAAATATACTCTCCTATGAAAACTTCTAACAATATTAGATTAAGTTTTCTGGAAGACCTGCCGTGATGGGCTTTTGAAATTAATTTTACAGCACTGTTAACAAAATATGTATGATTAATCTATTGAGCCAGGTCATGAAGTTACTCTTATAATTCACAGAAGAATATACGAGGATGGATTGAGAAGTTCGTGGCCTCACCAAAAAATGCTTTCTTTTGTTGTCACAGTGTAAAATTTTGTTGCTGTAGAATTTGTGGTTTTTAGATTAGAACGAGCTTAGAGAGACCAAATGCAGCGTTTATGTGGGAAAAAATTGAATAAGGTGCGGTCATCAAGTAGCTGTTTAAAAAAAGATTAACACGAAAGGAGATCCACGATGATATGAAAACAACACTAGAGGAATCTGCTCCATCAGATACCACTGTGAAAAAAATGGGTTGCAGAATTTAAACGTGACCCAGAGAACATCGAAGATGACCCTAGCTCCGGCCGGCCCACGACGTCTAGACCTGAAGAAAACATCGGCAATGTGAGCGATCTTATATTGAAAGGCCGTAGATTAACTATCAGGGAAACTGCAGACGCTATAGGCATCTCGTATGAACGAGCACAAAAACATCATTGCCAACGAACTCAGATTTTCTAAGGTTTCCGCTAGGTGGGTCCCCGATAGCTTTCAGTTGAACAAAAACGAATTCGACTCACGATTTCTTGCAACTGTTTGGAGATATGTGAGGCTGATCCGCAAGATTTCCTTAACAGGTTTGTGACAATGGACGAAACCTGAGTTTACCACTATACTCAGGAGTCAAGACAACAATCCAAGCAGTGGAAAATATCTGGTGAATCTACCCCAAAGAAAGCGAAGGCAATTCTGTCTGCTGGAAAAGTGATGGCGTCAGTTTTTTGGGATGCTAATGGTGTTATTATGGTGGACTACCTTCTGAAAGGCGAAACAATAAACGCGACTTACTATATTGCACCCTTTTGTCTCATTTACGTCAAGGAATTAAAGAGAAACGCCCAGGATTACTGAAAAAGAAAGTTTTGTTTCATCAGAAGAACGCTCGTGTTCACACGTCTGTTGAGTCTAGGGCTCAAATTCGTGACTGTGGTTTCGAATTGCTGCCTGAAGGCTTATTCTCCTGATTTGGCACCTTCGGGCTTTCATACCAACCTAAAAAAACACCTCGGTGGCCAGAAATTTTCATCAAATGAAGAAACTACTCAGTATATATCACCACTACACCAAACACTTTATTTTTGCACTCGACGCGCGTTTCGCTAACCATGTTAGCTTCATCAGGAGCGATGATTGACTAAAGCTGAACTACAAATCTACCCTATTTATACTTAGCCTAACCCTTGAATTACTCGGGCGGAACTACTGACATCGGCAAAGCCATCAGTTCCGGTCAAGTAACCAGTAGAGGGGACTATAAGGAATAGGCCCTCTGTCTTTATTTAAACTACTTTTACATTTTATGATTTCCATACTTTGGTATGCATTCAACAATCTCCTATCAGATACATTTTTTATTAATCTTAGATTATCTAATGTTGCAGTATTATCAGCTTCAAGAGTATGTTCGGCAATGCTAGACTTTTCTGTTCTACTGTATTTTAAGTGTGCTAAATGTTCTTTTAAATCGTGTTTTATTTGACCTTTTAGTTTGCCCAACATACTTTTTGTCACTATCATTACAATTAATTTCATAAATTCCACTTTTCTCACAATTAGGAATCTTATCTTTGGGATTTCCTAAGATATTCCTCAGATTGTCTGGTGACTTATAGACTACGGTGAGGCCTACCTTATTAAATACCTTATTGAGTCCCTTGCTATATTTCGGATTGTAAGGTATGGAGACATACTTGGTGTTATTTTCTTCGCGTGTAAAAAAGGTGGAATTCTGAATATTAAACCTAAACTTATGTCTATTTATTAGCTTATTTACCAAGTCATCGTCATAACCATTAACTCTAGTTATATTTCTAATACGATTCCTTTCTTTATTAGAGCTTACTCTATTCAGAGGGAAAGTGACCAAACGATGAACTAAAAAATGTAATGAGGCTAATTTATGTTGTTTCCAATGACATGAATCATTAGGAATATATCTATCTGTTACTATGTCCTTCCTATAGGTATCAAATTCTAATCTATTATTATTTTTAAGAATTAAAATATCTAGAAAAGGCAATTGTCCTTTGTTCTCAACTTCGTAAGTGAATTTAATGGAATCATACCGGCTATTTAATTTAGAAACAAAATCATCAATATTTGCTTTCTTTGTATTAAAAATCGCTAAAATATCATCCACATACCATACCTTGGAAAATATTCGAATTCTTGACTGGCTTCGATTTCAAACTCACTCATGAATAAATGGGCTATGAAAGGTGATAAGCAATTACCTATATGCAATACAATTTTGCTTACCCAAACCTGGAAAAGCAATGCGGCCCATTGTTTCATCGGTCGGATCACCCACATATTTAATATCCAAATGGTTATCAAAAGAACTTGAGAATTTACCATTAAATACTTTCGCAGTGAAGAAGAAAGAAGTTAGAATTCATCAATAAAATAAAAAATCTTGTTCTTAATAAAGGTGAAGTCTTAATTTCTTTTGATGTTAGTTCTTTGTTCCCAAGCGTGCCAATTCCACAAACTTTACAATATCTCGAAGAATTACTTAGAATGAGTGACTTTGAAGACGAAATTATTCGTGAATACTTAACATTATTTAAACTTTGTATGGAACCAAATTATTTCCAATATAACAGTCAATTTTATATTCAGAAAGAAGTAACAGCTATGGGTAATTGCTTATCACCTTTCATAGCTAATTTATTCATAAGTAAGTTTGAAATGGAAGGCAGTCAAGAATTCGAATATTTCCTAAGGGTATGGTATAGGTATGTGGATGATATTTTCGCGATTTTTTATACAAAGAAAACAAATATTGATGATTTTGTTTCTAAATTAAATAGCCGGTATGATTCCATTAAATTCACTTACGAAATTGAGAACAAAGGACAATTGCCTTTTCTAGATATTTTAATTATTAAAAATAATAATAGATTAGAATTTGATATCTATAGGAAGGACACAGTAACAGATAGATATATTCCTAATGATTCATGTCATTGGAAACAACATAAATTAGCCTCATTAGATTTTTTAGATCATCGTTTATTCACTTTCCCTCTGAATAGAGTAAACTTTAATAAAGAAAGGAATCGTATTAGAAATATAACTAGAGTTAATGGTTATGACGATGACTTAGTAAATAAGCTAATAAATAGACATAAGTTTAGGTTTCATATTCAGAATTCCACCTTTTTTACACGCGAAGAAAATAACACCAAGTATGTCTCCATACCTTATAATCCGAAATATAGCAAGGGACTCAATAAGGTATTTAATAAGGTAGGCCTCGCCTTAGTCTATAAGTCATCAGACAATCTGAGGAATAACTTAGGAAATCCCAAAGATAAGATTCCTAAATGTGAGAAAAGTGGAATTTATAAAATTAGTTGTAATGATTGTGACAAAAAGTATGTTGGGCAAACTAAAAGGTCAATTAAAACACGATTTAAAGAACATTTAGCACACTTAAAATACTCTTGAAGCTGATAATACTGCAACATTAGATAATTTAAGATTAATAAAAAATGTATCTGATAGGAGATTGTTGAATGCATACAAAAGTATGGAAATCATAAAATGTAAAAGTAGTTTAAATAACGACAGAGGGCCTCCTCTGGTTACTTGACCGGAACTGATGGCCTTGCCTATGCCATTAGTTCCACACGAGTAATTCAAGGGTTAGGCTAAATAGGGTAGATTAGATTTGTAGCTTAGCTTTAGTCAATCATCGTTCCTGATGAAGCCAACATGGTTAGCGAAACGCGCGTCGAGTGCAAAAATAAAGTGTTTGGTGTAGTGATGATATATACTGAGTTGTAGAATTGTGCCAAAGATTCCACATTCCCAACTTAGTTCAAATGAAGTAGTGGAAGCTGCAGTTATTCAGTATTTTGAAATCCTTAAGGAATCTTTTTTTCAAACAGGTATGGAAGCTTTGGAATGCAGGTGGAAGAAGTGCATAGAGCTAGGTGGAGATTACGTCGGAAAAATAAAAATATTTTTGTACGTATTTTATTTTGTTTTCTTGACTAGGTCGCGAACTTTTCAAGCCAACCTCGTACAACAGGTGTAAACGAGAGATTAAGCCAACCCAGTTCGGTTTTCGGCGGGGATTCGGTACACGCAAAACACTCTTCAGTATAACAGTATAGCTTCAGAAAAACCGAGATCAAAGGAAAAATGTATGCCTGTGCTTCATTGACTCTCAGAAAACGTTCGATTTTGGACGTGGACAAGAATGACTTCACTTTAATAAAGAACCTGTATAACAATCAAACAGCATCGGTAAAAATAGGGAATCAAACCACTCAAGCCGTCCCAACAGAAGGTGTAAGACAGGATTGCGTCCTACTATTCAACCTCTATTCAGAGCAGGTTTTCAACCGACAATTGTTAAAAATCACATGCTACTGTTCAGTACATGTAAACCAGTAAAAATCAATGAGTTCCTATAAAATTCGACCACCCTCCGATCTAGTATCGAAGTAATAATTAAGAAAATGTCGTACTGAAAGCAGAAAGTGAACAAATTCGTTCTAGAAACAATTAAACTCATAGAAGAAAGGAAAAGATATAGAGTATGAAACATTGAATAAAGCCTTAAAGGAAGAAACGAGAAAAGACGTTAGCAAATACAATACAAACTTAATAATTAACATCATCGAAGAAATCAAAAATATGAAAGTATTGAAATCCAAGATGTCACAAGATAGAGCTAAAAATAATAAAATTACGAGATAAAAAAACAGATAAAATAATAACTCGCAGGAAGGAAATAACGACTAAAATAGAGGAATTCTTCACAAAACTCTATTTCTCGACTACAGTAAATCTAAATCAGCAACAAAAACATATTCTTAACGTTGGTTTTTTTTTACGGGTCTAGCACACGTGCTGCAGGGAAGTCCCTAAAGCGCTACAGGAGCGATGCGTGTGCGAAAAAGGCGATTCACCTTATTTTTGAATCGCTGTAAATTGTACTCGGTGGGAAACACAGTCCTGGGCAAATCATTCCAAAGGGATGAGTGCTTGAAAAGCGTTGTACGAGGAGTAACAAGCTGAACCTCATACGGTTGTGAAGTATCAGCGCGACGTGTATTTCTAACATGCACCGCTCTAGGAGGAATTAAACGAGCCATATCCTCCGAACACTTTCCACGAAAATACTTGTAGAATAGGCTCAAGTCACCAACCGTTCTTCGATGTTCCAGCGAATCAAAGCCGCCCGTCAGTTTCCGGATCTCCAATCAGACAAACAGCTCTTCTCTGAATAGAATCCAACAAATGTAGTGTATGTTTGGGAGCGGAGCCCCAAACATGGGAGCAGTATTCCATAGTTGGACAAATTTGAGCTTTGTAAAGAATTAACAGTTGTTGTGGAGTGTAAAGCTTTCTGGTTCGAAATAATATTCTCAACTTTTGAGAAGCTCTTCTTGCTATGCCCGCAACATGCTCTTGCCACGACATATTTGCTCCCAAATTAACGCCCAACATATTGAGTGACGATGTTAGAGGAATGGAATGTCCCGCCATAACTATGTCGGGTTCAGCAACGTTAACTTAAGCAAATCAGATAACGATATCAAGATAAATGGACAATCTATTAACAACCTTCGATACGCGGACGATACCGTTATTATGGCTGATAGTGCATGATAGACAGAATATCCACAAAAAAAGCAATTGCATTTAAAGTCAACATACATGAAACAAAAGTAATGGTGTTTAGCAGCCAATTATTTAACTTAACATCATTGTTAACGGTAAACGTATTCAACACGTCTCCAAGTTCCGATATCTTGACAGATGAATGACTAGCGACCTGGAACCAGATATACGCCGCAGAATAGAACTAGGACAACTGTTATAAATATGAGAACATTATTAAGTAATCAATGTCCCAGACACCATGAGGCGACTGGAGGTCTTTGAGATGTGGATTTTTAAAAGATTGCTCAAAATTCCTTGGACCGACCTCATAACAAATAATGAGATTTGGAGACAAATGCGGGAAGGACAGAGAACTCTTACAAATAGTCAAAAAAAGAAAAAAACGACCTATATTGGTCCCATATTCCAACACCCTAAGTACGAGTTTTTTAAAGCGCATTATGGAGAGAACATAAGGGGCTGGACTGGTCTCAACCCCCACGCATTCTTTAGAGCCGCTCCAGAAAGAGATGAGTGTGCCAGAATTGTCGCCAACACTGAATGGACATGGCACTGTAAGAAGAAGAAGTTAACAAAAGAGCGCGGCGAATATATTTATAACTACCAGAATCTTACGAGAATAACAAGACCAATGAAAACAATTAATTACAAGTTCTAATATAATATACTTGGTCTGTCTGTGTGTGGTCAAAAATTTTGCTCGGATAATGAACAAACTTTAAGAAAAAAAATTTATAGTCAAACAGGGGCTTACAAGGGTGGTTTAGAGTATTTTGTGTTATATGTTCATTTCAAAGTTCTTGTAGTGAGGGAATCTAAAAATTATGTTTATTTTTTCAGTAGTTGAACTTAATTAATAGAAATAGTATGTGAAGAGTTGTAATTATATGGTGATTTTTAAGCAAAAAAAAAACCGGTCAAGTGCAAGTTGAACTTGAGCAATTAGTGTTCCGTACGTTGATTGCTTTTAAAATAAAAAATGTTGTAACGGAAGTATAAAATGATCAGTGACTTCACAAAACACACCCCAAATGAGTTTTCAACAAAGTTTATTTCCAATCTTTACTGAAAATTGATGACCTTGAAATTTCTGTTTTTTTTATTTACCAGATAAATTATTACAGGTAATGCACTCGTGATAATTTTCGTTCAATCTACACCCCAGAATTTTTTCAAAATTTTTTAATCAGTATTTTTTGAGATAAGGTGGGGGACAGCGCGATTTTTTAAAAATAATACAAGGAAAAGGGCGCGCAAGTATTGCATTATATATTTATATATATATATATATATATATATATATATATATATATATATATATATATATATATATAATAAAAGACTGTTTTTTAGTCAATTTCCACTGGTTTATTTAAATTGCGATGACGGGTTTCGCTGTCGATGCAGCTTCTTCAGATCTACATTTTACACTGTCAAGTTAGGTTTAATATTCACAGTTTTATATAATTTTTTAATTATAATATTACACCTAATTAAATTACATTGATAGTATTGGGAAATCCACACAGATTTGGAGTTAGGAGAATAAATTCAATAATGATGAATTGCTTAAATCTACCTGGTCGTTGAGTAAAGTACCTGTAGTCCTTAATCGATTTATTTGCATTGTCTCTAAAAGGTTTAGTTTTAAACCTTTTTGTTGGATGCGTAAAATTTTGAAATTCTTGTTAAATATGTGATTTTCTGTTAAAAGATGATTAGCATATGTTGAATTAGATTTTCTATGGATGAAACTTTTTTCGTGTTCTGTGATTCTTTGTCTAAATGTACGTCCAGTTTGTCCGATGTATGTTTTAGGACATGACCCAAATGTTAATTGATAAACCCCTGATTTATTGTCTTTATTGATTTGTGGTTTGTAGTTTTTAAGATAACTAACCATCATAAACTTGCCGCTTATCATAGTTTTATACATAGACTAACTAATATCCCCTCATCAGAAGAAAATTTTACTAAAGAATTAAACTACATAAAACAAGTAGCCGTTAACAACGGTTATTCGGTTACTTTAATCAATAGTATCGTTAAGAAAAAACTTAGAAACAAGGCAATCTCAGAAATATACCCACGTTTTAAGGACAGAAATACCACTTTTAAATGCTTAACCTATTTCGGCAAACCAATGGAAAAAACTGGGGAAATTTTGAAATCAAAAAAACATCAACATAGCTTACAAGACTAACAATACTATAGGGAAATATCTTAAAAACTACAAACCACAAATCAATAAAGACAATAAATCAGGGGTTTATCAATTAACATGTGGGTCATGTCCTAAAACATACATCGGACAAACTGGACGTACATTTAGACAAAGAATCACAGAACACGAAAAAAGTTTCATCCATAGAAAATCTAATTCAACATATGCTAATCATCTTTTAACAGAAAATCACACATTTAACAAGAATTTCAAAATTTTACACACACAACAAGAAGGTTTAAAACTAAACCTTTTAGAGACAATGCAAATAAATCGATTAAGGACTACAGGTACTTTACTCAACGACCAGGTAGATTTAAGCAATTCACCATTATTGAATTTATTCTCCTAACTCCAGATCTGTGTGGATTTCCCAATACTATCAATGCAATTTAATTAGGTGTAATATTATAATTAAAAAATTATATAAAACTGTGAATATTAAACCTAACTTGACAGTGTAAAATGTAGATTTGAAGAAGCTGCATCGACAGCGAAACGCGTCATCGCAATTTAAATAAACCAGTGGAAATTGACTAAAAACAGTCTTTTATTATATATTTATAATGAATTTCCATCAAGTAGAAGCTACAACAATCCAAAATATATATATATATATATATATATATATATATATATATATATATATATATATATATATATATATATATATATATATATATATTTTACTCGTGTTTTCACAAGCTTTCATTTGACACCACATTCGATGACCTAGTAAATTTTTTTTTTTTACTTCCTATTTCACCTCCCAAAACTAGCACCTTAAGTCAAAATTTAACTCTTAAAACTACATGGCTCTGAAGAGGTCATCAATTCCTATACTATTACCAAATTTCAACTTTCTATGTCAAATAATTTCGGAGAAAATCGGGTGTAACAGACAGACAGACACCGAAGTCATCTTATAAGTGTTCCGTACGGAACACTAAAAATTACTTTACAAGTTGTATTTGCAAAACTGGATAATTTTTCTGGAATGGCAGTGTTATTTTAATGTTTTATTAAATTATCGTTTCTAATTATTCAACCACGTCTTTTGTTTACATTTTAGCCTTGGTTTCATTCTTGTAAGTCAAACTAGAAAATCAAATGATTTTTAAGACATTTTTTCTATTAGTGTTCCGTACGGAACACTTATAAGATCACATCGGTGTCTGTCTGTCCGTCTTTCCGTCTATCCGTCTGTCTGTCACACCCGATTTTCTATGAAACTATTTGTCATAGAAAGTTGAAATTTGGTAGTAATATGGGAATTGATGGCCTCATCAGAGCCATGTAGTTTTGAAAGTTAAATTTTGACTTAAGGGGTTAGTTTTTGGGGGGTGAAATCGGAAGTGAAAAAAAAAATTTTTTACTAGGTAATCGAGTGTGGTGTCAAATGAAAGCTTGTGAAAACACGAGTAAAAAATATATATATGATGTAATACTTGCACGCACTTTTCTTTGTATTATTTTTAAAAAATCGCGAAAAATCGCTGTCCACCCGCCTTATCTCGGAAAGTACTTATCAAAAAATTTTGAAAAAATTCTGGAATATTCTCCACGGGGTGTAGATTGAACGAAAATTATCACGAGTGCATTACCTGTAATAATTTATCTGGTATATAAAAAAAAACAGAAATTTCAAGGTCATCAATTTTCAGTAAAGATTGGAAATAAATTTTGTTGAAAACTTATTTGGGGTGTGTTTTGTGAAGTCACTGATCATTTTATATCACCGTAACATAAATTTTGACTTAAGAGATTCGTTTTGAGGGGTGAAATCGGAAGTGAAAAAAAATTTTTTTACTAGGTCATCGAGTGTGGTGTCAAATGAAAGCTTGTAAAAACACGAGTAAAATATATATATATATATATATAATGTAATACTTGCGCACACGTTTCTTCGTATTACTTTTAAAAAATCGTGAAAAATCGCTCTCCCCTACCTTATCTCGAAAAGAACTGATCAAAAAATTTTGAAAAAATCCTGGAATATTCTCCACGGGGTATAGATTGAACGAAAATTATCATTACCTTTAATAATTTATCTGGTATAGAAAAAACCAAAATTTCAAGGTCACCAGTTTTCAGTAAAGATTGGAAGCAAACTTTATTGAAAACTCATTTGGGGTGTGTTTTGTGAAGTCACTGATCATTTTATACCACCCTAACAAAATTTTCTATTTTAAAAACAATCGTACGGAACACTAATTGTGCAAGTTCAACTTGCACTTGACCGGTTTTTTTCAGTCACCCTCTGTAATAGCTCCCAACTCTCAATTTAATTTCCCCATAATAGGAGTCTGATTAATCTTACAAATACTTTGACTTTTTCTGGCTTTAATTCTATTTTGAAGCGTCAATAGCAACCCTGCAAGCACATTATGATTGGGCAATTTCTTAGCAAAAAGCAGTCTTTTGACACTATCATCGTACGTCAATAAAGCTACCATGTTTTGAAGCAAAAACCCTTGACAATACTCTAAGAGTTGGACGGCGTTATAAACCCTGGCGTGTATATACATAGAAACGACGTTGTCCAACGCTACCATTGCTGCACAGCGTGATTCGCAGTAGCGCAAGAGACCGTCTAACTGGAAAAAATTTGCTGCTGCCATAAGTTCCAAAACATCTTCTGAGGCTGGCTCTAAGGTTTGACAACCGCCTTGGTAGAGAAATTGCATTACAATCTGAAAATAAGGGAAATATATTATTTATAGCCATGTTGCTTTGAGACGAAACACTTAGGTGCTAAAGTTCAAAAATGTTCCAAGCCAACATCTCAAAAACTATTAATTTTAAGTACATTCAAAAGATATCTTCCTTAAACAAATGGGCCAAATTTCGAATTAGTACTAAAATTTTTTAGGGTAGTTCACTCGTAAATCCACTTTTCTCGAGAATTTGATGAAATTGAAATATGATGTTAATCTAAATGTTTTTCATTTAATTAAAAAAAATTCACCGACTGTGAAGCAAGTATATCTTAAGAACTAGTCTTACAAATTTTTTAAAAAATTAATTTTAACGGAAAGAAATAAAACACTTATTATGTATTATTACCACTATATTGCACAAGTTTTGCGACTGCAGTTTCGACCTATGCGGTCATTAGCAAGCTTACGTACTAAACTGAATTAAATAGACAAGTCATACTAAAATTTAACACATGGGCTAAAAAGTCCCGGGCCTAACACATAGATGGCGCTAGTTTTATTGCAGTCACCTTTTTTTCAGTTAATACTAACCTTCAAAAGACAGCTGTTAAAATTTCATGATATTCTATTTATTAATTTGTGAGTTATTGTGCTAAGAGTGACGCTACTTTTGTTATTTTCAAAACAATGGATCAAAAACAATTTCGTGTTTTAATTTTACACTGCTTCTTGATGGGAAAAAATACCGTTCAAGCGAAGCAATGGCTTGAAAAGTGTTATGGGGACTCCGCTCCATCAGAAACAACAATAAAACGTTGGTTTGCTGACTTCAAACGTGGTCGTAGAGACACCGATGATGCAGAACGCAGTAGACGTCCAAATGAGGCGGTAACACCAGAAAACATCAAAAAAATCCATAAAATCGTTTTGAATGATCGAAAAGTGAAGTTGCGTGAGTTAGCTGACATCGTAAAAATATCAAAAGAACGTGTTGGCTTTATATTGCATGAGCATTTGACTATGAGAAATCTCTGTTCAAAGTGGGTGCCGCGTTTGCTCACTGTTGATCAAAAACAAGAACGTGTTGATGATTCTGAGCAGTGTTTGGCCATGTTTAAACGTAACAAACCGGAATTTTTGCGTCGATATGTGACAATGGATGAAACATGGATCCATCACTTCACTCCGGAATCAAAACGATCGTCATCTGAGTGGACATCAACTGGTGAACCTCGTCCAAAGCGCCCGAAAGCACAACAATCGGCTGGAAAGGTTATGGCCTCGGTATTTTGGGATGTGCGTGGTGTAATATTCATCGACTATCTTGAGAAAGGAAATACCATCAACAGTGAATATTATATAGCGTTATTGGAGCGTTTGAAGGCCGAAATTGCAAAGAAACGACCGCATATGGCAAAGAAAAAAATTTTGTTTCATCAAGACAACGCACCGTGTCACAAGTCAATCAAAACAATGGCAAAACTACATGAATTGAACTTCGAATTGCTCCCACATCCACCGTATTCGCCAGATTTGGCTCCCAGCGACTACTGGCTGTTCGCAGACCTGAAAAAAATGCTCGCCGGTAAGAAATTTCGCACGAATGAAGAGGTTATCGCTGAAACTGAGGCCTATTTTGAGGCAAAAGATAAATCGTTCTACAAAAGTGGTATTGAAATGTTAGAGCGGCGCTGGAATGATTGCGTTGCTCTTGATGGAGATTACGTTGATGAATAAAGCTAATTTTGAACCAAAAAAACCGTGTTTTCTTTGTTAGGCCCGGGACTTTTCAGCCCATGTGTTAAGTTAGGTGGTAGGTATAAAATATTATTATAAAACCTTATTATTTAATTCTCGGGTTAATACAATTGATCTTAAGTGGTAGGTAAAAATTTTATGGCTTAATGACGGTAAATAGCGGTGAATAGAAAAGGTCTACTTGGTCGTTTAACAAATTACAGTTTTGGTTTTTCCGATGTTTATAAATTTCCAATGATTCTAAGATATTTAATTTAAAACCTTTCTCCGCATAATGTAGAATTTCTGTATTATGTAAATCGGGAAAGGGGTCTATATGATCTAAAATGTTCTGTATATCTGGTTTTAATGTTTCTTCCGCTTTGTCCAATATATATGCTGTTACAGTCCGAGCATTTTAACTTATAAACTCCACATTGTTGAAATTTGTCCGTCTTATCTTTGGCATTGTAAAGGATATTTGATAGGGTATTTTGCGATTTGAACACAATTTTCAGATTATGTTTTGAAAAAATATTGGCTAATTTTTCGGATAGCGTGCCATGGTAGGGTATTGTAATGTATGTATGTTGTTCCGTGGATTTTATTTTAGGGTATATTAAGCGAAAAGTAAGTTGCTTTTGTTTTTTGTTAATTAGTTTTCCAACCCACTCTCGAGAGAAGTTATTTTTTGTGGCAATGTTTTAAACAGTATTTAGTTCGTCTTCTAGGTCAGCTTTGGATAACGGGAGTGAAAGGGCTCTATGTATCATTGAGTTGAATGCTGCCATTTTATGTTGGTTTGGGTGGAATGAGTCTTTTGGGATCGTTATACCTGTGAATGTGGGTTTTCTGTATACTTGTGCAACTGTTATTCATATGTAAGATGCTTAGATCTAGAAAGTTAATTTTGTTATCTGCTTCCTGTTCTAGAGTAAACTGAATTTTTGGGTGGATGCTATTAATGAAATTTAAGAGATTGTCTAGTTGGGTAATACATTCCGAACTAACTTACAAACTTCATCCGATTGAATTTGACACCTTAGATGATCAAATTAGATCCATCATCAGTGCCATTATACATAAGAAATTCGAACTACAATCCAAAAAACTCGAAAAACTTAAGTCGAAACTCCAATCCCCTCCTGTCCCAAAAACTGAAAAACCAGAACAAAACTTCAGCGAAAGAGTTCTTAATTTGACAAATGTGCAATTTAATGACACTGAACTTAGTCTTCTGTCAAAAGGTCCTAAATTTTCACCGGAACTAAATAATAAAAACCGGTCAAGTGCAAGTTGAACTTGCACAATTAGTGTTCCGTACGTTGATTGTTTTTAAAATAAAAATTTTTGTTAGGGTGGTATAAAATGATCAGTGACTTCACAAAACACACCCCAAATGAGTTTTCAACAAAGTTTGTTTCCAATCTTTACTGAAAACTGGTGACCTTGAAATTTCGTTTTTTTTTTATATACCAAATAAATTATTAAAGGTAATGCACTCGTGATAATTTTCGTTCAATCTATACCCCGTGGAGAATATTCCAGAGTTTTTTCAAAATTTTTTGATCAGTACTTTTCGAGATAAGGTAGAGGGCAGCGATTTTTTAAAAGTAATACGAAGAAAAGTGTGCGCAAGTATTACATTATATATATATATATATATATATATATATATATATATATATATATATATATATATATATTTTTTTACTCGTGTTTTCACAAGCTTTTATTTGACACAACACTCGATGACCTAGTAAAAAAAAAATTTTTTTCACTTCCGATTTCACCCCTCAAAACGAACCCCTTAAGTCAAAATTTATGTTACGGTGGTATAAAATGATCAGTGACTTCACAAAACACACCCCAAATGAGTTTTCAACAAAGTTTGTTTCCAATCTTTACTGAAATCTGATGACCTTGAAATTTTTGTTTTTTTTATATACCATATAAATTATTAAAGGTAATGCACTCGTGATAATTTTCGTTCAATCTACACCCCGTGGAGAATATTCCAGAATTTTTGCGAAATTTTTTGATAAGTACTTTTCGAGATAAGGCCCGGGACAGCGATTTCTCGCGAATTTTTAAAAATAATACAAAGAAAAGTGCGCGCAAGTATAATATTATATATATATTTTTTACTCGTGTTTTCACAAGCTTTCATTTGACACCACACTCGATGACCTAGTAAAAAAATTTTTTTTTCACTTCCGACTTCACCCCCTAAAACTAACCCCTTAAGTCCAAATTTAATTCTCAAAGCTACATGGTTCTGATGAGGCCATCAATTCCTATATTATTACCAAATTTCACCTTTCTATGTCAAATAGTTTCGGAGAAAATCGGGTGTGACAGACAGACAGACAGACAGACAGACAGACAGACACCGAAGTGATCTTATAAGTGTTCCGTACGGAACACTAAAAACACCGTAGACATTCTAGTAACTGAAAGTATATTAGCATTTAACAAAATAGAAAAAACAGAGAATACCGAAATGTCTATAGCAAAAATTAAAAAACAATTAGACTCAGTAAAACCCAAATCAAATCAAACAGACCTATGCACTATTAATTCTATAAAACATAAAATAAGCGGACATGATCTAGTAATAACCAGGACAGACAAGTCAAACGCAACCGCTATCCTAACAAGAGGTGATTACAGCAACAAAATACATCAGTTTATCCAGTCAGAAGACATATCCGAGATAAAAAGTGACCCTACTAAGCATTTTCAAAATAAATTAAAATTTACACTCTCCGAAATCAATGTAATTTTCTCAGAATACGAGAAAAGGAGAATAGTCAACATGAATCCAACTGCCCCGAAATTATATGGCCTTATTAAGAATCACAAACCAGGGAACCCCATCAGACCTGTCGTCTCATATATCAATAGCCCAACTAGAGACCTAAGTATAAAACTGAATTCAATTTTTAAAGATTTAACAAAATTCACATCAGAAACTAGTGTAACGAACTCACTTGAACTCGTTCAAAAACTAAAAGACCAAAGAACCCCGACAAACTCCTTTTTGGTCTCCTTTGATATAAAAAATATATATTCTCCAACATTCCAGCTGAAGAATGCATACCAATAATCCATAAAATACTGAACAAATCTAATATAAACCCTGTGATCTCCTCCGAAATATTATCTGCTTTTGAAACATGCCTCTCTCAAACATATTTCCAATTCAATCACAAATTCTACCTTCAAAACTCAGGTTTACCAATGGGATCACCACTTAGTCCTCTCTTAGCAGACATTTTCATCACACATATAGAACGAGAAATTCTTAACTCTAATCATGGCAAAAACCACATTCATTTTTTGTACAAATATGTTGACGACATCCTCGCTTGTTTCAAAGGCTCCTCAAGACAACTAGACAATCTCTTAAATTTCATTAATAGCATCCACCCCAAAATTCAGTTTACTCTAGAACAGGAAGCAGATAACAAAATTAACTTTCTAGATCTAAGCATCTTACATATGAATAACAGTTGCACATTTAAAGTATACAGAAAACCCACATTCACAGGTATAACGATCCCAAAAGACTCATTCCACCCAAACCAACATAAAATGGCAGCATTCAACTCAATGATACATAGAGCCCTTTCACTCCCGTTATCCAAAGCTGACCTAGAAGACGAACTAAATACTGTTTAAAACATTGCCACAAAAAATAACTTCTCTCGAGAGTGGGTTGGAAAACGAATTAACAAAAAACAAAAGCAACTTACTTTTCGCTTAATATACCCTAAAATAAAATCCACGGAACAACATACATACATTACAATACCCTACCATGGCACGCTATCCGAAAAATTAGCCAATATTTTTTCAAAACATAATCTGAAAATTGTGTTCAAATCGCAAAATACCCTATCAAATATCCTTTACAATGCCAAAGATAAGACGGACAAATTTCAAAAATGTGGAGTTTATAAGTTAAAATGCTCGGACTGTAACATCATACATATTGGACAAAGCGAAAGAAACATTAAAACCAGATATACAGAACATTTTAGATCATATAGACTACAAAAAACAGACTCCTCATTTGCAAACCACTGTACAGAAAACCAACACCCCTTTCCCGATTTACATAATACAGAAATTCTACATTACGCGGAGAAAGGTTTTAAATTAAATATCTTAGAATCATTGGAAATTTATAAACATCGGAAAAACCAAAACTGTAATTTGTTAAACGATCAACTAGACGTTTTCTATTCACCGCTATTTACCGTCATTAAACCATAAAATTACTACCTATCACTTAAGATCAATTGTATTAACCCTAGAATTAAATAATAATGTTTTATAATAATATTTTATACCTACCACCTAACTTTAATTTTAGTATGACTTGTCTATTTAATTCAGTTTAGTACGTAAGCTTGATAATGACCGCATAGGTCGAAACTGCAGTCGTAAAACTTGTGCAATATAGTGGTAATAATACATAATAGGTGTTTTATTATTTATTATTCTAACGGCCACGACAATCAACTATTTAAAAAATTAATATTTACTAAAAAAAAATTGGATCCCAATGAAAATAAGACCGGAAAATTTGGGTTGAGTATAAGAAATGAACGAGGTGCCACATTAGTAAATTATTTATAACAACAGCAATTATACGCTATGAATACTTTCTTCTACAAAAAAACACATAGAAAATGAACATGGGTTAGTCCAAATGGCGAAGTAAGGAATGAAACAGATTTTATATTGTCCACAGACAGAAGAATTGTAAAAGAAGTCACAGTTATAAACAGTGTCAATACCGGAAGTGACCATAGAATCGTAAGGGCAGGAATAGAAATAAATGAAAAAATGGAAAGAAGAGATTCATGACAACAATAGACACATAAATTTTAAGAGAGAATAAAACACAATATCAAAAGGAAATAAAGAAAGTCATAGAAAGTCACAAAGATCTAAGTCACAAGAGCATTGATGAAATTAATGAAATACTGATAAAAGCACTAGTCGATGTGGGACAGAAGATAGCTAAGAGAATGCAAGACCAGGCAAAAAAATATGGAGTGATAAAACAGAACAGCTGTTTGAAGAAAGAAGAAACCTACTCAGACAGAAAAAAAGAAACACCATCCAATATATAGAAACTAACAAAACGCTAAAAAAATCAATCAGAGAAGACAAACGAAAACAATTGGAATACCAGATTGAAGAAATCATCAAAAAAAATAAAAACACAAAAGCAATCGGAGGAAATTTGGGTAAAGTTTCAATTAATAGTCTAAAAGATGAAAATCGATAAGAAACAAAAGATCGATACGAAATAGTACGAATAACTGAAAGCTATTATAGTAAACTATAAGAATCAAAAAATGATCCACCAATGGAATTTAAAAAAGACATAAAAAGAAGAGTACTCAACGTCAACTTTGAGGAAATACCAGAAATAACAGAAGAAGAGATTATATCAACCTTGAGGAACATAAAAAACAACAAAGCACCAGGTACAGATGTAGTGATGGTTGAATTAATGAAGGAGGTGAACTGATTGTACAAACAAACGGGGCTACCAAAGTATGCGCAGTGTGCAACGCAAACAACAGTAAAAGCCAAACTGCTTGGTGGAATAGTAATATCCAAGAAGAAATTATTGTGAAGAAGAAAGAATGGAAAAAATATCTCAAAACAAAAACACCAGAACAATATGAACTATATTAAGGAAAAAGGAAGAGTTAAAGAGTTGGTAAGAGAAGCAAAAGAACGGTCATGGAAAGAATTCGGAGATAAAATGGAAGAAAATAATAAAGAAAATTAAAAGCTATCTACAGAGTACTTAAATCATTCAGGAAAGAGCAACCTATTAGCGAATTATATGTGAAAAACAAGAACCAAGAAATCCTAACAACAGAGAAAGCAATAACGGAAAGATGAAGTACTATTTGGAGGTAATGAAGAAAAAGATAATACAAATTATGAACAATTGGAACAACAAAATATGGAACAAACAGAAAATAGGGAACAAATAGAATAGAAAGAGTTGGAGTAAGTTATAAGAAACTCGAAAAATGGGAAAGTCTCAGGCAGCGATAAGATAACGTCTAAAATGATTAAATACATGGAGAAAAAAGGAAAAACAATATGGCTAGAAATAATTAATAATGCATGGGAAGAAAAATTTCCGGCCGAATGGGGAATATCGTTGACTACACCAATCTATAAAAAGGGGAATCACAAGGATTGCAATAATTACATAGGAATTACTATACTGAACACAATTGTCAAAATTTCTGAGGGCATCATTAATAATAGGATAAAGAAAGTAATAGAACCACAACTATCGGAATCGCAAAGTGGATTTAGACAAGCAAGAAGTACACAAGACCAGATATTTATACTGAAATAGATTACCGAAAAAAGATCAAAACACAATAAAAATCTACACCTTGCTTTCATAGACTTAGAGAAAGCATTTGACAGTGTGCCGAGAAATAAAGTGTGGAAAAGCCTAGAAAACAAGGGAATAAACAAAAAGACAATAAGAATCATAATAGGAATATACAGCAACAATGTGCAGTATGTAATAAAAAACAACATGATGCCGGAGGGATTTACAACACAGGAAGGTTTGAGGCAAGGAGGAAGCTTGAGCCCAACATTATTTACTGTATACATGGATAAAATAATCAAGAAATGCGAAATAAAAGTGAAAAGAATGACAATTGGATACTGGAAGCTAAAAAGAATAGAAATATGTGAAACAGCTTTTGCTGATGATATTGTCACAGTGGCGGAAAATGAGAGACACTTACAAGGAAACATCGATATTTGGACTAAAACGTTTTAAAGAGGAAGGTATTAAAATTAATATAGATAAAACAAAAGTAATGACAATGGAAAACCAACAAACGAACACTTACATAGAAGGAAGTAAAATACAACAAGTTGAACAGTATAAGTAATTGGGAGTGATAATAGATGAAACTGGAAAAAAAGACAAAGAAATTAATGAAAGAATGGAAAAAACGAACAAACTTTACTGTGTAATAAATAATAAATTCATTAGGAAAAAAGAAGTGACAAAACAAACAAAAATAAAAGTGTTCGAAGCAATTTATAGGACAATCCTAACATATGGATATGAATCATGGACCCTAACAGACAAGTAGAAAAACAAGATACAAGCCATAGAAATGAAATAGCTGAGAGCAGTACAAGGAGTTACAAGGAAGGACAGAATAAGGAATACAGAAATAAGGAGAACGCTGAGAGTACAAGCAATTATGGAATTTATACAACAGAGACAGCTGGGATGGTGGCGACATGTGCAAAAAATGAAGGATGACAGACAAGTGAAACAAGTGTATGAAGCCCGAATACACGAAAAGCAGAAGTGAGGAAACCTGGAATGGAAGTATTGGAGGTATACGTATGGAGAAGGGAAAATCCTGAAAAGAAGCGGTAAAAATGGCAAAGAATAGAGACAGATGGAAGAAGTTTATATCTGGATATTAAGAGGGAAAAAAGAAGAATATATAAGTGTCTCCTACACCATACAGTAGAAGGGATATACGATTATATATATATATATATATATATATATATATATATATATATATATATATATATATATATATATATATATATATATATATATATATATATATATATATATATATATATATATATATATATATATATTTATAAACGTTACTTCTATAGAGAATTCAGTATACGCGTTGGCAGCGTTGTCACATTTATTTTCATTAAAAGTGTGATTGTATTAGTGTGTGTCTGCATATGAAAGTTTCCATCTACCCAATATAATCTCCGACAAAAATAGATTACTCTGCCATTGAGTATTTTAAACTTTTTGTGTTTACTGTCGAACTATACTTTTGGCTCCGATTGTCACTAGTGAATTACCTTAAATTAAGTTTGAATCTAACAGCAACGAATGGTTTAAGAAAAATCTGTATTTACATTTTTGAAATAAATAATAATAAAAATATTCTTTCGTATATTTGAAATCCTTGTAAATTGCATTCTTACTGGACTGGAAAACCAGCTTGCGAATTTATAATCTTTTACCATCGTAAGCTGTCCGCACCAATCTACCGTGTCGTCCTACACTTTTCGACCTTCGCATGTAAATAATAAGCATTAAATGTGGATATCATTTCCTTTAATATAATATATTATAATAAAACTCTTCTTAATTCTACGTAATATTCGAATTCTCGAGCATTTTCATTACGAGAGCATTCTTTTCATTAACTTTTAAGCTTGAAAAGGCCTTTAAATTTCTAGAAATCGTTAAATTAGATTAGCAGCCATTAAAGTAATCAACGGACCGTGAACTTTAGTTCAGAAGTTTTAAAATAAATTTCGTCTCAGTGGAGTATTTAGTAAATTAATGTATACGTGACAATTTCATTAAAAAAAAACAAATTTAAGGAATTTGATGTAACGTGGCTACAACGTACCACTAAGTCCGTAGTTTTGAAGAGGACAGGAAAAAATTTTTGATGGGTGATTCATTTAAATAAATCGAAGTGTTTTATGAAGTCACTGATCATTTTATACTTCCGTTACAACATTTTTTTATTTTAAAAGCAATCAACGTACGGAACACTAATTGCGCAAGTTCAACTTGCACTTGACCGGTTATTTTTTATATCGAAATCTCAAATGTTTCGTTAATTTTGACAAAGACTTTAATCCAATTTCTAGAATCTGTCTATCCCGTAAAGCATCTTTTAAAGTCGTAAGAGTTATGTTCATGTTAGATTTATACATGTCGTAAATCAAATTTTTCACATCCATTTTCACGAATTCGTTTAAATCCTTAATTTTTGGCCTTTCCTTTTTCCTTTTTTCACATTTTTTCGCGGTTATACTGCTGCGATCTTCATTAACAATCCTTTGTATGGTTCTAATACTTAAAATTAAAGCTTCTAATACTTGTTTCTGGATGGACATCGGATTCATTAACTTACAGTCTTTTGTAGATTTTCTTTGCTCCTTTTCAAAGTAGCTTATTAAATTAAGCACCATTCTCTTTGTCTGAGGATTTAAAAAACCCGCAAAAAGCTTTTTGGCTTCCATTATTATATGTATAATAAAATTTTTTGACACTATTCAAAATTTAAAAAAAAAATTGGAATTGACATTGACATAATAATGCTGCATTCATTTTTAACATCCAAAAACACTTAAAGAGATTTATAAGAATATTTTACAAATATTAAATAAATTAGAAGTTTTCAGCCTCGGTTTTCTTAAAGTATTCTGTATATTCCTATTCGTTAAGCTCTGAATACTCTCAGATGAGAAATCAAAAATAATGGCAACTACTAAGTTCAATAATATTTAAATACCTTAGAACCTCGGTTATCCAAGGTAACGTGGGGGGGGGGGGCACCCTCCTCGGATAACTGAAAAATCAGATAATCCGGATTTGTTTTTTATTCATTCAAAAAATAAACACCAATACTTTAAACTGATGTATTAACGTTTTTAACATATAAATAGGTACATACATTATAAAACAGTGAAATAGGTATCTATGCGCTTCTGTTTCATATTGCATCTTCTTTTTCTCGCTGCAATGTTTCTCTATCTATTAAGAAGAAGCAAATCCGCTGGAGTTGCCTCTAGTTGTTATTCGATATACCTCAAAGCTTTTTCTAAAGAAGCAAAACCTTCTCGATGAGAGATCTTAGTGGGAGACCGTTCATTCACCGCCGCTTCGTCATCGTCATCGTCATCTGATTTTTCGGTTTCCTGAAAAGCATTCGTTATTTCTTCCATACTCATTTCTTCTTCTAAATCATCTGCTGTAATCCATTCAACAACATCTACTCTTGTCACATTTTCGTAACCTTTTAATATTTGCATTAATTCAAATAAACTTTTTTCTTTTTCTTCTATCTCGCTGTCAAAATTTGAACAGGATATTTCTCCATGGCTTCTCAATTTCAAAGCTAATTCATTTAATGGAGTATCATCTTCACTGTCATTATAGTCCTCAAAATCAATAACTTTTGACCAAGATTTTTGAATAGTGGTAGTACGCACAGAATCCCAAGCTTGACTTACCCAGTAAATAACATTTTTCAGTGTAACCTTTCTCACCCCATTGATAATATCCTCCTTTTCTGTGTATTCTAACAGATATTCAAGATATAAACGCCTAAAATTTTTTTTAATGTTTTCAAGGATGCCTTGATCCATTGGTTACATTATGCGGATTACATTTGGAGGAAAAAATTTTACAACAATTTTGCCCACGTGAAGTCCTTCTCCAGGGTCAGAGGGGGCATTATCCATTAACAAAATTGCCTTAATAGGAAGACGGTTTCTGTTCAAAAATTTAGTCACAGATGGCACGAACTCTTCTTCAAACCAGTTAGTAAATAAGGTCGCATCCAACCATGCGCTCTTCTGACTTTTGTAATAGACTAGTAGGACTTTGGGTGAGATGTCTTTTAAAGCTCTTGGACGTGCAGACTTGCCAATCACCATCAGTGGGATTTTGTGCTTGCCAGATGCATTTGAACATACCATTATAGTCAATCTTTCCTTACTTCGTTTGTGCCTAGGAGCTGATTTTTCCTGTCGAGATGCCAATGTTTTTGATGGAAGCATTTTATAATTCAGACCAGTTTCGTCACAGTTGTAAATTTGATCACGTGTGTATCCACAATCTTTGATTTGCTTTTTAAAGTTCTGCTTAAACTTCTCAATTGATGACACATCAGCAGAAAGTTTTTCACCACATACAGTCAGTTGTCGTACACCGTACCGTTTTTTCCAGCAATCAAGCCATCCAGAACTGGCGGTTAACTGATCTATCTCTGGGAATTGCCTACTAATCATTATTGCTTTCTGTTGTAAAATTGGACCTGACAGAGGCACACCTTTTGATCTCTGTTGGTTAAACCACATGAATAAAGCTTCGTTAACCTTTTCATAGTCGCCGTTTTTCATTGATTTTTTTCCTGAGGACGAGGAGGCTTGATTTATACTCCACTCTTCTATTTTTGTGCAGTTTCTTTTCCAATCTCCAACTACTCCATAATCTCGTGCAACAACTTTAATTATCTCTCCTGCTTCAATTCTTCTGATGGCTTTTAATTTTTCTTCAATAGGACCGACGATTCTTTTACGCTTGTTTTGCTCCATTATAATACGACAAACAAAAATTCAAACAAAGCAGTTCGTATTAATTACACTTAACTACCAGAACTCCAACCAAATAAATTATGTCAGTATACTCGTACTTCTCCGTACTAAACGCTATAACGCACTGCATTAACGCAAATTTACATGCTGAAAGAGTCCAAAAACATAAATAGGGGAACCCCTCACACGGGCCAGGGGGATTCCTCGAAGGCCCCGACGATTTTAAATGGAAATATGTACATACATATTTTAGAAGCTCGGTTAATATGCAGCATAGACGCGCGTACCTCGGATAATCAGGTTCTTAGATTGGCTCGGTTAATCCGGAGCTTGGATAATCGCGACTCGGTTAATCGGAGTTCTGCTGTATTATGAATATTATATCATAAAATAAAATAATCCAAACATTGTTCCATGGCATGTAAAAAAATACTATTTTTGCTTTTGTCAGTTTATTCTTTTAAATATTTTTGAAACAATTTTAAAAGTAATATTCGAAGTTTGAACGCACTATTATTTTTAATATTTAACGATTCACGAGTTTTTTTCTCAAAATATTTAGATGGTTGCTTGTTACTGGAAATTATAGGTGGCTCTCTGTCTCGGACATAAAAAGTCTATTAGATCTCCGATGTTATTTTGGCTGGTATGGAAGCTTACATCCCTTTTTCGAAGAAATGCCCCTCCAACGGCAAGCCTTGGTTCGACCGAAAATGCAAAGAAGCTGTTGCTTCTAAACATATTGCCTACCGACAATGGCGTGAAAATCCTAACACCGTAAATCGAAACATCTTTGTTCATGCCCGGAACAGATGCAAGGGAATTATCGACGAAACCAAGGAGGCACACAATCAACGAATTAGAAACACAAACTTCTCGCTTGTCCCAACAATTCCAGGTCCTTTTGGGCAGTCGCTAAGGCAGTTAGTCAAAATTTTACCAAATCCACCATACCACCACTCACACGGCCAGATAATTCCATTGCAACTACACCTGTTGAGAGAGCGAACTTGTTGGCTGAACTTTTTGCTTCACATTCTACTGTCGATTTCCAAGGAAAAACACCACCTACTATTCCCATATTGCAGTCAAGGATGCCCGATGTTGTCTTCAGACAGCGCATCATAAAGCGTATTTTAATGAAGCTAGACACCAAGAAGGCTTCTGGCGCTGACGGAATACCTGCCATAGTTCTCAAAAACTGTGCAAGCGAACCAACACCATTTTTCTATAGACGTTTTAACCTATCCTACAGAAAGGGAATATTTCCGTCCTGCTGGAAATGTGCCACGGTTCAGCCGATACCTAAAAAAGGTAAGAAGACCTTGCCAAATAACTACCGACCAGTTGCACTGCTTTTAATAATATCGAAAGTCATGGAAAAGGTTATCAATGAGCATCTTCTAAAATATCTTGAACGATTCAATATTATTAGCGATCACCAATATGGTTTTCGTAAACATAGATCAACAGGAGATCTTCTGACTTATGTAACACATGTTTGGAACAACGCAATTGAACACTTTGGAGAATCTCGAGCGGTTGCTCTTGACATATCCAAGGCATTCGATCGTGTTTGGCACGATGGACTGTTGGCTAAGTTGCGCTCTTATGGTATGTCTGAAAGGTTCTGTTTGTGGCTCTCATGTTTCCTCAGAGAGCGTTCTTTACGAGTGGCGGTCGACGGATTTCTTTCTAACACCCTCACTATCAACGCTGGTGTGCCCCAGGGCTCCATACTGTCTCCTACTCTCTTTCTCATTTACATTAACGATCTGCTGGAAAAGACCGGGAATCCAATCTATAGCTTTGCAGATGACAGTACGCTCGTCTCTTCATTCGCCTTGAGCGCTCGGACATCGGCTGCTCAGGCGAATGTCCGCAGACAGCAGGAGGTCGTTCAACTCAACAAAGACCTGGAAGAAATTCTATCTTGGGGTGACAGTAACCAAGTGGAATTTAACGCTACAAAAACCCAAGCGGCAGTTTTTTCTAAAAAAGTTAACGTTGCTGAACCCGACATAGTTATGTCGGGGCACTCCATTCCCCTAGCATCGTCGCTCAATTTGTTGGGCGTTAGTTTGGGAGCAAATATGTCTTGGCATGAACATGTTGCAGGCATAGCAAGGAGAGCTTCTCAAAAGTTGGGAATATTATTTAGAACCAGAAAGCTTTACACCCCACAACAACTGTTAATTCTTTACAAAGCCCAAATTCGACCAACTATGGAATACTGCTCCCACGTTTGGGGCTCCGCTCCCAAACATACACTGCATTTGTTGGATTCTGTTCAGAGAAGAGCGGTCCGTCTGATTGGGGACCCGGAATTGACCGGCGGCCTTGATTCGCTGGAACATCGAAGAACGGTTGGCGACTTGAGTCTGTTCTACAAGTATTTTCATGGAAAGTGTTCGAAGGATGTAGCCCGCTTAATTCCTCCCAAAGCGGTGCATGTTAGAAATACACGTCGCGCTGGTGCTTCGCATCCGTATGAGGTTCAGCTTATTACTCCGCGTACAACGCTTTTCAAGCAATCTTTTATATGGAGAACGTCATCCCTTTGGAATAATTTGCCCAGCGCTGTGTTTCCCACCGAGTACAATTTACAGCGATTCAAGAACAACGTGAATCGCTTTTTCCGCACTTGTGCCGCTCCTGGAGCGCTTTAGGGACTTCCCTGCAGCACGTGTGCTAGACCAATAAAAAAAAAAAGACTTTTTCAATTTCCCGACGTGGTATTAATTAAATTCATGCTGACTGCAACTTTAACAAGAACGACAACAGAAAATGTTATCGCAGCTAAGACGATACACACGACTTATTAGAATACCGTCGATCATACCTTGCATTTAAGCCATATTACACTGTGTGAAAATTCGAATTACTTTACAAATTTCGGAATTTCACCCCATAGTGCGTCATCGTTAAATGTAGCCCGCCCGCTGGTTACCACCGATACGTGAAAATGTCCCTCGTCGAGTTTTTCAGAGATACCTTGTAAATTTTTCTTGCTATTCTTATAAGTAATACAACTTCTACTTGTGCTACATCTCTGAGAAACTCTACGAGGTATATATTAACATACTGATTGTAGCCAGTCGGCTTCGATTTGCTGCGACGTTTTGTTCCACGTGTTTCATTTTCTGTGCTATAATCCACACTTCCATTTACTCTCCTTGCTACAAATTAAGTGGTGGTTAAAAGTCACTATAATAGATGGCGTCGCTTTTTTGACCTATTTAAGTGCATAATTTAAGGTAGTCTTAAGAAAGTCAACCCCTGTTTAACCACGCTTCATGAATTTCCACAATCTATGATACTCGCTTTGTGAAACTATATTTTAAATCATATTACATTCTAAGATTCTGAACTACTTACTAAATAATTTTACTTGAAACAAAAGTTAGAGAGTAAATCTCTTAAAACGGTTTAGATTTAATAGTTGTTATGACAACGATGCACAGTTTATTGACAGTTGAGGAATAAAAGTTTGTTTGAATCTAAGCCTATACCAAACCGAAACTCTATCTAACTTTGAAAATTCCGTTATAGTTACTGGAAAAACGCAACTAAAAATGACAATAAATAGAGAAAACTGTTTGGCAGTAACGGCACATTTAACCACATTTTCAAGTTTAATGAATAAAGTTTAGAGGGATTTATGGTTTGACCTTGTTAAGAACACCATTGAAAATAACAAAAATACGAGGATTTTAAAAACAAAATTATCGAGCAAAAATAGCAAAACTTAAAGACAGACAAGGTATAACAATCACCAGTAAAGACGAGATAGTAACTGTAGTACAAGAGTTTTTTAATGAACAGCTATATAGATCAAAATTTCAAGACAATTATTACATCAGATCTAAAATAAAAAAATGTAGGTTCAGAGGAAATACCTGAAATAGATAACCACGAACTAACAGCAGCCCTCCAGCACATAAAAACCCAATAGAAGGGTAAGGATCGAGAAACGTTAAAAACGGGAGGCGAGAACTTAAGAGAAAATGTAAGTTGTCTAAACAAATGCCTATTACTGGGTAAAATACCGACAAAATGGGAAAACGCTAAGGTTGTTATTATATGAAAAAAAAAACGATAAAGACAAAATAGAAAATTATCGTCCAATTAGTCTACTGTCCTATTTATATAAGTTACTTACAGAAATAATAATTAATAGACTGGCGCACAAGATGGATTTGTGTCAATCTCCTGAATAGGCTGGATTTCAAAAGAATTTTAGCACAATAGGACACCTACAAACACTACGTACGTACCCTTACACTGGGCTTTCGTAGACCACCACAGAGCTTTCTACTCTATAGAAATGTGGGCAGTTTTAAGAGCCCTAGATAACGCTGGAATAGACACCAGATACTCGACTCTTATTAAATATATTTATGACAATGCGTACATCCAAATACTAGTAAATGAAGATATGAAGACCCCAAAAATACCGATAAAAAGAGGACGTTTTTGTGACCTTAGACTGGCAAAATAAGGAGATTAACATAGACGGAACACCACTTAATCATCTACGATATGCGGACGATATCGTTCTAATTGGTGCTAAATCCGATGAGTTAACAACTGTGTTGTCAGAACTGCATCATGCATGAGTCGAACTGGAAATGAACCTGAGCAAGACGAAGATAATGAGTCCAGAGCAAATAACAATTACCATCGAAAATTGGCCATTAGAGAACATATCCGAATATATATACCACGGACAAAAAATACTACTAGGAAAGGAGAACCAAGCAGCAGAAATTTCTCGAAGAGTGGATCTTGATTAAACAGCTTTTGGTGAACTCGGATTTATTTTCAGATCACGAGATATCCTTGAAAACCTCAAAAGCAAAACGTACGAGTCGTGTGTACTGCCAGTTCTCACCTACGATATTGAAACGATGTCGCTAACACATAAGTCGATGAATAGACTTCAAGTGGCACAGCATTCAATAGAGAGGGCTATGCTTGGAGTGAGTTTAAGAGTTAGAATCCCAAATGAGGAAATCCGGAGAACGCGGCTGACGGATGCTCCGAAAAGAGCGGCTCAACTAAAGTGGAGATGAACTGGCCAGGTAGCGAGAGAGAACAACGATAGATGGGCCTACAAGCTTACTTACTTACTACTTAAAAAAAGTTACTAAATAAATTGACATTGTTTTAATAATTTAAATAAAATATTGGTCTTGTAAATCAAAAATAAGAATTTCAATCTTTTAAAACTTCAGGAAAAAGACAAATTCCATATTTAATCTCCAAAATTAAAATTTTAAATAAACTATTTCCTGATATTTTATTAATCTTTATACTATTAACATGAATTCTCTCTACACTTTTTATATTTCTCAGTCACCCTTTATCCCTTGGATTTGTTCTAGTGTTACAAACAATTATTATCTCAATTTCTTCTGGGATGTTAAATCTAGACTATTGATTTTCCTATATCTTATTCTTAATTATGATTGGAGGAGTACTAGTACTTTTTATTTATATAACAAGAGTTGCATCAAATGAAAAATTCAAATTTTCCAACAAACTTTTAATATGTCAAATAATAATAATTCTAACAACATCTTTCTTTACATGATCTGATAACTTCTTTACCATGACAGATCTAGCAAACTCTGATATAACTAACACAGCCCCACAAAAAAAAAGTGGGGTTGATGCGATATATCAGATCAGTAGTATTTTTGCCCGCTGATCACGAATCTGACGTCAGAATATCGCCATCACATCTCAATTTTTTTCTAACCCCAAAAAATAGGTAAAAATTAGTAAAAATTAAGAAAAATATACTCCTAAAAAATTGATTCAAGCTTTTTCATGAATCCAAAGATTTATTAATATGTATTCGGACACGCTAAGCTAATATTCATCGGTTGGATTAAGCCATACAGTTCTGTTTTCTTTCTAACCTCAATAAATCAGACAGATATAGTGCTTCTCGAATGCAAAAACGAATTCAAATTAAAATTCAACCGATTCTTACCAAATTTGGTACACGGGGGTTTTTTGGGTTGCTGATCATGAATCTGAGGTCGGATTTGCAAAATTCAAAATGGCGGATCCAAGATGGCGGACACAATTTTTGAAAATCAACCGATTCCTACCAAATTTGGTATACAGTTGGGGAATCCTCAAACCTGATACTCTTAAACCCTAAACCCTGAAACCTTAGACTCCCACACCCTGTAACCTCAAAAAATAACTTTAAAAATGAGACCCAATAAACTCAAAACCAGGACTTTTAAACCATATACTCTCAAATAGTAGACCCTTAAGCCCTAGAATTGCGAAGGTTAGACCCGCGCCTAACTTTCCTTTTTTTGACTGTATCTTGTTCTTTTTTCCGCGAATGACCTATTCAAAGGCTTTCTGCCCAAACGCTTTTGAGGACTTGTTTCTCTTTTTAGCGACCAGCAATAGTCCGCTAGCATATGGTCATCCCATCGTCCTTGATACCGATTTTCTATGATTTTCAGATCTTGGTGAAAACGTTCCCCTTGCTCCTCACTGTAGTCACCAAGATTATCTGGGAAATCATCGATGTGGGAGTCCAGGAAATGTAATTTTAGATTCATTAAGCAACCTAATGTTTGAAAATTTTTTACCATTTTCTCGACTATTTCTTTGTACTTAGGACTTTTATTATTTCCAAAAAAATTTGTTGCGACTTCTTTAAAACTAAGCCAAGCAGCTTTTTCAACTTTATTCATTTTAGTAACAAATAATGAATCTTGAAACAATTTTCTTATTTGTGGCCCGTCAAATACGCCTGCCTTAATTTTAGCTTCAGAAAATTTCGGAAATTTTTTATGCAAATATTTGAAACATGGGCCGTTTGTATCTAATGCTCTCGTGAATTGCTTCATAAGTCCAAGCTTAATGTCAAGCGGGGGAATAAGAACTTTTCCTGGATCTCCCAATGGTGGAAACAATACATTATTTTCACCAGGAGTGAACGATTCTCTTGTTGGCCAAATTTTTTTCTTATAATGACGTTCCCTGTCTCTGCTATTCCACAGACATTTATAACAGGGATAAAGTGTAAACCCTGACTGTTGGCCAAGCAATATTGTTACAATTTTCAGATCTCCACAAATTTTCCAGTGATGATCAACATATTTTATTTTTATCAAAAGCTGCTTCATTTTTTCATATTGCTCTTCCATAACTGTGGAATGAGCAATCGGAATGGGAGCGTAAACGTTGGTATTATGCAGCAAAACTGCCTTAATGCTCCGTTTAGAAGAATCAATGAACAGTCTCCATTCTTCAGGATCGTAGGAGTTATTTTGAAATTCATCCATTAGACCTTTTACATCGGTACAATATGAAAATGACAATTCCTCGTCCATTGTGAAATATTTTCGAAATTCTTCATCTCTGTTTCTATAATACGAAATCGTAGCTTCTGGCTTAAGTAAATGTCTTTTCTTTAAAAAGGAAGCAAGATGCTCTGAACCATCTTTGGATAAGCCTAAATCTCTGACTAGATCACTAAGTTCTGACTGTGATACGAGTATTGGTTCTGGTTTACGGTTGTATGGTAGAAATTCTTTATCTGTGTCACTAGTATATGATAGGTTGTCACTAGAACATTCATTAGTAACAGTGTTTGAATCTTTTCGACAGTCTCAATGTTTTCGGCATGAACTGATAAGATGAAATCATTTGTTTCCATAACATCAGCATCAAGTGGTTCAGGAGGCGGAATTAGTTTAGTTGGTCTTGTTACTGTCGAAACATCGTTATAAGTAATAGTGCTTTTATTTTTTCGGTTATGCCTAGATACAACATTCATACAAAAAGTAGCAATCATTTTCACTGTATGGTCTATTCCATATTGCTGGTCTGGAATATTTAATCGCCTTCTTATTGATGTACAACATTATTTTGCAAGAACTGCAAATGATGTGGGGAACCCAATCTGTATCCTGGTGCTGTATTTCAATGTTAAAACAATCCTTATATAAAGTTTTAATCTTATCCGTTATCGGTGACCCCATTTTACTC
Source organism: Pachyrhynchus sulphureomaculatus (assembly GCA_019049505.1). NCBI lineage: Eukaryota > Metazoa > Arthropoda > Insecta > Coleoptera > Curculionidae > Pachyrhynchus > Pachyrhynchus sulphureomaculatus. Next base: position 216,726,085 of record CM032449.1, read on the forward strand.
AATACGTGTTGACAGCAAATATAACAAAATGAATCACTGTTTTTATCGCGCTTATGAAAAGTCCTTGTACCGTGAGACCGTTTTCTTGTAGCATTATACTCTACATGAGCCAAGTCACCCACACATGAAGAGCTACGGCCGCTGGATGACGACGGCTGCGGGCCCGCTTTCCCACCCTGACCAACCGCCGATACTGGGTTTCCGAGTCCCTGCATCGTAATTCTCTTTCTTCTACCTGCCATGACGGCATCTAAGCCGTTATCCAGGGACTCTGCCGGCTAGTGGAGTAACACCGTTGCCCACCGTCACTACGTGGAGGTGCCCTGGATGCAGGTAGAAGAATAAAAATCGACCGATGAATTTTCTCGGCGTTCAAAATGGCGCGAAAACATCTGCCATCTTGAATTTTGCAAATCCAACCTCAGATTCGTGATCAGCGACCCAAAAAATCCCCGTATACCAAATTTGGTAAGGATCGGTTGAATTTTAATTTGAATTCGTTTTTGCATTCGAGAAGCACTATATCTGTCTGATTTATGTAGAAAGAAAACAGAACTGTATGGCTCAAACCAACCGATGAATATTAGCTTAGCGTGTCCGAATACATATTAATACATCTTTGGATTCATGAAAAAGCTTGAATCAATTTTTTAGGAGTATATTTTTCTTAATTTTTACTAATTTTTACCTATTTTTTGAGGTTAGAAAAAAAATTGAGATGTGATGGTGATATTCTGACGTCAGATTCGTGATCAGCGGGCAAAAATACTACGGATCTGATATATCGCAACAAAAGTATACCCCACTTTTTTTTTGTGGGGCTGTGTAATCAATTTAATACTAATTCAGCCAATCTAGCTATGTAGTATGGCGCCCAAGGAAGAGTAAGAGGAGTGTGAGAAGACCTTAAAGAAGGTGGCGAGACGACATCTAGAATATCGCAGAAAAAAATTTGAATAGAACTGCTCTGGAAGAAGAAGAGGAAGAAGGTTTAGATTTATGGTTCCCAATTGTTATGATGAATCTTCTGTAAAAATGCAAAAATTAAAATTTACCTGAAATATATGATACCGTATATCATTAATTTGTACAGTAGGCAAACCTCCTTCACACAATTTGCTACTCAACATAGCCCTCAATCGAGGACTCGCTGTCACCAAAACAATTTTATGGGCGTAGAATAGTCTTCCTTCCACTCGAAACGTTACGTCGCTAAGCTCCGGATTGTTGACATATTTGGTATCAATTCTGGAACCGGTAGATGTTGTCGGTGCGCATTCTTTGATCGGTTTTATTGGTTCCCATCCGAAGCAAGTTGAGAATATGTCTGCTAGGAGTAGTGTCGTGCCTTCTTTCTGTAAATATAAACATACGATATTATTACTCTGTATACAGTCAGTCCAAAAAGTCTCCATACACCACTTGCTTTCTACACTATTTTTCTTTTCTGTTTAACTAATTAATTGGAACTATGAGAAAATATGTTTAAATTATTATTTGAAACTTAACCAACGAGGATTACACAGCCCCACAAAAAAAAAGTGGGGTATACTTTTGATGCGATATATCAGATCCGTAGTATTTTTGCCCGCTGATCACGAATCTGACGTCAGAATATCGCCATCACATCTCAATATTTTTCTAACCTCAAAAAATAGGTAAAAATTAGTAAAAATTAAGAAAAATATACTCCTAAAAAATAGATTCAAGCTTTTTCATGAATCCAAAGATGTATTAATATGTATTCGGACACGCTAAGCTAATATTCATCGGTTGGATTGAGCCATACAGTTCTGTTTTCTTTCTAACTTCAATAAATCAGACAGATATAGTGCTTCTCGAATGCAAAAACGAATTCAAATTAAAATTCAACCGATCCTTACCAAATTTGGTACACGGGGATTTTTTGGGTCGGTGATCACGAATCTGAGGTTGGATTTGCAAAATTCAAGATGACAGATGTTTTCGCGCCATTTTGAACGCCGAGAAAATTCATCGGTCGATTTTTATTCTTCTACCTGCATCCAGGGCACCTCCACGTGGTGACGGTGGGCAACGGTGTTACTCCACTAGCCGGCAGAGTCCCTGGATAACGGCTTAGATGCCGTCATGGCAGGTAGAAGAAAGATAATTACGATGCAGGGACTCGGAAACCCAGTATCGGCGGTTGGTCAGGGTGGGAAAGCGGGCCCGCAGCCGTCGTCATCCAGCGACCGTAGCTCTTCATGTGTGGGTGACTTGGCTCATGTAGAGTATAATGCTACAAGAAAACGGTCTCACGGTACAAGGACTTTTCATAAGTGCGATAAAAACAGTGATTCATTTTGTTATATTTGCTGTCAACACGTATTGAGTAAAATGGGGTCAGCGATAACGGATAAGATTAAAACCTTATATAAGGATTGTTTTAACATTGAAATACAGCACCAGGATACAGATTGGGTTCCCCACATCATTTGCAGTTCTTGCAAAATAATGTTGTACATCAATAAGAAGGCGATTAAATATCCCAGACCAGCAATATGGAATAGACCATACAGTGAAAATGATTGCTACTTTTTTATGAATGTTGTATCTAGGCATAACCGAAAAAATAAAAGCACTATTACTTATAACGATGTTTCGACAGTAACAAGACCAACTAAACTAATTCCGCCTCCTGAACCACTTGATGCTGATGTTATGGAAACAAATAATTTCACCTTATCAGTTCATGCCGAAAACATTGAGACTGTCGAAAAAGATTCAAACACTGTTACTAATGAATGTTCTAGTGACAACCTATCATATACTAGTGACACAGATAAAGAATTTCTACTATACAACCGTAAACCAGAACCAATACTCGTATCACAGTCAGAACTTAGTGATCTAGTCACAGATTTAGGCTTATCCAAAGATGGTTCAGAGCATCTTGCTTCCTTTTTAAAAAAAAGACATTTACTTAAGCCAGAAGCTACGATTTCTTATTATAGAAACAGAGATGAAGAATTTCGAAAATATTTCACAATGGACGAGGAATTGTCAATTTCATATTGTACCGATGTAAAAGGTCTAATGGATGAATTTCAGAATAACTCATACGATCCTGAAGAATGGAGACTGTTCATTGATTCTTCTAAACGGAGCATTAAGGCAGTTTTGCTGCATAATACCAACGTTTACGCTCCCATTCCGATTGCTCATTCCACAGTTATGGAAGAGCAATATGAAAAAATGAAGCAGCTTTTGATAAAAATAAAACATGCTGATCATAACTGGAAAATTTGTGGAGATCTGAAAATTGTAACAATATTGCTTGGCCAACAGTCAGGGTTTACACTTTATCCCTGTTATAAATGTCTGTGGAATAGCAGAGACAGGGAACGTCATTATAAGAAAAAAATTTGGCCAACAAGAGAATCGTTCACTCCTGGTGAAAATAATGTATTGTTTCCACCATTGGTAGATCCAGGAAAAGTTCTTATTCCCCCGCTTCACATTAAGCTTGGACTTATGAAGCAATTCACGAGAGCATTAGATACAAACGGCCCATTTTTCAAATATTTGCATAAAAAATTTCCGAAATTTTCTGAAGCTAAAATTAAGGCAGGCGTATTTGACGGGCCACAAATAAGAAAATTGTTTCAAGATTCATTATTTGTTACTAAAATGAATAAAGTTGAAAAAGCTGCTTGGCTTAGTTTTAAAGAAGTCGCAACAAACTTTTTGGGAAATAATAAAAGTCCTAAGTACAAAGAAATAGTCGAGAAAATGGTAAAAAATTTTCAAACATTAGGTTGCTTAATGAATCTAAAATTACATTTCCTGGACTCCCACATCGATGATTTCCCAGATAATCTTGGTGACTATAGTGAGGAGCAAGGGGAACGTTTTCACCAAGATCTGAAAATCATAGAAAATCGGTATCAAGGACGATGGGATGACCATATGCTAGCGGACTATTGCTGGTCGCTAAAAAGAGGAACAAGTCCTCAAAAGCGTTTGGCAGAAAGCCTTTGAATAGGTCATTCGCGGAAAAAAGAACAAGATACAGTTAAAAAAAGGAAAGTTAGGCGCGGGTCTAACCTTCGCAATTCTAGGGCTTAAGGGTCTACTATTTGAGAGTATATGGTTTAAAAGTCCTGGTTTTGAGTTTATTGGGTCTCATTTTTAAAGTTATTTTTTGGGGTTACAGGGCGTGGGAGTCTAAGGTTTCAGGGTTTAGGGTTTAAGAGTATCAGGTTTGAGGATTCCCCAACTGTATACCAAATTTGGTAGGAATCGGTTGGTTTTCAAAAATTTTGTCCGCCATCTTGGATCCGCCATTTTGAATTCTGCAAATCCGTGTACCAAATTTGGTAAGAATCGGTTGAATTTTAATTTGAATTCGTTTTTGCATTCGAGAAGCACTATATCTGTCTGATTTATTGAGGTTAGAAAGAAAACAGAACTGTATGGCTTAATCCAACCGATGAATATTAGCTTAGCGTGCCCGAATACATATTAATACATCTTTAGATTCATGAAAAAGCTTGAATCAATTTTTTAGGAGTATATTTTTCTTAATTTTTACTAACTTTTACCTATTTTTTGAGGTTAGAAAAAAATTGAGATGTGATGGCGATATTCTGACGTCAGATTCGTGATCAGCGGGCAAAAATACTACGGATCTGATATATCGCATCAAAAGTATATCCCACTTTTTTTTTTGTGGGGCTGTGTTATTATTAAAAAAAACTACGGAACATTATATTTAGAAGTTACATCATTGTTATAAAAATATAAATAAAATTAATGTCAAAAAAATCTTCATAAACTTAACAATTACCAATAATAGTTTGACGGAGTTTAACGGAATATAACAATCTCGTTTAAACTAATATTTAGTGAAACCGCCGTTGGCCTTAATAATCTAATGTAATCCTCTTTGTCATGTTTGCAAGCAGCTTTCTACTAACTTCTACTGGCATGTTCTCTCTCTCTATTCAATATTCTGTTTTTTAATTCTTCTCTATTTGAAACATTATGTTTGCGAACGCGCCGTTTAAGTTCCTCCCATAAATGCTCGTTGGGGTTAACATCGGATGATTGCGGAGGTGTATGAAGCTGTTGTCGCACATTATGGATCATCCATTCTCGCACCAAGTTTGCGGTATGTTTCGAATCATTGTCCTGTTGGAAAATGTATCTTTTTTCGAGTGCTAATTTTTGGACATTGTGCTCTTAAATTGTCTCTCAAAATGTTCAGATAAACATGCTGATCCAAGATACTATTAAAAAAATGTAAATTTCCAACCCCTCCAGCGGATATGAATCCCCAAAGCAGAACACTGCCACCACCTTGTCTCACCGCGGTACAAATGTTTTTAATATCGAACGCGGTATTCTTCTTTCTCCAAACTTTAGTTCTGCCATCAGACCCAAAAAGGTTAATTTTAGTTTCATCACTAAAGATTACGGATTCCCAAAATACAGGAGGTTTAGTAACGTATTCCCTAGAAAAATCTAACCGCTTTTTTCAGGCTGCACACCCCTCGAACGCGATATTCTTCTTTCTCCAAACTTTAGTTCTGCCATCAGACCCAAAAAGGTTAATTTTAGTCTCATCACTAAAGATTATAGATTCCCAAAATTTAGGAGGCTGCCTCGTGTAAACAATTTCTCACTGTTTATGAATAAACATTTTTCGAAAATAGTTCCCGTACTTCTTCTTTTAATTTTACAGGACTTTTCTGTACTGACAGTAGCATGAGACTTTTTAACAATTTTTCCTATATTTCTGTACGATTTTCCATCTTTCCACAAATCAATTATGATCTTTCGAACTTGAAATGGAATTTCACAATTTCTTTCGCTCATTTTTAATACTACTTTGAAAACTCACTGCAAAATTACTAGGAACAAGTGACAGATTATAAAGTATGGCCGAAAATTATTCATTTTTTTTTCAGTTTAGCGAGCTAACATGCGGCTGATTATAACGTGTTTTTTTGTTGTCTTACATTACAATACACTGTGTGATGATGATTTAAACCAGTGATTCCCAAAGTGGTTCAGGTGGACCCCCAGGGGTCCACGGGAGACTCGACGGGAGTCTACGTTGGCGTGAAAAAAAAATGGGGGTTCACAAGTTGTAAGTGGGGGTCCACGAAAATTTATCTAGTTTCGATAGTAAAGAACAAAAATGTTGGCTTGGCTTTACCTATCAATGTAGGCAGATAATACACTACTCAAAAAAAATTAAGGGAGCAAAAAAAAATTCCAAATTTTTCGGTGATTTTTGACAGGCTGTATTTCGGTGAAAAATGGTGGTATTGAGACTTAAAAAAAAAGCATTTTGAAGCTTTACGATTCTGATTTTCAGATTTTTTGGCTAAAATTCTTTAGGAGCTACGGTTCTCATGCTATCCTAAAAGATAGCGCGAAAAAATAATATTGCAAATATTTTGCTTTTTTTTGGTCCACGGGCTTGAAAAAAAATGTTTTCAGTTAAGCCGGCATATGGATCAGATAGCCTGTTTATTTAGCATTAATTTCCTTGTTTTAAAACCTCCCTTAATTTTTTTGCGTTGTGCATTTTAAGAAGGTCAGCGACTGTTACTTGTAAAAACTTGCATATTCGATATTCAGTACAACGCGAGTCGAGACTTGCAAAGCGCCGCCCGCCCGCAACGCAACCCGTTCAGACGTGCAAAGGGACGAAATACGACTTGTGCTGTGCTTGCAATCTTGCATGAACTTGTTTGATTCTTCACCAATATAAATACGAATGCCAAGGACAAACGTTACTTATTTGTTTCCGGAATTTTGAAAAGAAAAGTGCAAGTGAATCGACAGTGTTTGCCAGTGCCGGAAAAAGTAAGTACCTGCCTATTTGTTATTCATACTTTTATTTTATATTGTAATAATATTATATTTGTTATGTTTGCGTGTAGTAGGTACGTAATAAAAATTAAATACTGAACAGGGCCATTATTCGATACTTCTATAAAAGAACAGAAAGCCGAGAAAAGATTGAACTTTTAGTACTTTTTATTATAAAATTATTTATTTACCCGACTGTGGTGAGTCACTAAAGGAGAGATATATGATTGACCTGCATGTTTGTACATATTTCAGTGCCCTCGTAGTTGCTAATGCTAAATGACTAAAAATATTTTCATAAATTGTACGTGTCTTTATGTACTACTCGTAACGTACATCAAAGTAATAAATAAATCATTAAAATCGCGAAGTTTTAATGTCAAAATATTCTTTAAAAGTATTTTCTCTCGAATTTACAGAAATGTATCAAAATATAATTAATCAAAAAATATTTTATATTACATTAAAATAGGTTTAGCCGTTTTGTGAAAACCTCTCTATGGGTCTTAGCAGTTTATTACTTTTAATAATTAAAATCAGTTTTGCCGCCGGCATTTGGTTTTTTCATTGCAATAATTAATTAATCCTATTTTATTATGTTAAAATAGCCATATCCTGTTAAAGTCGCCTTATGATTACTAAAACAAACATTTTTTTTCTTTACAGGTAGGTAACTGATACGAAACATGGCTGAATCTAAGAAGAAATTTCGACAGTACAGTGTTGATTATTTGAAATTTGGTTTTCTTCCATCAAAGGCAGACAAACGATTGCCCATATGCCTTTTGTGCAACAAAGTTTTGAGCGATGACTCTATGAAACCATCGAAGCTCGAAGATCATCTAAGAAGGTGTCATCTTGATAAAATAGGTAAAGATTTAAAATATTTTCAAACATTGAAGGAAAAATATGAAAGAGACCCACCGTGCACAGTATGTTCGCTTCAACGTCTCAAAGTAACGATGATTGCTTGCGGGCATCTTACAATATCTCATTGCTTATAGCGAAATCTGGAAAACCGCACACCATCGGAGAACAGTTAATTTTACCCGCCGTTGAAGAAGTTTTAAAACTGTTCCGCACAAACCTCCATTTGACGTACTCAAAAGAATTCCTTTGAGTAACAATACTGTACAAAGACGTATTGATGAAATGAGCTCTGATATTGAAAGCTTCTTGTGTAATTATCTGCAAACAACTCATTTTTCTATTCAACTGGACGAGTCAACTTTACCTGATAATGAAGTATTATTATTGGTATATGTTCGATTTGTTATGGACGAAGAAATCCATGAAGAGCTGCTATTCGCGAAAACTTTGGAGACGGACACTAAAGGCGAATCAATATTTAATATCCTGAATGATTTTTTTAAGGAAAAATCGATTCCATTTACAAACATTATTTCGGTGGCAGCAGATAGAGCTCCTGCCATCTTCGGGCGATATCGTGCGTTTATAAGCCATCTTAAAAGAATTATACCAGGAGTAACTGCAACTCACTGTGTCATCCACCGACAACACCTGGTAGCGAAAAATTTGAGTGATAGATTGCACCAATCGCTTCAATTTGTGATTAAAGCAGTTAACAAAATAAGAAGCAATGCGTTGAATACCCGTTTATTTGCACAATCGTGCGACGAAAATGATGAAGACTTCCAACGATTGCTCTTACATACTGAAGTACGCTGGTTGTCGAAAGGTGCATGTTTAACAAGATTTTACTCACTTTTTGAATCAGTTTTAGAGTTTCTCGAAAGTAAAGATCCAGATTTAAAAGAAAACCTGATCAAATTGAAAGCAGACATCGCGTATTTGACAGATTTGTTCAAAAAATTTAATGACATTAACTTGCAGTTACAAGGGGACAGCCTAAATTTAATAAAAACAAAGGGTGTAATTTCGGCTTTTCTTGGAAAATTAAAATTTATGAAGCAAAATATTAGTCGGCGCGAATTCTCCCAGTTTCCAAACTTTTCACAGGCAGAATGTCTTGATGAGGATATTCAGACATACGTTCAACATTTAAATGCCCTCCATGATGATTTCAAAAATAGATTTGATGATATTCTGACGATGGAAATACCACCATGAATCATAAATCCATTTGATGAAACGGAAGTGGCGAATGTGGTATTACAAGAGGAGCTACTCGAGCTTAGCACCAATGAGGAGCTGAAGGTGAAATTTAAAAAAGGCTGCAGGCAGAAATACCCGAAAAATATCCTGGGCTGTGGGAAATTGCGAGAAAACTTTTGATAGCGTTTCCCTCGTCATACCTTGTCGAAAAAAGTTTTAGTGTCGTTACAAACCTATTAACAAAAAAAAAAGGAGCAGATTGAACATCACAGAATGGGGAGATTTGAAGTTATTCCTTACAAAACTGAAGCCAAATATTGATAATTTGCTGTCAATCCATCAAGTACATCCCTCCCATTAAAATTATGACTTTTTTTTTAATTGTTGATTTGCATTGTTGAAGTTACGGTACGTTATTAATGTTTAATTTTAATTCTATTAAGTCTGTAATCATATTATTTTAATAAATAGGACACAAGAAAATATATTATTTTTCTTTTTTTTTTACCACTCCGAATTTAGGGTTGGAACTCAGCCACGACGCAAATTTCCATCGTTAGATCTAATCTTCACATTTTTTGACGAGTTTTGGGAATATGGTAGAAATGTAGCAGCAGGGGGTTCACCGAAACCAGTAAAATTTTCAAAGTGGTCTACGAGAAAAAAAAGTTTGGGAACCTCTGATTTTAAACTATAAAAAATTCTTTTTTGCGATAATATTGAAGAAGTAGAGTTTTTTTGACAACCCAACAAATGATTTAAATGTGATTCACGTTAATGTTAGAAGTATTCGTAAAAAATGAGTTACTACTATACCTTGAGTCACTAAACAAAAACTTTGATATTATAGTCTGCTCCGAAACTAATAAAGTGGATAATTCTCGAGATTTCAATATTGAACAATACGAAATAGTTTATAATGAAATTAAGAATAAGAAATGTGATGGATGCATAGTGTACATTAGAAGGGCGTTGCTTGTTGACTGTAAAATTATTATAATTAACATCTGCAATTTTCTGAGGGTAACGGTATGTAAAAACAATGTAACTTTATGTTTGACTGCTATTTATAGACCTCCATCTGTACAAGTTGATGTATTTTTGAATTGTCTGGAAATTTTCCTAAATGACAAAAATTTACATTTTTATGATAATGAAATTTTCTGCGGAGATACAAATATAAACCTTCTAGATAGAAATAGTTTAATTGTTGGTAATTACATAGATTCTTTAAACGAAAAGGGTTTTAATTGTATAATTAATCAAGCAACCAGGAAAGATAGAAACAGTGCAACTTTTATAAATCATTTCTTTGTAAAGCACGGGCAGCAGTGTGCAGTCCATGGGTGATTCTGAACCACAGCTTTACTGTTCATATCTCTATTCTTTTAAATATGAATATAAGTAAGATAATTGAAAATTTAATGTCTAAAAAGTTTGCTAATAAAATAGACTTTACGATAGTAAAACAAATTTTGGAAGGGGAACATTGGTGGGCTGTTTTGAACTGTGAGGATGTAAACGATTGTACAGATATTTTTATAAATAAACTAAAACCTATTATTGATAGATCCACATTTCGCAAATATATTGTATGCAATGAGAAACGAATTAAACCTTGGATTACTCAATGATTGCTGAATTCTATACGTCAGCGAGACAAATTAAAAGGATATCTTCTAGAGACTCTGAGAATTTTGTAGCTCTTAATATGTATAAAAACCGGTCAAGTGCAAGTTTGAACTTGCACAATTAGTGTTCCGTACGTTGATTGTTTTTAAAATAAAAATTTTTGTTAGGGTGGTTTAAAATGATCAGTGATTTCACAAAACACACCCCAAATGAGTTTTCAACAAAGTTTATTTCCAATCTTTACTGAAAACTGGTGACCTTGAAATTTTATTTTTTTTTTTTATATACCAAATAAATTATTTAAGGTAATGCACTCGTGATAATTTTCGTTCAATCTATACCCCGTGGAGAATATTCCAGAATTTTTTCAAAATTTTTTGATCAGTACTTTTCGAGATAAGGTAGGGGACAGCGATTTTTCAAAAGTAATACGAAGAAAAGTGTGCGCAAGTATTACATTATATATATATATATATATTATATATATATATATATATATATATATATATATATATATATATGTATATATATATATATATATATATATATATATATATATATATTTTACGCGTGTTTTCACAAGCTTTCATTTGACACCACACTCGAGGACCTAGTAAAAAAAATTTTTTTTCACTTCCGATTTCACCCCTCAAAACGAACCCCTTAAGTCAAAATTTATGTTACGGTGGTATAAAATGATCAGTGACTTCACAAAACACACCCCAAATGAGTTTTCAACAAAGTTTGTTTCCAATCTTTACTGAAATCTGATGACATTGAAAT